>CM055274.1:46782442-47119060 GCA_029237695.1 Conchocele bisecta
CCAAGCACGTGTTGTGCATCACTTCGTACTGTCCTTGTAAACTTTCTTTAAATGGAAATTCGCCATTCTCGTCTGGCCACGTTGATTTTTCGTAAAACCAATTATTTGGCAACACAGTCTTGTCGTCTGCTGGTACGTCGCGCGCAAACTCGAACGCTTCCTTCCGAAGGGTATGCTCTCCCTCTACGACAGAGAAATATCCGCGATAAATATTTGCGTTGTTCGGATTCCACTGTTTTCGCATGATTTTCTTTTTAAATTCCGCCGGTTTGTTGAAGAGCCACTGGCAGCAATCCAAGAGTCCTTTGCAGTCCAGACCGTCCACGTTGTCGACATAGGCAAAGCCGGTATTTTCCAACACGTCAACGACGACCTTTGCGAGACGGGGTCTATCTGTCTTGGCCAGAGATAGGTCGATAATGGGCAGGCACGTGGCATCGCCGCCTTCTGACGCCATTTTGTTTATCTGAAGAAAATAACCGTATCTGTTATTAGCAACGGTGTAGATCGTAACTACATGTATACAGTACTATCGCCATTGCATACGTGGCGTTGCATCTGATTTGATATATGGTGTTTAACGGCCTATCAACAGCTAAGGTCATTTAAGACCGGACCAACGGGTTCGATACCGCATTTAACCTGCTGCTGGGACGGAGGGCGGGTGTGTGTGTGTGTGTGTGTGGGTGGGGGGGGGGGTCCCAAAATCAGTAGCCTATTTCACAAACATTGCAAAATATACTTTTCTAGCAATAACGACTGCATATATTTGATGATTACAAGTATGCAGAATTGTTATACTGAATTTATTACATTATCACAGCCAAAAATGGCTGTGATAATGTAATAAATTCAACATAATAAACAATAATAAATAATAAATTTATCCTAAAATTGAAAATTTCTCCCTCAAAGTATACTTTGCTAGTGAAGTACAATGTTGGTGAAATAGGCTACAGAACGGAATATTTTAATGGAAACAATACATATTCAGCCCTGAAATTAGAATAAGTTGACCTGGTGTGATGTTCATTCGAATGTGACTGGAAACCGAGCCCCATCATTAAGGAAATTTGTTTATCAGAACAAGTTTCAGAAATGCGAAGAACGTGATGAAACATATAACACAGTATTTTATTGTAGATTTGAATAAACAAAAAAGAATGTCACAAATATTTATGACATTTGTAACATTTTGATATCCCGATTCATCAACTGGCGTTCTCACGTATGGACAATTCGTTCATATACTCTCGAACAGCGTCGACTCTAATCAGACAGCTGATCGGGCAATACGATCCTCCGAACCGGTTTGATGATGTCTATCCGATCAGCCGGGAACGCACGTAGTTTATTGCTGGGATGTAATTAACATTTTTCACCCATAAATATCAGACACTGAATCAGGATTTGAGGTTCCTAATATTTGCATAAAAAATACTGTTTCAACGTCATGAGACTGATTGTTACAAGCCGTCTCATCAGGATCTACAGTGTTTGCAAATATTTGTTTTAACGTATGTAGGATTGAACCAGGTAACTGTAACTTCATTCAACGATATGAATTGTACAAACTATTAATGAAAATAAACAGTTTACTTATAAATTCAGAGAACAGTTCTATTTTAAATTACCTTATTTACACGTGTAATTTCGTTGGCTTATCACCACAACCCTGGACGGAAGTATCGCTGAAAATCTGCATACAGGGTGTTTAGAAAGTTTAGATAGAAAACATACGCCAGAAAAAAAGAGAATATTAATACTACTACGTAGCAGGAGCTATACTGGTCACATATACCATACGCCCCATTTTCCAGTCACAGCTACAATTAAGAAAATAATTTATCTCTACAATCACCTAGTGAAACGGTATACCAATCTACTTATGCTTTCCAATTTCGAGCCTCGGTGTGAGGACATTAACCTGTTAACTATCTGTGTATATTTGGCGTTATGGGGGCGTGACGACTACAGTTCACCTGTACAAGCTGGTACCTCGGATGTAGAAGCGACCATGACCAGGCAGTGGCGCTTGTACCTAAACCACTGAGAAGGAACTGAACGAAGAACACACATGGGGCAGGTTCTTCGAACAACGGCCTAACAGAAGAATGCAGTGTGCTGAAAAGCAAGACGGAGTGGTGGTCATGGCCACGGCAGGGCAGAGTGTATGATTGAGTTACATCCGAGGCAGAATACAAAAGATCACTGGAAGAACCACGCGCCTCTCAGAAATCAGAAATCAGACAGCCGAACTGGCAGACTTGCTAGCTGACACTAATAAATAGTATTTGAGTACTTGAGTGGAGCTAGGTTCCAATGGAATGACGTGGTTCTTTGCCAAATTTTTTTTGGGGGCGCACATAACATACTGTTATAGTGGCAAAACGAGTGAAGGTGAACTGAGCGAGAGCCCCCCCCCCCCCCCACCGAGCCCCCAAAAATGGGTGCCACCAAGATCAACATATTGAATGAAAAGGGGAACAAGCACCGAGCAATATTCGCAGACAGTAAACTGCAATGATACCGGCCAGCGTACTTACAGTGCTGGTGTATTAAAACACGGAACCTTAAAACAATGAGCTATGTGACTCACATGCTAGCAGTTAAAGGTACATGCCCACGCAGTAGGCACACAATGTTCTTTATAGGAATTAAATAAGTGTACAATAATGTCACTATTCTACCAGTTCTAAAAATTTCGAGTGCCCGCTATACAAATATAATCATTTATTAATTATCAATTTACTGTTAGCGACGCGCGGCGGTAACAGTCTATTTCGATAATGTGCGGGGACGACGACTATCACATCACGGCTTGCGGTGCGCATGCGCAGTATACTACGCGCGCCAGTAGGCTTCCCAATATGTAAACAAGAATATCAACATGTCGAAACGTCCAGGACGGAAATTGTATGAAACAGCGTCGGCCAAAAGAAAGGTGAAATGTCTGAAGGACAGGCAGTACAGAGAGAGAGAGAGAGAGTGGTTAATATTGGCGACCAGATCACCAAATGGAAAGAGTTACGTGGAGATTTAGATTTGGACTCGAATAGAGATTTTTCTTCTCAACTTCCGATACTTCACTGCGCATGTCAAAGATGTGATATGATTGACCGTGTCACGTGACGCGTATTGGTAAAAATAGCACGAGGTCGGAAATTACCCTTTCTGGTCGCGGCATATAAAATGCGATTTAACACCAATTAACACGCGCCGTAATTAAAAATAACTCGTTAGTGGGTAGACATATGGCTCATATAAGGCATGACAGAAAAATAAAAGTTGTAGTACAGTGTAACCTGCTGCGTGGGCATGTACCTTTAATGAAAATATATACATACATATGCTAAACAATCATTTGCAGCACAGTTGCAGATGTGCCTGGTGAATATTTCCTGCATCAGTTCTAATGTATCTTTGGTAACAGTTATAAGACCATCTGGCCAATACCTTGATGAGGTGATCGGGCACTTGACCGTTTGCCACCGAAGTGGCAGCACCTATTCTAAGACTATGACTCGAGTATGCATTCCCACCCAATCCCATCCAACCAGTTTTTTGAGATTATAAACAAAATACTCTCTACTCAATACAGAACCAGTAACGTTTATAAACAGGGGGTCGAACTTTGTTGCACCGGACTGCAAACGTAAGGTGATGTATCACTTCATGAGCTGCACCGGACATTCATCATTTCATGTAGCGCTGATAAACACAGTAACACCCAAATGAGAGGTGTCAACTTTTGAAGACTTTAATAACAATCGGTATGACCGTGAGTCCGGACTGAAGATGACGTCACTCATGCATAGATGAACACTGGGATGAAACAGGCAACCTCGTATGGTAAACACACCACAACGCAAAAATAAAAAAAAACGCCATACTAAACACCGCCGCTAACATAATACAATCATAGTGGCATACTAATGACCCCGTATGCAAGATGCCAAGTATTCGCTGTAAAATAGGATATGTTAAAGGCAGTTTTGTCTTGGGAATGTTGATTTGTGCCTTTTTTGCCCCACTCAGTACCAAACATAGTCTTGGAGAATCTGTTAGTGACGTCCCGGGGAATTTCACATTTAACTTAAGATAGTAGTAGCGAATCCCGGAAATATATTGCCTAATAGTATCATGGCGTAACCCTTTCGTCACGCAGTAACCAACAAAGTATATTAACATATCCTCGCTAACGACCGGAGGCACTGTAGAGTCGGAGTCCCATATGGAATACGACTCTAAAAAACGAGTGAAAAGTTTGAATGCTGCCTGGCATATGCGACGAGTCCTGTCCGCGATGCACCTCTCCCATAGACCATTGACAGTCGTCTCTAGAGCTGAAGTAGTTGCTGGACTGTTGGTACGGCGGCTGACACTAGATCCGCGTATGGAGCCAGCCGCCTGAACCGTGCCATATGAAAACGAGAGAGACTATCACTGATATCATTACACTTGCCGGGAATATGTTTCGCGTGAATAATGAAATTTCCCCGAGCGGCGAAAAGTGTAAGACGACGCATTAGTTTCATGATATTTGGTGATTTGCTACGACCCTTGACGATAGCCACAGTGGCGGCATTGTCACAGTGAAACATAATCCGCTTACAATGCCACGCTGAACTCCACAATAATACGCTAGTCACGATAGGAACCAGCTCCATGAACGCAATGGACATGTCGTCGTCGCCCAGGTGTGGAAGGTCGTTAGGCCACGGCTCGGAAAAACACTTCCCTTGGAAGTATCCGCCATAGCCATATGACCCACTGGCGTCCGTGTATAACTGAATATCGGCGATTCCGTTATTTGATCATCGTAGAAGAATGATACACCATTCCACCCATCGAGGAAAACTCTCCACATCACTATATCACTTAAACACTCCTTACCTAACTTCACGTGGTGACTGAGCTCCTTGACTGCCGTAGACAGCCATAGCAGATATGACACGAAACTTCTGCCAGGAATGATAACACAAGAGGCGTAGTTAAGATGCCCCAACAAACATAACAACTCGCGCTTGGTCCCAGATTTCTTTGCTGAAAACTGATCCAAAACCTGTTTAATTCGTAAAACTTTTTCCCGCGGCAGGCGCGCTTGCATCCTAACAGAATCGAGCATAATTCCGAGGAAGTCCATGGTCGTATCCGGTCCGAGCGTTTTCTTCGGGTGAATAGGAATGTTAAGAATTCTAAACACGTGCGTGAGAAGTGCCATTGCGCGATAACCATCGTGGTGTGTAGGAACTATCGACAGGAAATCGTCAAGAAGAAAGAACAATTTCACGACGTGGTAATTATGTGTAGCTATCCAATGTATGGCTTCCGATAAAAGTGTAAATATTTTAGGACTGCTCCAGGATCCGAAGCACAAGCGTTTGTAGAAGTAAATATTATTTTCCCAACATATGCCGTGAAATTTCCACAAGTCTGGCCTTAAAGGAATCAATTTAAAGGCCTCGACTATGTCCGTCTTACAGCAGATTGTGCCGTAGCCAAAGTCTTTAATGGCATCATCTTTTCGTACACAGGAAAGAGAATATTCGTCTTTGTTTATTAGGCTGTTGATACTGACGTGATCATCTGTCTTGTGAGGTGCACTGATGTCTACTATGAATCTATGCTTTTTAGTATATTTCCTTGCAGCAAGACCAATAGGGTTAATACGGTAAACGTCGCACGGAGGTAAAACAAACGGTCCTAATAAATATCCCATTTCCAGTTCATGTTTTAATAATTCGGACACTATTTGAGGCTCGGCACGCGCTGACAGCGGGTTGTTACAGATATAGATGTAGATGGTGGATCAATAATTCCTGTATCGAAACCATTACGCAAACCACTCAGAAGTCTGTGAACATATGTAAGGTCCGGATGGTGCTGAAGTTCATTCTCGAGTTTGTCGATATCTATCGGTGTGGAAGCGCGTAGTTCGGACTCACAAATCAAAGCCTGATAGTGTCATAGTTTCTTTGGGCCCGACTTCTGTTGAAACTTTCTACATTCATTCGCCGGGTGCTGTCCTCTACATTTAGCACATACGTGCACGAGAGCCGACCGCACGTGGGGATTGGAACATCCAATCGTATTGTAGTTGTTGCATATTTCTTTTCCATTGCAGAACATGCGTGGACGACCGAACTTATCGAGTTCGTCGCCCGCACTAGCGGCGGGAACAGAGCTGACTTTAATGTTTGACGCTGGTATTTCATTACGGCTAGGATTGGTGTTCCGCTAGTTTAGCGGACAGACATTCGTTGAATGGCCCGTGCTGGCACATCTGTCGCAAGCAATGCTCCTAATTCTGGAGAACGTAGTTAAATACAGCTTGGTGTCGACTGATACCCAATCAGCAGGCGTGTTGTCCAACTCGTACTGCTCCGCTTTGTGCGAAAATCTTGTGTGGTAGTCTTAGAAATGCGATCCTCCATACTGGCGATACATATCGTCGATGTGTTCCATGTCATGTATCGAGTTCCTTCCGCCTATAGGGTTCTGTTTCACACAAGACGTTTTTATATTTTGTGAATGCCGTTCGAAATTCATGTTATTTAATTTATTCACCAATCGCGCGTCATTACCCCGAATAATGGTTAGGGTCCCATTTGTTTCGATACTTTTTGTTTCATTATCATAGTTGTCATGTGGCATGAGTAACGTAGCCACGTTCACATGTTTGTGTCCCTGTATGGCTTTCCTTACATTTTGCGGTATGACGTTTATCGGGGGTAATTCGTCCACCGGTCGTCTCGGTCGATTGTTATTGTACGTATCCATTAAGTGCGCACCTGTATTTGGCAGTACGTGCGTATAATCGGGTACAGCAGCGTGTGTTAATTTGCTGTTGATCTCAGCAATAGTACCTTGCAAATGTAAAGCAGATTGCTGCAGTGATGTCTGATCGTAGGACTGGTTTTGTTGTGGATTGCGGTGTTCGCTACTGTGATTAAAGGAATTCCCCTCTGTATCAGAGTCGACGCTTGAAACCCCGTAATTGGTGTTGACAGGAGTGTTGACAGACACCACATTATGTACCGCGCTACTAATAACATTGTCGCTGCATCTAGGTGGGGCAGTAACTGGGTCGATGGGTGTCTGATCACGCATTCAATTTTGATCATGGCTGTCAAGGTCGTGGTTGACCTCTGGCGTGCGCGATAGGTTATTCGTTCGTAAATATACATTTAATATCGTTTTCCTAGACGTCTGTGACGGGAAAGTCATACCTTTGGCTTTCAGTTCATTTTTAAGATGTTCCAATGTCCATTTTCCCGTTGTCGATTTGTCCATACTAGATCCATTATTCACGTCCTGAATGACTGGCGGCGGGCGTATTCCGATGTATTGGCGATCTTGACCGCTGTCGCGTTGGTGCGGGTGATCTGCGCCTGGCGGAGGATCTAGTATTCATTCTGCCTCGGCCTGACATGATTCACAGTTTATGTGGATTCGTTGTCAATGTTGAAACACTAAATTCCTTCCCGAATAAATATTAGCTCAATGGCGACTTCCCTGCCAAATCACACTGACGCAAACGAGGCTGATGCATATCATTGGATATGGCGAGCGGGCATAAACACAGTGCAATACAGTCATAACACACTAGTGTAATACATATGCAAAGAAGAGTGCCGAAGGTCACAATATAAGCCCGCCGAGGCAAGGCCAGTCAACAAGGGGAGATAACTCATCTTATACATCGACTCTATTGTTGGTCAGAGGTTGGTAAGTGATTTGAACACCCATGCAGACAATAGAAAAGTTTGCATCTATATGCAAACCTGGGCACGAAATAGTTCGTGCTTCACGGTAAACCACACACGCTGTGTAACTATGGTCAATTGGTGACACGCTGAATACCTGCTGAGTAAAGGGACCTTACGACGGCGACCGTAGCCCACATCAGTACACATTTGCGCAATTTGATCAGTGGATACGTTGGTCGCAATTCAAGCAATTACAGTTATTATTGTCACCGACAAGCAGAATTTGATCAATATATCGACCGAATAACAGTAAGTGTACATACTATGTCATTTTCTGGAAACTCTTGACCTCCATACTCCATGATAGTGTACGCAAGTCAAATTGGTTAGATATGATAGTTCCAACGGCATGGCACTGTCATATCTGGGTGAGCGTACCATCACTCAGATCCTAATAAAAACAAACACATTTTGTTCTGTATCTATATATATATATATATTGTTCCTATTACACTGTTCCTGATTTATAAGTATACTCTGTCCATGTTCCTAAGCGCGAATTAAACATCTCTATGGGTAAGTTATGAACGCGGGTACGGAATATTTATATTTACTCGAAGACATCAAGACTTCGCGCATACATGTAGTCTATATTATATTTACGTTCCATTGTGTGTGTTCTATAGTGATGTCCTGCACTACATAATTATGCTGTTATCGCCGGACTGTATCACGCACGTTATATAACGTTTGATTTCGCGGGAAATATCTCGTCGCGTAAGGTGGTTCCGCCGGTGGTGCTCATCTTGATAATCGTCCGTCGTCACCGTAGTTATCGTCGTTAGCGGCGTTTCCACGGGTGGTCTTCATCGGGTAATCGCTCGTCGGCATTAGTGGTTCACCATCAATATCGCATCGGTGGTTCGTCTCCGTCGATAGTCGTTGTGGCTATCGCGCCCGATATGCGTGTGGGCGGTATTCATCATACGTTACATCGTTTCGTCATCTCGTCATCCTTCTCGTCTCCACGACACGCGTCGATTATCGCCTTCTTTCCTCCTAGGATTACGTCTCGTCGTCTTTATATGTATTATATTTGTGGAGGTTTGTGTGGTATGGTGTGGTGGGCAGGGGAGGGGAGGCAGTCGACTTGCAATGGTTACTGGTACATGGTGTATGCCAACATCGTTAAATTCGGGACATATATATGTTGCCACCAACATCACCATTGGCCATGCACAGTCTCATTGTGGGTGGGGAAGGTGAATGGGAATTTCACGGAATGACGTATTTGACTTGGGAACTAGTTTATGTAATATGTAAAGAGGGACACTGGGATGAGGGTGTGTATGGGGTGGGGATATGGGGAAACTCGGGAACGAGTTTGTATACAGTGGGAAACTATGATGCGGTGGGGATATGGGGAAACTCGGGAATGAGTTTATATAACGTGGGAAACTGGGATGAGGGGTGTGTATGGGGTGGGGTTATGGGGAAACTCGGGAACGAGTTTGTTTCCATTTGGAAACTAAGACGGGGTGTATGGGGACGAGTTTATACAAAGGGAAACACTGGGATGAGGGGTGAGGTGGTGTCTGCGGTGGGGAAGCGGGGAAACTCGGGAACGAGTTTATATACAGTGGGAAACTAGGAGGAGGATGAGTATGGGAGTATGGGGGTGGGGATATGGGGAAACTCGGGAACGAGTTGATATAAAGGGGAACACTGGGATGTGGTTGCGTATGGGGTGGAGAAGCGGGTAACGGACAGGCACGTGTTTTATGGCCAGGTTTCGTGTAATTATATATCACTATCGCTGTTTTACGTTGAGGACACGCGTACCGGAGATGCCCTCGCTGCTTGCAATTGTAACAGGAGCGTCGTTCCACGGCCTTTAACATCGTCCCCACTGTCCGGGGTTGTTTTGCGCTCGTCCGTCTAATGTTGGCCATGATTTCTGCTACATCATGTAGCAACTTGTTTTTTTTATTATTTGCATTTATTGACCGTATATATTCTCTATGTTCGCTGTAGTTTTCACTTTTCTCAACTTGCCTCATATAGCATCATTCTTTATTATTTTTCGCGGCTGTTTCTAATTTCTTAGCGATTCTCAGAACGTCTTCTATCGTCGTTGATTCCTTCACTAGGATCCAGCGTTCGATATCCCAATTGTTCAATGCTTCAACAAAGCAATCTCGTACAATTTCTTGTCTATGGTTATATGGGATTGTCGGGTATGCCAAACGCGTCAGCCGTTTAATATCGTGAGCCAATTCCTGTAGTGGTTCGTCTACTTTTCGAAGACGTTGTTTCAATTCAGTTTTATATGTTGTCGTTTGTGTTTCGGTCTGAAACCTGTTGGTCAGAGCCGTTACTAGCGAGTTGTAATCGGTTCTGGTATTTGGGTCAAGTACAGCTATTGCCTCGCCGCGCAAGCTGCACGCTAACTTGACTGCTTTCATTTCATTGTTCCAGTTATTTCCGTGTGCCGCGGTACCGAATTGCAGGAGATATTCATGCCAGTTTCCTTGTCCGTCAAAATTACCTATTTCCACGAACTGACCTGGATTTGGTATATACTGGGTCAATTGCACACCTTCCCGTGGTTGAGGGACGCGGAAGCCATTATCATGTATATGTGTATGATAACTTATTGGGAACATGGACCTACCTGTTTTGTGATGTGATCTGACAGGCATATGAATTGGTACACGCACGGGCTAACGATCATCTAAGTTCAACGGCAATGGCTCGCTGTAATTAATTTTACGTTTTCTGCCGTGTTCCGGGTTATGTCGGTCATTCGATTCAAGCCTCTGTAGAATCAAATTAATTTGAGATTTTAATTGTTTTACCTCATTTCTTAGAGACTTAATCTCCGCACGCAGTTCACATTCGCATGAATTTGCATACGACTCGGTATATATATATTATTCAAGCGCCTATGGGTTATATATCCACTGTCACAGCTTACCATATAATTAACTTCATCACCTCTTGTGACAGGTACAGTGACATGGTTATTGGGAGAGAAGGTCGGGGCGATTGTTTTCGATCCGTGGGGGTCAGGGGGAGACGTTCGATCTTCTCGAGTGGGGACACACACATTTCCGGGATTCTCGTCGCCAATACATTCAAGAGACGCCATATTATGAACTATGTATCGCAACCTTCTGGTTTGGGGTAATATGGGGATTGGGGAATGGGCCAGTGATTGGAAACCTCTGAATTACGAACCGAAAATAGATTCCACTCACTCGCTCGTACTCCGCGTTTCGCCGCAGTGCATATTACCGAGAGTGATTTTATGTGTATTGCCCTATGGTAGCAGTGACCTAGCCTTGACGTCACAGATTCATATTTATAATGTCTTTATTTATCTTGGAATATTTTACCTCAGAATTGGACAATTTTAAAGAGGCTGCACCAAGATATTTCACATTCCTACATAGATAAGGAGCACTAATAGAGCAGCATATTTGTGTTTATATACAAGTTTCTTGTGTGTCTAGGTCACAAATGTCGAACTCATATTGCTGTCTGCCCACTTATTTGGAATATTGAATTACATACATACTGTCCGAGGGCGTGAAATTGATAATTTTAAATTAACTGGTCACTGCCCCCTTAAGGCAAAACATGATTTCTTGAATTTGCCATTTCTGTCATTTGTTACATTTCAATGTTGACGTAAACATTTATCGACATTGAAAATACCATTTCAGGACAGCTGACATGTGTCTGATGAATGTTTTGAGCCATTTTAGCAGGGAAGCCTCTCAAGCTGAAAATACAACAACTAAATGGTGAAATTCTGATGTTTGATATCTTGATGATTTTCTGGACGGATTTGACTGTGTTGCACAACGATTAGCCTGGAAAGTGTAGTTGAAGGACATTTCTCTGAATTTGTGTTAAATGTAGATCTACTTAATAACAGAAATGTCTATTTTGTGTAGATTGACCGCCTCAGTCAGCACAGTTAGGACCCCACCTTTCACTGAATGTCTCTAGTTTACCCTACTCGGCTGTATGTGTCACTTATTCCATTTAAGCTGCTGCTAGCCTGTACCTGGATGGTAGCCACCTGGCAAGAATAACCAGACCAGTAGAAATAGCATCTCGGTTAGTGTATTTCACATTGGGCTGAAACTAGTTGGCCAGCGGTGTCGTAAACAGTGAACGGTATGCCTGCACACTTGTTTCAGAGTTACTTTTTCCATTTTTCTGACCAGCTACCCTCCCTATTAGACTCTGAAAGCCTTGAATGACATTGCCCTGCTGTGATCCACCTTAAACCATTGTCTCTCAGGTGACCTTCATTCGACCTTGACCTACATTTTCTGCTAGTTTGACAAATCATTTTACGTATTTCGGTCCGTTTCGCACCAAATACAGCCACTAACCCGACCATGCTTGTGCTACTTCATCAATTTGTGGTACTCATATGAAGCCAATGTACATGTGACCTTGAACTTACATTGACCTACTTTCTATGCTCGATTTACTCCATCCTTTTACATTAAATGTGTACTCTGTGAATGTGGCCTTGTCGCAGCAGTGGGTGTGACATGGTAGAGCTCTGCTATTGTCTGATAGCTATTATTTTACAGTTTTTAAGTTTATTGACGAGCAATAAACACCAAGTACTGTGCTACTAGGTGTATTTTGTATATTTTAGTAGTGTCTTGAACCTACTGAGGGCCATTGAAAGAACTTGTATGTCAGTGACATTATGAAAATGTTCAAATCTGCCGATAATTTCTCGAAAATATGCACAGTTTTTACTGGTTCAAGGTCACATACATATCTTGCTAATACATGTGAAGCAGCTGTAGTGCTTGCTAAGCAGTGTAATGAAGTGCTCGTATAGTTAGCGCCTCCTTACATAGCGACACATCAGCAGTAACACTGTTGTAGCAAAATGCTGTTTCGACCCAAATCTGACCGCTTTCCGAAGCTGTACCACCACCCTTAACATTAATTTGTGACAGGCACTTCTACACAATATACATTTAATATTAGGTTTATTCTGTTTGGAATTGACCACCCTACTAGAAAATGACAGAAAATGTGCAGTGAAAAAAAGGGGTCTGCATCTTTAAGGCAAAACATGATTTCTTGAATTTGCCATTTCTGTCATTTGTTACATTTCAATGTTGACGTAAACATTTGTCGACATTGACTCTACCATTTCAGGACAGCTGACATATGTCTGATGAATGTTTTGAGCCATTTTAGCAGGGAAGCCTCTCAAGCTGAAAATACAACAACTAAATGGTGAAATTCTGATGTTTGATATCTTGATGATTTTCTGGGCGGATTTGACTGTGTTGCACAACGATTAGCCTGGAAAGTGTAGTTGAAGGACATTTCTCTGAATTTGTGTTAAATGTAGATCTACTTAATAACAGAAATGTATATTTTGTGTAGATTGACCGCCTTAGCCCGCACTGTTAGGACCGCATCTTTCACTGAATGTCTTTAGTTTACCCGACTCGGCTGTATGTGTCACTTATTCCATTTAAGCTGCTGCTAGCCTGTACCTGGATGGTAGCCACCTGGCAAGAATAACCAGACCAGTAGAAGAACAAGAAATAGCATCTCGGTTAGTGTATTTTCACATTGGGCTGACACTAGTTGGCCAGCGGTGTCGTAAACAGTGACCGGTATGCCTGCACACTTGTTTCAGAGTTACTTTTTCCATTTTTCTGACCAGCTACCCTCCCTATTAGACTCTGAAAGCCTTGAATGACATTGCCCTGCTGTGATCCACCTTAAACCATTGTCTCTCAGGTGACCTTCATTCGACCTTGACCTACATTTTCTGCTAGTTTGACAAATCATTTTACGTATTTCGGTCCGTTTCGCACCAAATACAGCCACTAACCCGACCATGCTTATGCTACTTCATCAATTTGTGGTACTCATATGAAGCCAATGTACATGTGACCTTGAACTTACATTGACCTACTTTCTATGCTCGATTTACTCCATCCTTTTACATTAAATGTGCACTCTGTGAATGTGGCCTTGTCGCAGCAGTGGGTGTGAAATGGTAGAGCTCTGCTATTGTCTGATAGTTATTATTTTACAGTTTTTAAGTTTATTGACGAGCAATAAACACCAAGTACTGTGCTACTAGGTGTATTTTGTATATCTTAGTAGTGTCTTGAACCTACTGAGGGCCCTTGAAATAACTTGTATGTCAGTGACATTATGAAAATTTTCAAATCTGCCGATAATTTCTCGAAAATATGCACAGTTTTTACTGGTTGAAGGTCACATACATATCTTGCTAATACATGTGAAGCAGCTGTAGTGCTTGCTAAGCAGTGTAATGAAGTGCTCGTATAGTTAGCACCTCCTTACATAGCGACACATCAGCAGTAACACTGTTGTAGCAAAATGCTGTTTCGACCCAAATCTGACCACTTTCCGAAGCTGTACCACCACCCTTAACATTAATTTGTGACAGGCACTTCTAAACAATATACATTTAATATTAGGTTTATTCTGTTTGGAATTGACCACCATACTAGAAAATGACAGAAAATGTGCAGTGAAAAAAAGGGGTCTGCATCCTTAAGGTAGCAGTGACCAGTTAGCCGCCAGTTTCGTATAATGGCACCGGTGAAATTTATAAATATTACACTTTCTGCTGATTAAAATTCATTTGAATTGTTTAATTAATTTTTTGTAGTTGATTTTGTATTTTATTCAGATTTTACATCGTATTAATTGATGAATGCCCATTCCAGGGCCATCTGACCTGTTCCCATTGATCAGAAATGGGCAAATACGAATTGAGGGTATGTTGTGACAAAAACTGATCAAAACAACAGATTTTTCTGGGAGTTTCAAACAAGAATTTATTTCAGAGAAAACTCATGGATGGGAACTGGTTTGCACCATGATAGTGCATTTGCCTCTGGATGATGATTGAGAACACATACAACATTCAATATGTAGTTCCGCAAGTAGCGTGGCACGGCATGGTTTTAAAGTGAATATTTTACCTCAGAATTGGACAATTTTAAAGAGGCTGCACCAAGATATTTCACATTCCTGCATAGGTAAGGAGCACTAATAGAGCAGCATATTTGTGTTTACGTAAAAGCTTCTTGTGTGTCTAGGTCACAAATGTCGAACTCATATTGCTGTCTGTCCACTTATTTGGAATATTGAATTAAATACATACTGTCCGAGGGCGTGAAATTGATAATTTTAAATTAACTGGTCACTGCCCCCTATTGGAAATTCCTAAGTGGCTATGCGGACAGACACGGCAACGATAATTCTTGAAGCAATATAAGGGTACGTTTCGGCTTACTGGTTTCTGTTTTATATCTACCATCGCTGCCACCAAATTTGTAACGTCCCTTCGTTGCATCTGTCTTCAAGAATACGCGATAAACCATAATATTTCCTATTCACGCAGGGGTAGCGGGCCCTTGTGAATCAGGATATGGAAGCGGGAATAACTATAGCTACTTGGCAATAAAAGAACGACAGTGGCGAATTCAGTATTAATACCTGATATTTTGATAACACATAAAACACAATATTATGCAACACGTACAACTATACGAGGGTGACAATTCATGGTAACAATAATGGTATCGGGATGGTATACATGACTATGTGAATCAACAGTTAGTATATATTCGTAGTACATGTATTCGAGTCGAAACTAACTAACACAGGCGACTGCGGGAGCAACTAGACATGATCAACTATTTTCTAAAGCGTACAAGCACTGACCTAGACGGGAATCGCGGGGCTATCATACATTTTGCTACTGAGTTGGGGAGTCGCACAGCGGGAATCACGAAGCTGGGGTGGGAAATAAGCTGGGTGGGGAAGTCACACAGTGTCAGTGGGAATCAGGAAGCTTGGATGGGGACTAATTATGCTGGGAGGGGGACGCACACAGCGGGAATCACGAAGCTATGGTGGGGAATCACATAGCAGGAGGACACACAGCAGTGTTGGGAATCGCACAGCAGGTGTTGAAGGTGGGGGGGGGGGGGGGGGTCACGAAGAAGTTAGGATGGGGAGTCACACATCTTGGGGGTCAGGAAGCTGGGTTGGGGACTAATGTTGGATGGGGAGTCATACAGCTGGGTGGGGAATTACACAGCAGGTGGGCACACAGCAGGGGTGGGGAGTCACACAGCCGGGGGTCACGAAGCTGGGGTCACGAAGCTGGGGTGGGAATCATGACACATAACTGAATGGGGGGCACACAACAGCTAGGACGCATGCCAATGGAATGGGGGTCACCTAACAGGGGTGGGAGGGGGGCACGAAGTTAGGGTGGGGCGTCACACAGCAGGGGGGTCACGAAGCTCGAATTGGGAATCGTATCGCAATGGGGAAAAACGTGGGTGGGGTAATGGGATATTGGCATTATCATGGTTCCAGCCAATATTAATAATCAATAATGCCAGAATCACGTTCAAATCATCACATCTCACGACTAACGGACCATTGGTAACATCGTCGGTGAGTAATGTTTAAGGGGGAGGATATTTGGGCCTTGGGAGTTCTGAGACGCCTGTTGCGTCTCGGGTTGCGTCGCTCGGGACAAAGTCGCCAACTGACAAATTTCACTCCTATGTATAGGTTTTGTCAGGCCGAGTTGGAGAAGTTCCGTGACTTACGGAACTTGTCCAACCTCCCGCATAGTGATTGGCTGGATTGTGAGGACGGACAGTTCCGATCAGATACGAGCCAAAACAAGCACAGCCAGTAAACATGGCGGCTGCATTTAACACACACCAGAAATGCCAACACGCTATTGTGAATTATAACGAACTAAACAAGTTTCCTGGTGTGTGAAGACGACAATCATAAACTATTGACAAGTGTGAACATTCAGGCATGCATCTGATATCGTGGTAAGTTGTGTGCACAAAATGACAGACGTGTTTTGTTGTCCAAAATGTGTGATAAATTCGAAGCGAGAAATACGCAATACACAGGCGTGTATAGCGATGCTTTGCTGGCTGGGTCGCTTCACTATATGTCATATTCGTTGCAAAAATATGAATATCCTCTATGTATTTGTATGCACTTATTCTCGTCACGAAACATAGACACAATAATATCACATAGCTTTACGTTTTGAATGGATGGATTATACATTTTTTTTCCGGTTTAGCTGTATTTACCTTACAGCAGTATTCACTTACATACATTGAGGTCAGCCTGTAATTGCACAGTCACACGAACGAACACGACAGGTTGGTTCCAACCTGTCGTGTTCGTTCATATGTGCACTTACACGCTGACCCCATTGTACCGCTATTTGACACGTTCTCTATTTCCATTCTTTTTCTTTTGCAACCTACATGTATATCTACATATAATAATATTTATGTTATACTCTTTATACACATGTTTCTACTATTTGCTTTAATACATATTTTCGGTTTAAATTTTATTTCCACTTCATTTATTAATCTGAAACAAGGCACCTTTACTATGTTCTGCATTGTGTTTTTGTTAACTCATTTATTAAATGTAATAAACTATTGCAACTTCACACTTACAATAATAGCCTTTATTATATTACGCTCACATGTGTGGCGGTGGTATGTATGGATCCTGTATCATTTATGGCCATATCAGAAGACAATCTCTGTCTGTAACATGGGTTTTATTTTGTGCTGCCTTATTGTTCACTGAATAAAAATCCCAATTTACTGTACCTATTATTAATAATCACATTTGTTCGTTTGATCGATTATACTGTTTTATTTCATTATATTCCGCATGTATCTTTTAAAAGTTGTTCGGTTGCGTATAATCTAAGTGATCATGATTTTGTTTTAAAACTAATGTGGTTGTTGAAACGC
The DNA here is from genome assembly GCA_029237695.1 of Conchocele bisecta. Lineage (NCBI taxonomy): Eukaryota > Metazoa > Mollusca > Bivalvia > Lucinida > Thyasiridae > Conchocele > Conchocele bisecta. Next base: position 46,800,021 of record CM055274.1, read on the forward strand.
ATAACCAAAACTATTTCACTAGACTGTGAATTAGGGAAATTCAATATAAAACTCACAAGAGGGGGGCATACATTTTTCTGCACCTATTCAAAATGTAAAATATGGAAAGCTAGTCCCTGTTGCAGCAAGTGAAATACCCCACCCCGTCGCACAACTCGTTGCGGCAATGGGTTAAGGACATACGTTACTTTGGACACTTGACATTGTGTTATTATTTAAACACGAGCAAACAACGGTAAATGATGCTGTAATCGTTGCGCCATATGCCAGCTGGCTCTGATGTGAAGACGTGCCACACACCGTATCTATTTAGTCGCACGGTACAACTTTTAGCCTGTTTTCGAGCACAATCGTATCATATCTGCAATTTATTACGGAAGCTCTAAAATATAACAGGCTGTAGAAACCGTAACCATATAATCAGAAAATGAAATAAACACATGTCATATCCTACATGTAGAAAACGGACAATCACTACAGATCATTTAACATTATGTACTCGATATGGCCACCGACAAGTGACAAGTAAATGTGTCTGCTAGCCAGAAATTGGAAATCTGAGTATTCTCAACTGGACATGGGTGGGACGGGGAATGACAATATGGATGATTATAAACACGCATATGAAGTTTCAAGTCAATCTGTCATACGCTATAGAAATGAAAGCGCAATCGAAAACGTGACGGGCAGACAAACCGACAGGTATACGGACAGACAGACGGAAGCCTTTTGCATTCATATATCAACTAAAAATCACAAGATTGAAAATATTCTAGTATCATGCACAACAACCATCTACATGTATCATAGCAGTCATTGTCTTATATAATTGGTATAAATGCAGAGGGAATGATGTTGAGGCCAGAAGCGTCTGTGAGTAGTTTTCATCATAATCACAAATGTCTCGTACTCCGTAAATGTTGTATACTATTTCTATTTCTCCATTATGCCTTTCCTTGTGAGTTTTGAAATGTATTTCCGTAACACACAGACGATGCTTATGTGCATATCGCCATAGACATTAGATGGATCATTATTATGGAACCGAGCAACATGCACATCATTTCATGCATTCATGCATCACTATTTCCCGAAAATAATGGAGATGACCCGTCCAATTTGTGACTTTTAGTTATAAGTGTGTCACTATTCCACCAGTTCTAAAAATTACGAGTGCCCGCTATACAGATATAATCATTTAGTAATACTTATTTTACTGATAGTGACGCGCGGTGGTATCAAGCTATTTTCATATACAAATGAGGCATGGCATTTTTTAATTATATATACTAATTAAATGCGTCACCTAAAAAATAATACTTTAACAGATTATAAAGTATGACCATTGCACATCAAACAAGAGGGCCATGATGGCCCTAATTCGCTCACCTGACTCCATGAACACCAGAGGAGAATGTGACATTGAGTTCATATGTGTTTTAAAAAAAAGTGTGCTATTTTTAGATGGCGGTCATCTTGGATTAAGCGGATTTACCAAATCTGAACATGCTTCACCCAAGGATCTTAGCTTACTATGAAGTTTGGCCAGCATCGGCCATGTGGTTCCCGAGAAAAAGACGTTCAAAATCTCGAATAAATGGACCTTTTGGCGGCCATCATGGATGACACAATCATCCGATTCCGACAAATATTGCACCGGAGCAATCGCCTCATCGATACCTTCAATTTGATATAAATGACACGAGCATATTCTGTCAAAAATAAAATTTGACTCCACGGGCCACGCCCATTTTTGACCTCTGGGTCACCATTTTAAAACATTTGAAAGAGCATTCTACATCGATCATTCCTACCAAGTTTCGTCGAAATCCGGCTGGCGGTTCATGAGAAGAAGATTTTTTAAGAATTTGTATTATTTTTTAGACGGCGGCCATCTTGGATTAGCGACGACCTCCGTTTTAACAAATCTGAAAAGGCTTCACCCATGGACCAAGCGGTTCGTGTGAAGAAGAATTTTGAAATCTCTAATAAAAGATCGACCTTTTGACATTTCGGCGGCCATCTTGGATGACATGATCATCCAATTGCGACAAAAAATGTACCACAGCGATCGCCTCTTTGATACCTTCGATTTGATATAGACATGACCATATTCGGTCAAAAATAAAATTTGACCCCGACGGGCCACGCCCATTTTTAACACCGGGGTCACCATTTTAACAACTTTGAAAGAGCATTGTACATCAATCATTCCTGCCAAGTTTCGTTGAAATCCGGCTGGCGGTTCATGAGAAGAAGATTTTTTAAGAATTTGTGCTATTTTTAGACGGCGGCCACCTTGGATTAGCGACGACCTCCGTTTTAACAAATCTGAAAAGGCTTCACCCAATGACCATAACTGTGAAGTTTGGCCACCATGGGCCAAGCGGTTCGTGTGAAGAAGAATTTTGAAATCTCTAATAAAAGGAACGACCTTTTGACCATTCGGCGGCCATCTTGGATGACATGACCATCCAATTTCGGCAAAAAATGTACCAGAACGAACGATCGCCTCTTTGATACTTTCGATTTGCTATAGACATGACCATATTCGGTCAAAAATAAAATTTGAACCCAATACTACTCCACGGGCCACGCCCATTTTTAACCCCGGGGTTACCATTTTAACAACTTTGAAAGAGCATTGTATATCGATCATTCCTACCAAGTTTCGTCGAAATCTGGCCAGCTGTTCATGAGAAGAAGATTTTTTTAAGAATTTGTGCTATTTTTTAGACGGCGGTCATCTTGGATTAGCGATGACCTCCATTTTCACAAATCTGAAAATGCTTCACCCATGGACATTAACTTTTAAGTTTGGCTACCATGGGCCAAGCGGTTCATGTGAAGAAGAATTTTGAAATCTCTGATAAAAGAACGACCTTTTGACATTTCGACGGCCATCTTGGATGACATAACCATCCGATTTCGACAAAAAATGCAGCAGAGCGATCGCCTCGTTGATACCTTCGATTTGATATATGACATGACCATATTCGGTCAAAACTAAAATTTGACCCCAATTTGACACCACAGGCCATGCCCATTTTTTACCCTGGGGTCACTATTTTAACAACTTTGAAAGATCATTGTACATCGATCATTCCTACTAAGTTTTGTCGAAATCCGGTTGGCGGTTCTTGAGAAGAAGATTTGATTTTTGAAGAATTTGTGCTATTTTTAGACGGCGGCCATCTTGGATTACGTAATGACGTCATTTTAACAATTGTGTAATCCCCCTACCTAAGGACCATGACCATGAAGTTTAGTGACAATAGGCCCAATGGTTACCGAGGAGAAGACGTTTACAAATGTTCACGGACGACGACTGACGACGGACGACGGACGACGACGGACACATTGCGGTAAACATAGCTCACATGAGCTTCGTTCAGGTGAGCTAAAAATAAATACAGAGAATAAAAATTCATGTCCGTTAGTATTTTAATGAAACACGGTTATCGCCCCTGATATCAGTGTGAACATTTGCCTCTGATATAAAATGTATAATAATGCCAATTAATACGTGGGGTAATGATGAATTAAGGTTTATTTTGCCAGAAAATGTCTCAGATGATGTCTCTCATATAAAAAACAGTTTGTGGCAACTGAGTGGGCATGTCCCTTTAATATGATTAATTTTTACACATGACCTTGAAATCTGATAACCCCTTAATTGTCAACAAATTAAAGGGTATCATATATTTTAGTTGGAAATGAGGCATGCAATGTAATTTTATGATGCTTACTACTGATTTTATGTCGGTTTCACTATTACAACTTACAAATTGGCGGCCATCTTGGATTTAAGCAGAACAATCGAAATTGTCATAGGTGGAATTGTGTGGATTTGTTTATGCTATAATAACCGGCCGCTGACCCATTTCAGTAGCCGATTTCATCAAAATTGCAAAGTATACTTATCTAGCAAAGTATACTTTGAGGGAGTAATCATTTATTTTTCCTGAAATGCATTATTTTATTTGAACTAACAACTGCATATATTTGATGATTAATAGTATGCAGAATTATTATACTGAATTTATTACATTATCACAGCCAAAATGGCTGTGATAATGTAATAAATTCAGTATAATAAAAATTAATACATTTATCCTTAAATTGAAAATTTCTCCCTCAATGTATACTTTGCTAGATCTACAAATGAGAAAGCTTTGTTAACATTTTCGTCAAACCTAAGTTGTTCATTGCTTGGACTAAATGAAAGTATTAGTTAATTTCCAAAAGTTAAACTGGCCGCAGCCAGTAATATTGAGATCAAAACACACGACATACTCAGTCCAATGTTGCCGTTCGATTGAATGTGTTTGCGAAAACGAAGTTATGTAGCTTTAATAATAAGTGTCCTACCTTTGTCGTTTTTGCTACCTCTGTCCTGGTTGTTGAAGTCAATCATGTGGTAAGTGATCACGTTTCTATCTTGCTGACCATTTACCAGTTTACTAAACTAATTATGTTGCGTTGGGGGAAACCGAAACAACTTGTCGGCGTTCCAATACGTAGAAATACTACCTTCTACTAAGAACAAGACAATTTACTTTCTTAGAATTGGACAATAACGGGCAGCAAATGATTGTATAAAGTGTATACGACAAACGCAGTAAATCAATATTCCATAGTCTACCCACGTTCACACAACCATGGGCGTAGGCATTGGTTATACAACGCCGCACCAATAATTAGCATAGGTGCGACAATCCTCACCAATAATGACATCATGTACGGTTTTGTCGCACCAATAGTCTCTTGTTAAAGGTACATGCCCACTCAGTAGGCACAACATGTTCTTTATATCAGAGACATCATCAGAGACATTTCATGGCAAAATAAACACTCATTCACCATTTCCCCACGTAATGATTGGCATTATTATACATTTTATATCAGAGGTAAATATCCACACTGATATCAGGGGCGATAACCGTATTTCCTAAAATGTTAACGAACATTACTAATTATTCTCTGTATTTATATTTTGATGTGCAATGATCATACTTTATAATCTGTCGAAAATAATATTTTTTCAGGTGAGGCATTTAATTTGTATAAATAATTAAAAAATATCATACCTCATTTGCATATGAAAACGGCCTGATACAACCGCGCGTCACTATCAGTAAAATAAATATTACTGATTATATCTGTGTAGCGGGCACTGGTACTTTTTAGAACTGGTGGAATAGTGACACAAATATACACTTATTTAATTCCTATAAATAACAGTTTGTGCCCTCTGAGTGGGCATGTACCTTTAAGCTTGATAATATGTGACACGCCATGCGAAAACCTCCCTTATCGGAAAACGTGACGTAACGAGTTATGACGTTACAAAGATGGAGTAATTTCCGCGCTGTTTTGACAAAGTAAACGTCACATTTAGTACATTGTTGTGTCTTTGTATGTATAAGCATTAAATGGCGTTTTCGGGAAATATATTTAAGTAGATATTATCTAAATACAATTTAAACATGGCGGTTTTTTAATTTATTTCCATAAATCGGCATACTTACTTTGTTTTTTTATTTCGAAGAAAGCGGGTACTACAGTAAGTGTTTCTGATAATAACAAAATTCGTCACGATGTATGAAAATCTACATGTGACTGTGTTTAATAAATCGGCAACAAAGAACGTAGTTTCTTTTTTTTTTGTCATACCACTAGTCACGTTATCTCCCTTGGACAACTGCTCACGTCGTTCTCAAGACAATTCGTACATAAAACAATATGCAGGTGTGCCCATCTGGGCGGTAGGATATAATTGGGCTACGGCGGCGGAAAACTTCCGGGTAATTAGACAAAAGTTAAATAATCCCACGTCTCTATTCAGTCTATTTCCCCGTGTATGATCGACCCTACCTCTTAAAGGTGTATGCGTATTGCAATCATGCGGATATGACAACCCAGGTCTGGGAAAACACATTCAAATATCACATACTAGTTTATTGTCCCGTTTACATCGACAGTTGATTCAAAATTATACGAAACTGTAATTGTTAAACGTGTGTATAACTCCGTTGGATAAAACATGTCATACATGCGTTTCTTTTCTATGATGGCCAGTTTTGTTCTCTAAGTCTCGGTATTGAATACATCCAAATGTAGACCGTGTATTGAGCATGCTGCCAGCCACGAACGAAGGGCGCACCGGTACCGAAACAATACAAGCGACGTACGCGTGTTTGGCATGTTTTCAACTTCTGACACACATATATTACTGCTGTGTTACATGTACACGCGACGACCCCTTTTTAAGAAATTTGATGTGCACGCAACGGTCGTCAAAAACGATATTCATCTTTATTCATAATCGATGATTTAAAATTATAATCATTGTGTTTAAGGTCGCGTATTTCAGATATTGGAAATAATTTCCTTTGAAAATATTCTAAAGTCTCATGCATTTACAATGAGTATCACAATGACGGGGTTCGTTTATAGATATAATTATTGTACTTATAGATTAATATGTTTTCTATATATGGATATATGCACGAGCTACGTTGCGATATTGGACTGAAAGGATAAAGAAAAGCAGGGTAAACATTTGAGGTGATTTAAAGTGATGTGTTTGCTGTTATATACAATATTTTATATGAGTATTAAAAAAACATCTTTAGTCAACACATTACCAAAATTGCATTATGTTTTGACCGTTAATTCATTAGTAATTGAATCACAATTGACGGTACCCCCAATATCGCACAGTGAAATCCACTGTTTTGTCAATATCTCGTATGCCACCCTCGCGCATCTGTCACAGCCCTGATTCTCTTGTGCATGGAATTCATCAGTGCCTTTATCCTTCTTATTGGGATATTTTTCCACTCTTCCAACAATGCAGGCCTTAATTGGTCGAGATTAAAGGGGGTATTCCGACATCCCCTTATCCTCCTGTCAAGTACGTCCCACAGATGTTCGATTGGGGACAAATCAGGACTGTACGCTTGCCAGTCGAGTGGGTTAATGCTATGGTCAGCGAGAAAGTCTTGACAAACTCTGGCTACATGGGGCCGGGCATTATCATGCTGGAAAATTGGTTGACGCTGTTGCACAAATGGAACAACAACCGGGCGGAGGATTTCATCCCTATATCTTACGGCGGTTAAATTCCCGGCTACCACAATCAACGGTGACTTTAACCCGTGATATATCCCTCCCCAGACCATAACCGAGCCACCCACAAACCTATCCCTCTCAAGAACGCAAGCGTCGGCGAAGCGTTCCCAACGACGTCGGTATACACGACGTCGACCGTCCGACGAAAAAGAGTGAACCGGGACTCATCTGTGAAAAAGACTTGTCTCCATTGCCTCATTGGAAATCGTCTGGAGCATGTGCCGCCAACCAAGCCATACGACGCGCTCGACGTGCACGAGTGACAGGCAGACCAACGTAGGGACGACGTGCTCGCAGACCAACCTCGCGCAATCGATTTCTTACAGTTTTGGGGTGAATGTGGCGATTATAATTGCTTACCGTGTTAATAGCGGTTTCAGTGGCAGTAACGTGGCGATTACGTAGGTGGGCGAGACAAATAGCCCTGTCTTGACGTCGCGACGTTACGCGCGGACGTCCCGATCTCGGTCGGTCGGCAACCCTTCCGGTCTCTCTCAGACGACAGACAAGACGTTCTATGGTGGAAACATTCACACCTAACTGCATAGCAACCTGCTGTTGCGTTTGACCTTGCATTAGCAACGCAATAGCCTGACCCCTCTGAACTTCCGTCAGACGTGCCATGATTGTGAGAGCTATAAATTCAGTGTAAATAGCGGAAAACGATGTGTATACCTCAAGCGTATACAGTGGTATGACAAAATGTTTTGACGAACTTATCATCATCATGCTGCACGTGTTTTTGGCTTTTTATCACTTTCTCTATATGGTACGGTGCATTGCACGGTTGAGTAACTTTAGGCACCGGTTTGGGTGCACAGTGACCAAAATAGTCGCCTGACCGGTTTTCATAATTTTAGGCCAAGCATTTACATAATTATTGCGCATATTGGTACCCTGCGTTTCTTTATCCTTTCAGTATATATGTAAATCACTCACAACTAAGATGCGCCCAAATATACAAACTATCAATGAAGTAAACAAATTACTGAATATTTATAAAGGAATTATTATACAATGTGAAAAGTAATTCTGACACTGATCAATATGGTAAATTATTGACAAATTACTTTCGATTATGTTTCAATGGAAAACAAATGTACATATATAATAAACATATATGTTTTATTCTCTATTTGTATTCCTTTCATGTGCTGGATGCAAGTAAGACACCAGTGAATGAAATATACAGCGAATTTGCATGGTTACTTTCGGTTACTTTCGCTCTAGGCAAACGCAGAACGTTAAGTTCGTGTTTCTCGATTAACTTTTTTAGTTAAATAAAACAATTTAAAATATTCGGCTTGTTTTTTCTGTACGTGTTAAATCGCAAACTTTCAAAGGAATATTTATTTACCATCCAAATAGTTCTTCCGGTCCTGATTAACAAACAACATTTGTAGCTTACTTAGCACACGGCAAGCATATTTAACGTATGACTTACTATAAAGTCTATGCTACTTACTGAATTTAATTGATGCACTAGACCGGGAAAATATTTTTCTTGTTTTTATTAGCATGACTACATACGTCAGGGCTTCAATTTTTTCCCCGAACAATTATCGGCAATTTGTGCTCGAAATATGGATGGGACCATTACTCGGTCCAGTGTGTCCACAGTGTGGAGCAATGCAATTATCGCAGATTTACCGATTCTAATACAGATTCCCTGCTCCTAGTCGGTTTGACGAGAATTAATTGTTTCTTACTGGTGAAGATACAAGTACATACATCTTAGAATCTAATTTCAGTAAAGGTTAATTGATTCATGACAAGTATTCATACAAAATAATAAAATGTGTCATAAATTATCTTTTCGAGCCGACCATCAGTCGGCAACTGCCTTCATCTGACTGTTTCGTTCTCATGTATAAAACGTTTATGTGAAGTGTAATCCAGACATCATTCCCATTTTTCGATAAAAAAGTGTACTTCATAGTATGATAATTTGAAGGATTGTACAATTCATAACAATAATGTAAACGTGTGTATGCAGATACTGTGCGTATGAATGTGTCCCACATGGTGGGTGAAATTTACCGTTGACAACTTCAGGACGCTATGATGCACATTGGAATCAGAAATTGAAATATGTTACAAATTAACAGGTATTCAATACATTTATAGGAATTGTGATTTTACAGTGACACGTAATAAATACAGAAGTACATATATTACACATGTAGACAGGACAGAGTCAACAGTATTTATTAAGCAACATTTGTTTTACCACAGGTGGAAGACTCGGAACTAGGACCAGATAAATGGCTAATTTGTAAATCGTCACCCCACCCACAAATTTCCGTACAAAATACACTATTAGCCTTTTCAAGGTAGGCAAAAGCTTGGAAAAACTGACGTAGTTTCGGACTTGCTCAAACACCACACATTTCGATTTGTCTGCTGACTTATGTCTCTGGTAATCGATAAATGTATTAGGTCTTCGAACATATTGACTTCAAGCATCTGCTTTCAGCATTTCGTTAGTTACGAGCAAATTCGTTAGTGTACGAAAGAATGTCACATATTTTTGTGGGCTGTGGAAGCATAAATTACATGTGAAATCTGGCTGAAATACCATTACAGTCTCAACATATTGACGTGAATCACTGAAATAAACATCAGTAAGTTCGATGTTACAATTTGTGACTAACAAGTGCCATTCACTAACATTGAATGATCTAAAACGTGTCTAAACCAAACGCACGCATTTGTTTGATGAGGTACGTTTTAATTAATGTACGCTATTACTGGACCAGGAAGCAAAATGTGTGAAAAATAATATTGTTTGTTGACATTCGATACTTCAATATAGAACTAAAACAACAAATTCAATTAAACAATCGAACAATCGGCATTTGTATTAATTACAGACCTATGCATGTTGTAGGTAGAGAACAGATAGCTTGATATGGCGTCGACGAAACCCAGCCAGTCTATTGTAAGTATAGTGAATAAGCATAATGGGTATGTATTTCATGCATTATGGCCATTTTCTACGGAGCCCGACAGTGGACGTAGACTTCTTTTTTTTTATTAATTCGTTCACACGAAATAATAATTCGTTCCCACGAAATAACAATTCGTTCCCTCAATTTAACAATTCGTTCCCACGAATTAATAATAAAACGAATTGTTAATTCGTGGAAACGAATTGTTATATCGTGGGAACGAATTGTTAATTCGCGGGAATTGTGTGGGAATTTCCAGCTATAGTTTTATGTTCTACCTCGATAGTGGAGGGGATATTTAGTGTCACCCTTGTCCATGTTATCCGCTCGTAACAAATATTGTAACTGGTAAAACATTTATTAAGTAAAACATATTTACAAATATACGAAAGTTGACGAAATGTTCAGAGTAAATGTGGAATATAATCTTGTCAACTTTCGAAGACATTATCAGAAAATATCACCGTTTCTTCTTAGGTGCAAAATCACATGTTTCTTTCTCATATATTTTCCTTAAAATATTTATATATTTCTTATGTGTGTACATGTATTACGAGGTTCTTTTTATTATTTCCTGTGGTGATAGCTCGTTATGGGATGGTCGGCCTCCTGTCAGTGTATTTATAATGACTGGTAGCAGTGCAGTTAACATCGCCTACCTTTAAAATGTAATAAATTAATTATATATTTTGTCACATCATCTTATGAAAACAAATCCTGAAATAAGTGTTCAACCTGAACCATTGTTCTGTTCGTAAATATAGGGTTAACTGTATTGTGATTTTTGAATTTGCGGCGTATATCAGAAAATTATCGTCACTTATGAGTGAAAAGGTTAATGTATGAGCTGAAGATTTATATATATTGGTATGAAGTGGATAGCAGGCATATATTAAGTGACAACACTGATAGTTATGGTGATAGTTATAGTCATGGTGAAGTTGAAGGACATATATTATGTCCTTCAACTTCAACCACACTCAAACGTCTCACTATCTAGAATGTCATTGTATAGCTTAGAGAGATAATTGTCTTCATTCCAGATACTTGATTACTGTACTTATTGTTGTTTCTTGGTGTGCTATTATATTGATGAATTCGGGCGATATTCATCCTAACCCAGGTCCAGAGAATGTTCCCCCTTCATCAGCTAGCACGGCTAGCATTTCGACAGACAGTGACACGTCAGTAAGTACATCGAATTCAGCCATACTTCCATACTTCCATACTCATTAGACTTCTCACATAACGTATCATTGATTCACTATAACGTGCAGAGTATTCTTCCCAAGATAGGTTTAATTACAGCGGAATCATATAATTTTGATATAGCTTTACTGAAACATGGCTGAACGACATAGTGGATAACCGCAAACTAATGATACATTCATATTGTGCACCTGAACGTAAAGATAGACCGGATAGTCATGGTGGAGTGATGATATAATTATGAAATACCATTTAGTACACCAGGCGACCTGACCTAGAAATAATTCCATCAGAAAATATATGGGTAAAATTATTATTTTAATAAAAAGAAAGCCCTACTTGGTATATTTTACAGACCTTCGCATTCTGATACCAATTATAACAACATAATTGACGACTCTATACATTTAGCCATTGATACAGGTATTAAAGATATTATAATTACAGGCGATTTTAATTATAACATCCTAGCTCCATAACCAGCACAAAAAGTGGACAATATCACACAACAATATAGCCTTCATCAAATAATAACTGACTATACACATTTTACAGAATCATCCTCTTCTATCATTGATCTCCTGTTCGTATCAGACAATAATTCACTTGTCACAACTTGTGTCGGAGATCCTTTCTTGAATCAAGGACATCGCTACCTTTGTCTAATTCATGCATTATTCAAATTCATGGAAACCTAAATTTAAAACATATACTAGAGAAATATGGTTATATGAGCAGGGAAATTACGATTTACTCAGACAAAATATTACTGCCTCAGACTGGGCAACATGTTTCGATGAAACTATTTCCTGTTACGCCACAATCTTTATTGAAAAACTTCTCGAATTAATGAAAGTCTGCATTCAAAAAGAACCACATTGGCTATCAAAAAATGTTAAAAATAAAATAAAGGATAGGAAACGGGCATATCACAAAGCTAAGCGTACTCAGTTAATCTATTATTGGGAAAAATTAAAAAAAATCAGAAATGAAACCACAACTCTAATACGCAAATCTAAACAGACAAATTATGATAATATGTCAGATAAACTAAATAATGAAACAATCTCTAAAAACTGGTGGAGTACTTTAAAAGGTTTCATGTCTCCACCAGGTAACAACTCTATTCCTCCACTAAATACTAATTCTACTATTTCTGAAACAGACTCTGATAGAGCAAATATCCTAAACAACTTGTTCCGAGATCAAACTGTATTGGAAGGTGCAAACGGCGAAATACCGGAATTACAGTCTATTCACATACACGAACAACTATCAAATATTCAAGTCTTTCTTGATGAAGTTAATATAACGCTAACGTATGTGCCTATTGGAAAGGCTGAAGGGCCAGATGGTATTGACAACCGCATTTTACGTGAGGCCAGCAATGAATTAGTATCTACCCTATGTATGTTCTTCAACCATTCATTAAGCTTAGGACTATTTCCTGAAGTATGGAAATAAGCACATGTATGTGCCATGTACAAGAAGGGAGATCCAACACAAGTCAATAATTATCGTCCTATATCCCTTCTAAATACCATCGAAAAGATAATCGAGAGAATCGTATTAAAATATCTATATAACTTTTTACATACTCATAATATAATTAAACCCAGCCAGTCAGGATTTACACCTAATAAATCAGCTAACATATTTATACAATGTATTCTGCCACGCACTCGATGATGGTAAAGAGTTAAAAGTATTATACTTTGATATTAGTAAAGCGTTTGATAGAGTCTGGCACATAAGACTAATAGCGAAATTAAGATCGATAGGGTTAATATGAAATATACTCAACTGGTTTGAAAGTTATCTTAAAAATAGACGTCAGCGTGTAGTTATCCCGGGTACCAAATCTGATTGGAATATAATAAATGCACATGTGCCACAGGGCTCTATCCTTGGACTATTATTGTTTTTTACCTCTATTAATGATATTGTAGACACCATAAACTCGAATATACGTTTGTTTGCGGACGATACAAGCAGATACATCGTTATAGACTATCCTAATGAAGCAGGGGAAATATTACAAACCGATAAAGATAAAATTGATAATTGTGAAACACAATGGCTTGTTACGTTTAACCCCGCAAAAAAATGATTCACTGCTCATATTCCGCAAGATTATTAAGCCACAACATCCCCAATTGCATATGTTTAATCAACCCATAAATGAAGTTGCTTGTCATAAACACATTGGCATAGTTTTAACAAACTCTTGTACTTGGCAACACCAGATCTCATATATCAAAGACATAGCTTGGGCCAGAATTAATAATATGAGGAGCTTGACGTTCAAACTCTCAAGAAAAAAGGGAAATATAGAGAAGTTTTTGATGACGGACAGACGCTGACAACGACCCCGGGGGAATGAGATTTTGAAAGGCATGCTAGAAAACTACTGTCTGTTCCACGTTTTCCTGCCGACGAACTTTTGGCTATTAAACACATTAAATCTAAAAAATATTTAAATGTAAGAACTTTTTCATCAATAACATAAAAGTCACCCTCCCCCAAAAAAATGATTTGATGAAATTCCATCAAATATTGATTTTATTGCGAAAAAACGATTTTACTATGGGAATTTAACATGGGGAGTCAATTTCCAAAATATTTCTTTTTTTGATCCTGAAGAGCCGAGACGGTTCAAATGAGTGGTCACAACATATACTTTGGTTCAGAAAGAAGGAAAATAGATAGAGAATAGTAGGTTAGTGCTGTGAATGGGAAAAAATATCTGGCAAGGCTCAGGAAACGGGATGGGCGAGGCTCTGCCGAGCACATCCCGTTTCCGTGCCTTGCCAGATATTTTTTGCCATTCACGGCATTAATCTACTATTCTATTTATCCCGTCAACACCTACAAATGGCTGTAAAATGCAAAAATAGTATTGACTGGATATCAAAAATGTTTCACGGCACCGCGTTTCACGGCACATACGCACTGTGTTGACGGGATAATGATCGATATTGGGTTATGCAAAGTATGATGTAATATGTTTTCGGGCCCAGCTACTGTCGTTTCGCGGCTTATCGTTATGAACGAGATGCTATTATTCGAGTTCAGGTGCGGCGTTTATCTGTTGTTATTTGGTTAGATGTCAATGTGTTTCACATACTCTGAAGACGAAAGAAAAAGAGAAGATAATACACGGCGGTATTATAGTAATTGCCCATATATTAGTGATTGGCGTGTGTGTGCAAGTATCAGGCTAACAATTGTTCTGCCAGTTCATAGTTTCGTGGAATTGATAAGGAAATGGTCACGTACCATAACGCCGGTCATGGTCCAAAATTTTAAAGTTTGATTTCAGACGATGCAGATTACAGTCAATACTGTTTAATCAGAGTAATGCGGGCGTAATGGAAGGTTCGACGACGGATATATAAGTGGGAAATGTTTATTAAAACATGTGTGATGCATCACGAGAAATAAGGGCCCAAATGCATTTGCGACCAGTGTAGCCCCAGATCAGCCTGCACATCAGCGGCAACTGTGTCTCCATGAAACACCCACGATGTCTCTAACATTTAATTACATCATTATCATACTCCGGAATGTGATTATGATCATGAGCTACACTGGTCAAACCAACAATTGTGCACATTTTCTTGTGACGCATCACATTCTATTGTTCAATGTTTTAATACATATTGAAATTACACAAATTAACCCTTAGACCGCTATCTTATTTTTTGTCGTCTGCTGTTTATTTTCTATTTTACATTTGCATCATCAAAAACATGCTTTGACAGCACTTTAGAATAATTTACAACATGCTTTGACAGCATTTTAGAATAATTTAGAACATGCTTTGACAGCACTTCAGAATCATTTCCATTGGAAATGATTCTGAAGTGCTGCTAAAACATGTTTTTATTGATAAATAAAGCAAGATATGAAAGCAACAGCAGACGACACTTGTTGTGTGTAGCGGTCTAAGGGTTAAATGTACATGCCCACTCAGTAGGCACAAAATGTTCTTTATAGGAATTAAATGAGTGTATAATTGGGTCACTATTCCACAAGTTCTAAAGATTACGAGTGGCCGCTGTACAGATATAATCATTTAGTAATATTTATTTTACTGATAGTGACGCGCGTTGGTATCAGGCTATTTTCATATGCAAATGAGGCATGGCATTTTTTTAATTATTTATTCTAATTAAATGCGTCACCTGAAAAAATAATATTTTCGACAGATTATAAAGTATGATAATTCCACATCAAAAATAAATACAGAGTATAAATATTAATGTCCGTTAACATGTTAAGGAAACACGGTTATCGCCCCTAATATCAGTGTGGAAAGTTACGTCTGATATAAAATGTATAATAATGCCAATCAATACGTGGGGTAATGGTGAATGAATGTTTATATTTCCAGAACATGTATCTGATGATCATGATGATGTCTCTGATATAAAGAACATGTTGTGCCTACTGAGTGGGCATGTAGCTTTAAACTATTTATGTACAAGAGAAAATGAGCTGGGATACAAAGGCAGCGAATCCACAATAAGTACATTCCATGCTTCATAGTTTCAGTAAAATTCTAACTGATAATAAATGGTGCAAATGCTAGAGAAATCATCCCATATACCCACTCTAGCATTATATAAGTGATTTACTAGTTTTCTTTCTACAAAAACATGAACATTTAGTATATACATGTACCTACCCATGAAATACATAGTTATACGATGTAAATAAAAGTCATATGTTCACATCGATGAAATAAACAACTTCCGGTGAAAATACGACTACTTCCGCTATCTATATTCATAACGCGCATCTGAAAGAAAACAGCGCAAATAGGCTGCAAATACACATTCATTACCGTATACAGTCTAAAAACTGCTAATTTCCATGGAGCGGTATATAATAAATAGAATATTCATATTTTTGCAACGAATATGACATATATGTTCATCTCGTGGTGTGAAATGTCCATATTTCACCCGTGCCTTACGGCACTCGTGATATATGGACATCTCACAACACTCGATGAACATATATGTCATATTCGTTGCAAAAATATGAATATCCTCTATGTATTCCATTTTCTGTTATGTGGGGAAAATACTAGGGGTATTGAAAGTCACGTTCATATTTACAACATGATATGGGTTTACAATATGTTGGACCATAAAACAAGAGGCCCACATTGCCGTGTATCGCCCAGACACCTGCAATTGGTATCCCCATTATAAAGTAAATAAAGAATGGCACGGACTGTCGATTATATGTACCAAATTCCAGCAAGTTCATAAAAAGTAGTTTGAATAATTGTTCAGGTTGTCTCCAAGTATGTACAGTCCATGGAGGGATAACCGTTCATATCAAACCCCGAAATGGAAAACATAAGCAATTTATAAAAAATATAATAACATGAATCATAAGATCTACCACTTCTGAAGGCGACTAATCCAAGTAGGAGGCGTTTGTCCCGCAGGGGACATGGATTTGTTTTATTAATTCGTTCCCACGAAATAGCAATTCGTTCCCTCAATTTAACAGTTCGTTCCCTCGAATTAACAATTCGTTACCACGATATAACAATTCGTTCCCACGAATTAACCATTCGTTCCCGTGGGAACGAATTGTTATTTCGTGGGAACGAATTGTTAAATTGATGGAACGAATTGTTAATTCGTGAGAACGAATTGTTAATTCGTGGTCATGTGAATTTCGTGGGAGCGAATTGTTATTTCGTGGGAATGAATTTAATCTGTTCTTCTAAAATCCAAAAAATAAAACCCTCTGCCCGTTTTTCATAACTGTCTTCTAATCGTCCATCTATTGCTTCTGGAGTATGCATTTTTGCTTTAACCATTTCATCGATATTTTCAAGTTATGTTGTTCTGTTTCGCCTGACACAATATTTTATTGATTAGTTTCTTATTGTTCCTTTAATTAATTCCCACAAAACATTAGGATTGGCCTCTTTATTGACTTCGTTGTCAAAAAATACAGACCTGTTGAGTATAAAGTATCCCGGTCTTCTTGATTGGTTATTAGTATTTATATCCAGTTTTACAAGTGCATGGTCAGTATTTATCTCGTCAACACAGTGCGTATGTGTCGTGAAACACGGTGCCGTGAAACATTGTTGATATCCTGTCAAGACGACATAACCACTGCGTATGTGCGGTGACTGGTGTTATATTTTTGCATGTTAAAGCCATTTGTAGGTGTTGACGGGATAAATAGAATAGTAGGTTAGTGCCGTGAATGGCAAAAATATCTGGCGTGGCTCGGAAACGGGATGTGCTCGGCAGAGCCTCGCCCATCCCGTTTCCTGAGCCTTGCCAGATATTTTTCCCATTCACGGCACTAACCTACTATTCTCTATTTATGCTGCTGTTTGTCTCACATGACTTAATTGTATTAACAATAGTATCTGAAACTGAAACATAGTCTAATCTTCATAGAACACGTGGTGTAGAATTTGAATGCCATGCAAATCGCTGCTGGTTTCCGTGTTTAATTCTCCATATGTCAGACAAATCATATTTTTCTATAATATTATTGATTATTTCCCGACTAACTTTGTTGTAATTAAACCTCCTTTTTTTATCCAATTCGCAGTGTAGAGTGACATTAAAATCACCACCAATAACCATTCTTGCATTTTCATGTAGGGATATAAAGTCGTCTAGTTTGGCCCATATATATTTATCAGGAGTAAGTCTTTACTGTTTATTTCTACGTTTATTTCGTGAATTCTGCTAGGGATAACGTCTATAATGTTATGTATGGTATATTCCAGCTTTTAATTAAAAAGTATTGTTACATGGTTTCCGTTGTTTGCACACATAGCGCGTGCTGTTTGCACATGGCTTTAGGCAATGCTCATTCCGGGGCCGCGCGTAATGGAAGTGCCTTCATGACGTCACTACGCTGAAGTGCCTTCATGACGTCACTACTTCATGACGTTCATGACGCGGCCCCGGAATATGCATACCGAAAATTATTTACATGAATGGGGCGATTTAGAACAGTACTGAAAATACTGAATATAATGCTCAAATTACATCAGTTTTTTGTTGGTAATGTAACAATAACGTTTGATCATGTCCAGCCGTGTGCAAACGTTTGCTGTGGCCCTCGGGAACTGTTTGAACCCGCGGCCTGCGGCCTTGGGGTTCAAACAGTTCCTTTGAACCCGCGGCCTGCGGCCTTGGGGTTCAAACAGTTCCCTCGGGCCACAGCAAACGTTTGCACACGGCTGGATATGATCAAACCTTATATTCCTACTTTATTCCAGCTTTGAATTAAAAAGTATTCCAATTACTGAATTAGCGAGCCGGGCCCAAGGTAATTGATTCACTTCCGTTGGTTGAAAAGATGGCGAGTGTCCTACCTTGTAGATATTTAATATCAGAGTAAAATTGGATATGATTTAAAGAGCGTTTTGTGGTTCATACCACAATGTGCCTGTGAACTAGTTATGAGGACTTGTCCATGAATCTGGAGCCAGCTGTTGCTAAATCTCCCCTTTGTCTGCCATGACAGGCCTACACAATTCCACCAGGAGACATTGCGGTATAATTCCAGCACAAAAATATTTACACAATTCCCTAACATTTCATTGGCCCGTAGCAAGTATCTGTCCAAAGTTTATATCCCAGTAAACTCCCACGCCGAACTACTTTCCGTAACCGTGAGGCGCAGTTAAAATAATTCTTAAGAAAACGGAAAATAAACACATTTTCTTGATGAATTTATTTCAAATGCTGGAATTATAAGGAATGAATGGCCTTTTTGTTGAATTTATCGGGGATATAAACTTGGAAAAGTCGCGGGAATACTAGACGAGGCCTTAAAAAATTACAATTTTCGAGAAAATATTCTTTTATTTTTTTTTTTCTCGAAAATTTTAATTTTGTGTAGCTTCGTCCAGTATTCCTATCACTACTGTTACCACTACTGTTGCCACTAAATATTGCATCTGACCCGCATTCCGTTTCCCATTCCTTTGCGGCATTATAAGTTGTATGAGTTTCTTGTAAAAAACAAATGTCATATTCATTATCCGTACTTATTTTAGCAGACTGCGCATTGATTATTAAAAGTGGGATTACAAAATATTCACAGCAATGTGAAAATACGCATTTGTTCAGTTGCATGTACATATTTACAACTAGGTTATTATCCTAGGAAGTCAACAATAATGTTCGTCACATTACCAGTCAATTTCTCCGTCGCTCGTACATCAATTTCCGTCCCGCTAAATGTGAACGACACAACAAACGCCTTTTTCTCAAGTGGTATCGTCATATCCGTAATCGGCACGTGGAATGTCCCTAATTTCCTCACTCCGTAATCTGTAACGTATTTCGGAGATGCTGCTGTTGACGCGTAAATAGCGAAAGCGATACCAGTCTGAGCGTTTAAGGTGGGAATGTATTTTAGTTGAACCTGTGTTTTCCCGTATTCAACAGTTTGCCCCATTTCAACATGCTTATCAAAGATTTCCCTGCAATAGTGCTTTCCGTCTTTTTCAACTTTTCTTTCCTTAGCATGCGTGCCGCTGACAAATTCTTTATTCGCTTTAATCCCATACGTCAACTTACACACGCGTTCGGCAATTGATGAAGGATTATGCACAAAAACGACCGCTCCTTTTAACACCACCAACCCCGCTTCATCCGGTATAATTATCTTCATATTTGGAAATGTTTTTTAATCGTTTCCTGGAGCATCGACGATTCAGAAAACCCTCCCACCATGAGTATAGCTGTCGTCTCTCGAACAGTCGGTTCTGCTAACAGTTCACGAACATGCTTAACGATACTATCCGTCGCTTCTTTGAACATATTCTGAAACACCGACGCATGCACTCGTAGTTTATCATCTACGACTTTTATTTCGTGGACGAACTTTGTCTGAGCGATCCTGTTTTCTATGTCTTTCTGAGTTGTTTTTTCGACCAATTTTCTCAACGTCAGCGGGATTCGGATCGTGATATCACCAGTTACGTCTGCCGAATGGTTCGTTTCTTTACCTGAATTGTAGATTGATTGATTGGGAGTTTAATACCTGTTACTGGAGAAATGGGGCTTATCGGGTGTGTGACCAGTGCAGTTCCTGATAAAATAGCACACTCCTGTAGTCTATATTGCTTGTTAGAAGCACATGCGGACAAAAATAGAAACACATTTTATGGAATAAATCTAAAGTAAATGTAAACGATAACGGAAATATGTTCTGCTACATTGATTGGAATGAACGTGGAATTAAATATATAGAACACATTTACGATTATGGAATCAGAACATTCTATTCCATTTCTTCGCACATATAAAACAACAATATAATATTAATAACACTGATTACGGAAAATATGTCAACCTTAAACATGGCATGCACGACTAAAAATGAGCAAATACACATAGTAAATACAAATATCCCTATGCGACATAAACTGCAATAAGCCAAACAGTGTAATAAAATGTATACATAAGCCCCATGTATCCAGTCACACCCACATATACATGTACAGACTGGAATTGTAGGTCGTATGGGTGATTGATTAACTGTTTTGTTTTTGTCCATTTAACACTACGGTCATATGTGGCTGTTACTGGAGAAATGGGGCTTATGGAATTTGTGATCAGTGTAGCTCCTGATCAAATAGCAAATCAAAGTACTGAAAGTATTGAACTATTTTATCTCCACAAAAACTGATCACTTGCGGAACTAGAGACTGAACGTTGCATATTTTCTCAATCATCATCCAGAGACAAATGTACTTTGATGGTGCAAACCCATTCCCATCCATATGTTTTCTCTAGAATAAATTACTGTTAATTACTCCCAGAAAAAAGTGTACGAAACTGGCTGCTAACTGGTCACTGCTACCTAACTGTGAGAACTAAAGATAATAGCCATGATAGCTGCTGTATTCATACGCACGAAATGTTTTGATTCGTATTTTCCATAATTTAACTGATAAACTGAGCCCAAAACTGTGAAAACTATAGAGAATAGTATATGTAGAGTTTTACATACAAAAGCGTGACAGACCAAAACGCCATATGAATGTTCTTGGCCGTACTCGCCATTTAAGCGTAGCACGACAATATGGCTGCCCCCATAGAAATATGCGTGATAGCATATAGCTTGTTTAACCTTACTGACGATCTGTGTTGGAAGCATCGT
Organism: Conchocele bisecta; assembly: GCA_029237695.1. Taxonomy (NCBI): domain Eukaryota; kingdom Metazoa; phylum Mollusca; class Bivalvia; order Lucinida; family Thyasiridae; genus Conchocele; species Conchocele bisecta. Next base: position 46,821,494 of record CM055274.1, read on the forward strand.
GGGTGTTTCATTGATGAAATTGCAAGCAGTGCAGATCCTGACAGACAGACCGGCGGCACAGGCCGGTCTCGATGTACACTGGTCGAAACACACATAAGCCCTGTTTCTCCAGTCAAAACCACAACAAAACAGATTGGACAGTACCTGTATGGGAGATTGATTGATTTGGGTTGTATATCCGTTCAACATCAATGTCATATACAGACGGGAATGTACCTGTATGGGGGATTGATTGTGTGGGGTGTTATGTCCATTCAACATCACGGTTATATACAAACGGGAACATACCTATATGGGGGATAGCACTGCTCGCCATTCCATCAATGAAACACCCACCATGCTTCTAGCAAGCAGCACACATCGTCAGTAAGGTTAAAATAGTTGTTATTTGATCAGGAGCTACACTGGTCACAAACATTCCATGGGGTGTTTATGTCCGTTCAACACCAAGGTCATATTCAAACTGGAATGTACCCGAATGGAATACAAGTTTACAAGAAAATAATTATTCAATCTGTTTGTTGCAAGAAACCCATTTCACTGCAGCAAATCAAACTCGATGGGAAAGATTTCTTAGCGGCACTTTTAGCAACAAAGAAGGAGTTTTAATGAATCCAAACATTACATTAACAGTTATTCAGAACTGATAAAAGGGAGATTACAGGGACATACAATTAAACATATCTGAAAACAACACTTCAATACTTAATGTGTAAGACTCTAAGAATGACAATACGACACTGTATGATAAAATGGAAGAATACATTAAATAACATAAAGGCGAAAGCCTGATCATAAGTGGTGATTTCATTACAGTCCTGGATCTAGAAATATACAGGAAAACTGGTGAAGAGGGAATAAATAAACACATGCAAAATAAACTCAAAACCACTATGAACACTTAAACATTATGCGATATATGGTGAATACAAAACCAGAACTAAAAAACGTATCCCTGGCACTTGAACACTAGACCGACAATATTCTGCCGTTTAGATTATCTTCTAGTCTCTGAGAGTCAAACTGTAAAATACCTTATGGATGTCAATCGGATCAGTCAATGGTCAGCTTTAAATTCCAAATATTAAATGCTAATAGGGGTCCGGGAAGTTTAAATTAAACACTATTTTCTTTCTAGATACCGAATATCAACAATTAATACGCAAGTCTATACATAAAATTGCGGGTATAAATGCTGAAGCAAACCCAAATACATTATGGGAAATAATAAAAGGAACTATTCGGAATGAACGCTAAAGTATGCTACATGGAAGGAACGAAACGACAATGCAATATAGATACTATGATATTTTAAAAGACACAAATAGACGAGAAACAGAGTTAATAACCGATGCATGTAACAGTGATATAAATGACTAACTTTAAAACAACAAGTGCTGAGAACTATTGAGTATTTATGAACAAAACGTTTGAATGATATAATGCTACTATCAAAGGCAGAATGGACTAAAGGTGCAGAATAAAGAAATGAAAACATAAATATACAAACTTAGAAATACAAAACTCCGAATGAAAAAAGATTCTAAGACATAATGTAAACTATAACAAAAAGATATACACAAAAAGAAACAAAATAGACTAAATATACATATATCTATATATTACCCAGTAAATAACAATGATGAAATAACCAATAAAGAAAAACAACGATGCGAAGGCGCACTAACAGTATATGAATGCAGAATAATAAACAATGAAAGCCAATGATCAAATGGCACATCAATAGAATTTTATAAAATATTCTGGAATGACATTAAAGTGTATCTTCTGAATTCTTTAAAAATTACATTTAAAATTGTCAGTTTAACATATCTGCAGAAGCAAGGCAATATAACATTATTGACAAAGGAAGATAAAGAATTATCTGCTTTTTCTGAATTGAGATATATATCAATTCATAATGTGGATTATAAAATAGCTGACGTTACACAATACATTGTAAATTGACGTCTCGTGAGTTCATATTGGTCAATGTCCGAACTACGTTTAACATCATAAAGGAGTTCCTGCTATCGCATGTTACGGAACTCGTGCATATATTCACATACAAATCAAATAACATATAATTACTGACTAAGTACTGACTGTTTCATTAAGTTGGTAGGAAGAATAGACGAGTTTGAAAACTACTGGTCTTTATCTAAATATAAAAAAACAAACTTTCTTTGAGTTTATCACAAAACAATCATCGATACACTCTCCAATAAAACATTACTTCGTCAGATAAAGCGTGTGTCTAATGTATTGTATTGGGATGCAAACGCAGTACGTCGAATGGGCGTTTATGAATAAATAGAAGGTGTAAATATTGAGCTACGAGAATGGTGGTATTAATACGATTGAGATGCACTTGTTTATAAACTCTTTGACACCGAGTGCTGAATGAAACTATGACTATGTGATAATAATAAAACTGGTATATAAATATATATAAAGAGCAAATAAAGAAGTATGGAGGAATGTTTGTATTCGAATGTAATATTAAAGATGAAGATATAAAAAATATAAAAGATAAGCACTTACAGCATGATCACAAATACGATTGTCAGAAAACAACAACAGTACACCACAAGAGGGCATATGGAACAATTCAAACATTAAACATGAGTAACAAACACTATTTTATGAAGGATGGTATTACAAAGGTAAACAGCATATAGAACATCTTTATGACTTTCGAATACAGCAGTTTTACAGATTTTCCAAGATTTTGTGAACCTAAATGTCAATTAGGAACGCAGATTTTTTAAAACAAAATTGAACCTTAACCAGATGTATACATGAAAGACATGAACACAGAAAAGATTAACGCAATACAAAACAAAAGCGTCCAAATCACAAAATACGCCGGTCGATGGATTGATTGACAGAAAGAGAAGTTGATGACACAAACGCATTGCCATATACAGAAGTGTATGCGAGATGTTCAGAAAAAGTTGACAAGGGCGTATTTTTAAGAAAAAATATTTTCCGTCATAAAAACACCATAGCATATATTCAGAGGAATTGATTACACAAATACTATTCCTTATGCAAGATAGTATGGAAACATGTAGAATAAAACGTCTAACAGTTTTTAAAAAAGCCATATTGTTTGTGACAAATATTTTTCAGTCATAAAAACGCCACGGTACACCCGTTTTCTAATGGATTTAATATCATTCAAAGAGTCTGTGTACCAAAGTTGTTTTATCACAAAGTGACACTTCTTCTGAAATCTACTATATAACTGCCGCACTACCACATAAACTTCCACTCGAGAGGAACAAGTTGTCCCATCGAGCGAAGTGTCAAATATTTTCGCATTAAGGGATAACATTTGTTTAGTCAACAGTTGTCGCTTGAGGGGCAACAGCTGTCGCCTGAGGGATAAAGCTGATATAAAAAAAACTAGCCTATTCTAGTAGCCTTTATATACTCGCCTCGAAGTCCCGGAACATTGTTATGTAGTCATCCGCGTGATTTATCTGGAACGTATTCAGAACTTGTTTGCCCACAATCTCAATCAGCATTTGTCGGAAAGCCTCGTCGACTTTTGTGCCTCCCCATGCCCCGCCACTGACTTTCCGTAACTCCCGCAGCCTTCCCATGTCCATCACTTCATGAAAGGTGATGTCAACCGTGCCCCCTGGCGTGAAAATATGAATGGCAATTAATTCGTGTTAAAACGACATAACTCTCTTTCGGAGATAAAAGGAACTGTGAGTGGAGTCCTTGCAAAAGTTACACATACCAGATAATTTCAATATTTGGATATTTTGCTTTATCATATTGGACTACTAATGAAATATGTATAACACCCATGGAACCTGATTAGATAACGTTTGCATATACCTACCCATGAAATAATAGCTATTGGCTGTACATATAAGTAGGGACCATGCATTTAATTAGTCCCTGATAAAAGTCATATGCTCTCGTCGATGAAACACGTTCCGGTGAGATATCAATACTTCCGGTATGTATATCCATAAGCGCACCTACAAACACTGCAATGTCACGGTGAAATATCAGTTCTTCCGGTATTTATAGTCATATGCACACCTGTCAAGCTGACATAAGCCGGAAATGCGAATATACATTTCTTCTTGTATACTGTCTACAACTGACTAATTTGCTTGGTGATGTATATATAAATAAATATAATATTCATATTTTTGCAACGAATATGACATATCTTCATCACTTGGTGTAAAATGTCAATACATGTATTTCATTCGTGAAAAATGGACATTTGTCACAACGTCATGAACACATATATGTAATATTCGTTACAACAACATGCATATCCTCTATATACTTCTGACATATATGAAAAAAGCTATTTTGTTGACATGTATATAATTAGGGAAAATAGCAATGTATAATGCAACATATCTGACATATCTGATAGTGAATGACTGATAATCCCATTTGTCTTTGTCTACATGCAATCTATCTGAAAGTGAAGTGGCAATAGGCAGATGGTTTTCTATATAAAGTATACCTGATAGTGAATTGAAAATGCGCAGAGATGTGCCTGTATGTAGTATATCTGAGCCTGAATTGATAATTGGTAGATAATATGCATTATATGCATCCAATATATCTCAGCATGAACTGCGAATATATGCAAATAATTGCATGGGTTGTCCAGTTTTGACGCACATGAACAAATACATCATGATGTTTATTATATTGTGCTACATGTATGTACCAATCAGTGTCGTCTATACGACAGACTGTGTTTATTCTACTGACACTGACACAACGTATAAGAAAATAATTTTGTCGGCAGAGTTGAGTAATAGAGGATCTTACATGAGTTATAATTGAATATGATATTTATTAAACAAGGTTACTGATTTCATAAAACACGAGGCTATGCCGAGTTTCTTATGCAATCAGTCACCGAGTTTAAAACATGTCATATTAAATCAACTTTAATGTTAGATTTTATTTATTGAATATGCACATCATCATACTGAATGTGTTATAGATAATTGTTTGACCAATATATTTAAATGTAGAGGATCCGGATTACTATTTAACCTCAACATTTTTCTAGCAATAATATCTTTGATTTTGCTACTGCTGGCTGGTGATGTTGAAAGAAATCCAGGGCCTGAAAATGATATTGGATCTTTTTCAATTTTACATTTAAATATTAGAATTCGCAATAAGGTCAGTTATATCGAGGACCCTTTTACAGACTTCGATATTCTATGTTTTACAGAAATGCACTTATCATGCGCTATAGAAACGAGCAGTTTACAACTGAATGGATATGGCTTACCATTCCGAAAGGACAAATCGCCACATTCTGGGGGTATATTAGTACATGTCGCAGACCACTTATTAGCAGAAAGAATGCAACATTTAGAAATATTTTGGGATGAAACCATCTGGATTCAAGTTAAGACAAACCGTAAAACGTTCTTGATTGGCACGATTTACCGAACCCCGTCGTCAAATATCGAATTTTGGGAATTACTTAATCGCAATCTAGAACTGGTATCCGATATAACAAATAATATCATTATTGTTGGCGATGTAAATGAAGATCAATTAAATGTACTAAACCACAAGTTAAAAGACGTAATGATTATCAATTCATTGAGAAACATAATTACATCCGCAACTCGGGAAACAGCTACTACTTCAACATTACTGGATCCAATTATCGTTAACCAAGATCAGATCATTCTCAAAAGCGATGTATTATCTGTTTCGCCAAACATAAGTGATCATAAGGCTACATGTGTCATCATACCAGCTGAAAGTTCATATAATAATTCAAACAAACGAACTGTATGGAACTATAAAAGAGCAGACTTTGCTAAATTTAACTTGCTCATGCTTAATACTGATTGGACAATTTTAAATAATGGTAGTGTAGATGATGCATCTAATATATTTACATCTAAGGTTCATTGAGCTAGCTAAGCAATGCATTCCATGCAGTCAAGTTACAGTGCGGCCTAACGATAAACCGTGGTATGATTACGAAATTCGCCAAACAAGCAAGCTAAGGGACACGTTACGAAAGAAAGCAATACAATTTGGACGGGTGGACGATTGGAATAGATACAAAACAACTCGGAATAAAGTTAATAATATGAAAAAACATGCAAGAGAAGCATTTTATAACGACATAGAGTTTAATCTAACAGAATCATTTTCGAATAACAAAATATATTTCTGGAAGCTAGTCCGACACTTTGTGAAAGACAGCAAGTCAAGTGGTACTATTCCTCCATTAAAAACCAATGACGGTAACAGAGAAAAATTATATTTGTCTGATGCCGAAAAAGCAAACTGTCTTAACAACTTCTTCGTTTCAATGTCAACTGTTAATGATACTAACTCTACTTTACCACCGTTTGAATTAAAAACTAACCAAGTTCTTGATACGATTAATATAAAGGAATCTGAGGTTAGAGATATAATACGAATTTTGAAAACTAATAAAGCTTGTGGATACGATCTAATTAGTCATAGAATGTTAAAAGGAACTATTTCCTCTGTCTCAAAACCTCTGGCGATCCTCTTTAATAGATCTGTTAATGAATATCAATTTCCAATGGCATGGAAATTAGCAAGTGTAATTCCTCTATTTAAAAAGGGGTGTCCACAGACGCCTTCAAATTATCGCCCGATATCGTTATTAAGCTGTCTAGGTAAGGTAATGGAGAGAATAATGTTTATTTAAACATATTTATAATCACTTGCACTCACAACAATTGATTTATAACCGGCAGTCTAGTTTTTTACCAGGCCACTCAACGGTATATCAACTTATAGACATTCACCATCAACTATGTCAGGCATTTGATGAACGACAATCTACATGTATAGTTTTTTGTGATATGTATAAAGCCTTTGATAGAGTATGGCATAAGGGGTTAATATTTAAGCTAAGGCAAAATGGATTAAATGGTTGTATTTTACATTGGATCGAAAACTACTTGTCGAATAGGAAACAGTCCGTATCAATACGGTCCACATTCTCAGGTACCAAATTAGTTACTGCTGGCGTACCACAAGGTTTGGTACTCGGCCCATTACTATTTATAATATATGTCAACGACATAACTGACCATCTATTAAGTATTTTTCGAGTATTTGCTGACGACAGCTCTCTGTCCTTTTCTTCAACAAATGTTGAAGGCATAATAAATCACGACCTGCTAATGATTTCTGATTGGGCTAAACAATGGTTGGTTAGCTTCAATCCGAACAAGACTGAAGCGATGCTTCTAACATTAAGACAACTTGCTCGACCCTTAAACTTAATCTTTCAAAACACGTCCATAACCTTTGTTGACCCTCATAAGCCTCTTGGTTTAACACTGATAAATAACGTAAAATGACATACACACATACAACATATAATTAAATCTACTATGAGAGTATTGGGAATAATGCGTAACCTAAAATTTAAGATAAGCAGACAGTCTTTAAACCCAAATATATATATCTTATATGAGACCAATACTAGAATATGCTTCATCAGTCTGTGATGGGTGTACATAATATGAAAAGCATTCGTTGGAAAAAAATCAGAATGAAGCCGCGAGAATAGTAACAGGATTAACACGGTCAGTATCACTCGACAACTTAAGGCAAGGCAAGAAGTTGGATGGCAACTTCTATCTGTTCGACGTAGTATTCAAAAGCTTTCGATCATGTACAAAGCCAACAATAATCAAGTACCTAGTTATATTTCTAACCTGTTTCCACCCACTGTTAATAATATATCTCGTTACAATCTTAGAAATAAATTTGATTTAAATGTCCCCACTACACGACTGGAAGTATACAAACAATCGTTTATGCCATCTTCGGTACAACTCTGGAATGAAACTGACCCGTTGCTGAGAAATGTAGATAGTATTAGACACTTCAAAACATCATGCGCCCAACAACTATATACTCAATATAATATACCACCATACTATTTAGAGGGAGATCGATTGTTTTCAGTTATGCATGCAAGAATTCGAAATAAATGTAGCAGTCTTAATTGTGATCTTTGCAATAACCATATCAGCGAAACTCCCTACTGCGAATGTAGTGAAGTTGTAGAGGATGCTGAACATTACTTCTTTGAATGTATTAAATATCATGCGCAACATCTAAGTTTATGCCAGTCACTGCGACAACTGTATCCCCTAAACACACATATACTTTTGTATGGCATACCTGAAGAAAGTAATGAGTGCAATACTGTTATTTTTAAAGCTGTACAAGATTATATTAAGACTACGAAAATATTTGAGTAACACACTTGGTGGATTAGGTTATATATTATATGTACATTGCAAATTAGGAGTATATTTCTTATTTCTCTATAAATATGTCTTGGAATTTCATTAGAATTGCGTCCTGCTGACTGAATACTAATGAAATTCAAAGACATATTCATGAACTTTACAGAGAGAAACAAAACAAATAATTAATTAATTTTCGTCCTCTATTTTTGAACTATTTATAGCCCAAACGTTTCCCAGCATGCAAAAAGTTAAGTATATCGTCGTTCTAGCATTGCGTAAAATTGTCATTTTGTCTCCAGTTATTGATAATGAGCATAATGAGCATAACGAGGCAAATAAAACCCAGATGCGTCAAAATAGGAACATGGATGATAGAATATCTGATACGAGCGTGAATTGACATTATGTAATGAGACTTGCCTGTAGTATATGAATTATATTTGAGAGTGAATTGGAATTATATACTGTCTGTTTCACGAAACCTGCCAAAATGTTACGGCCATATAAACAACGCAAAAACAGTATTGAATTCGATAATATTAAATTTCATCAACATTTATGAATGAGCCTTCTTTTTATTTCCTAAAATTTGTGAAATATTGATTTTATTACGAACAATTCATTTCTATATGGGAATGTAACATGGGGAAAAGCATGTGGAGTAGCTGAGGGAGCAGTCAAAAAACGAAAACATTGGAAATTGCTCCAGAAACCTGGCTAGATAACTTGGAAATGATTTAACTCAGAAAACAAAAGTTAAATTTTGAAAACCGGTCCACTATTTCTGTAATTAGAAAAAAATCCCATTTTAAATCCTGATGGACGGACATCTTTACATCTTCAGAGTGCAGATGTCTATGGAGATTTAACATGGGGAAATTGTATTTTCGTAATAACATCAATATCTGACCAAATTTCATGAAATAAAAAGAAGGCTCATTCTTAAATTTTCCTTTAATTCAATATTATCGAACAAAATATTGTCTTTGCATTGTTTATATAGCCGTAAAATTTGGGCAGCTTTCGTGAAAAAGACAATAGGTTTGACTATATGCAGCGTATCTGAAAGTAAATTAACAATAGAGAGATCTTCCGATATGAAGTATATCTGAGAGTGAGTTAACATTATAGACAAAGACAGTTTATTATATGAAGGATATATGCGAGAGATGAATTATAAACGACACTTAAAATAAATATGCAGTATATAAAAGATTAATTTGGCACTATATAGAGATTCGCCATTATTCAGTGTATCTGAGATGACATTTACATTAGGTACAGATTCGTTTATATGCATAATAGCATAGATTGAATTGACAATAGATAGATATTCGCTTATGTGCAGAACATCTGAGATTGTATGGATAGTGTTTAGAGATTCGTGTGTATGCGGTGTATCTGAGTTTGATTTCACAAATATATAGAGATTCGCCCTGTATGCAGTGTATCTGAGTTTGACTTTTGCAATATATAGAGATTCGCCTGTATGCAGAGTATATGTGTTTGATTTTACAATATATACAGATTCGCCTGTATGCAGTGTATCTGGGTTTGATATTACAATATATATATTCACCTGTATGCGGTGTATCTAGGTTTGATTTTACAAATATATAGAGATTCGCCCTGTATGCAGTGTATCTGGGTTTTATTTTACAATATATAAATTCACCTGTATGCGGTGTACTGGGTTTGCTTTTACAAATATATAGAGATTCGCCCTGTATGCAGTGTATCTGAGTTTGATTTTACAAATATATACAGATTCGCCATGTATGCTGTGTATCTGGGTTTGATTTTACAATATATAGATTCACCTGTATGCGGTGTACTGGGTTTTATTTTACAATATATAGATCCACCTGTATGCGGTGTATCGGGGTTTGAATTTACAAATATATAGAGATTCGCCCTGTATGCAGCGTATCTGGGTTTTATTTTACAATATATAGAGATTCGCCATGTATGCAGTGTATCTGGGTTTGATTTTACAAATATATACAGATTCGCCATGTATGCTGTGTATCTGGGTTTGATTTTACAATATATAGATTCACCTGTATGCGGTGTATCGGGGTTTGATTTTACAAATATATAGAGATTCGCCCTGTATGCAGCGTATCTGGGTTTTATTTTACAATATATAGAGATTCGCCATGTATGCAGTGTATCTGGGTTTGATTTTACAATATATAGAGATTCGCCATATATGCAGTGTATCTGGGTTTGATTTTACAATATATAGATTCACCTGCATGCGGTGTATCGGGGTTTGATTTTACAAATATATAGAGATTCACCTTGTATGCAGTGTATCTGGGTTTGATTTTACAATATATAGAGATTCGCCTGTATGCCGTGTAACTGAGTTTGATTTTACACATATATAGAGATTCGCCTGTATGTGGTGTATCTGAGTTTGATTTTACACATATATAGAGATTCGTCTGGGTTTGATTTTACAAATATGTAGAGATTGGCCTGTATGCAGTATATCCGAGTATGATTTTACAATTCATAAAGATTCGTCTGTATGCGTGTATCTGAGACTAAATTTACAATATATATAGATTCGACTGTATGCGGTGTACATTGTATCTGAGATTGATTTTACAATACACATGTATAGAGATTCGCCCCGTATGCAGTGTATCTGAGTTTGATTTTACAAATATAGAGAATAGTAGGTTAGTGCCGTGAATGGGTAAAATATCTGACAAGGCTGAGGAAACGGGATGGGCGAGGCTATGCCGAGCACATCCCGTTTCCGTGCCGCGCCATTCACGGCACTAACCTACTATATTATATTTATCCCGTTAACACCTACAAATGGCTGTAAAATGCAAAAATAGTATTGACAGGATATCAAAAATGTTTCACGGCACCGTGTTTCACGGCACATACGCACTGTGTTCACGGGATAAATATAGATTCACCATGTTTGCAGTGTATCTGAGTTTGATATTACAAATATATAGAGATTCGCCTGTATTCAGTGTATCTGAGTTTGATATTACAAATATATAGAGATTCGCCCTGTATGCGGTGTATCTGAGTTAGTTTTTACAATATATATATATTCGCCCCTATGCAGTGTATCTGGGTTTGATTTTACAATATATAGAGATTAGCCCTGTATGCGGTGTATCTGAGTTTGATTTTACAATATTTAGAGATTCGCCTGTATGCCGTATATCTGGGTTTGATTTTACAAATATATAGAGATTCGCCTCTAAGCAGTGTATCTGAGTTTGATTTTACAAATATATAGATTCACCTGTATGCAGTGTATCTGAGTTTGATATTACAAATATATAGAGATTCGCCTGTATGCAGTGTATCCGAGTTTGATTTTACAAATATATAGAGATTCGCCTATATGCAGTGTATCTGAGTTTGATATTACAAATATATAGAGATTCGCCTGTATGCGGTGTATCTGAGTTAGATCTTACAATGTATAGATTCGCTTCTATGCAGTGTATCTGGGTTTGATTTTACAATATATATACATTCGCCTGTATGCGGTGTATCTGGGTTTTATTTTACAAATATATAGAGATTCGTCTGTATGCAATGTATCTGAGTTTGATTTTACAAATATATAGAGATTCGCCTGTATGCAGTGTATCTGAGTTTGATTTTACAAATATATAGAGATTCGCCTGTATGCAGTGTATCTGAGTTTGATTTTACAAATATATAGAGATTCGCCTGTATGCAGTGTATCTGAGTTTGATTTTACAAATATATAGAGATTCGCCTGTATGCCGTGTATCTGGGTTTGATTTTACAAATATTTAGAGATTCGCCTGTATGCAGTGTATCTGAGTTTGATTTTACAAATATTTAGAGATTCGCCCTGTATGCGGTGTATCTGAGTTAGATTTTACAATGTATATAGATTCGCCTCTATGCAGTGTATCTGGGTTTGATTTTACAATATATATACATTCGCCTGTATGCGGTGTATCTGGGTTTTATTTTACAATAGATAGATATTCGCCTGTAATCGGTGAATCTGGGTTTGATTTTACAATTTATAGACATTCGACTGTATGCAGTGTATTTGAGTTTGATTTTACAATATATAGAGATTGACCTGTTTGCAGTGTAACTGAGTTTGATATTACAAATATATAGAGATTCGCCTCTATGCAGTGTATCTGGGTTTGATTTTACAATATATATACATTCGTCTGTATGCAGTGTATCTGAGTTTGATTTTACAATATATATACATTCGCCTGTATGCCGTGTATCTGGGTTTGATTTTACAAATATATAGATATTCGCCTGTATGCGGTGTATCTGAGTTTGATTTTACAATAGATAGATATTCGCCTGTAATCGGTGTATCTTGGTTTGATTTTACAATTTATAGAGATTCGACTGTATGCAGTGTATTTGAGTTTGATTTTACAATATATAGAGATTCACCTGTTTGCAGTGTATCTGAGTTTGATATTACAAATATATAGAGATTCGCCTGTGTACAGTGTATCTGAGTTTGATTTTACAATATATATACTTTCGCCTGTATGCGGTGTATCTGGGTTTTATTTTACTAATATATAGAGATTCACCGGTATGCCGTGTATCTGGGTTTGATTTTACAAATATATATAGATTCGCCTGTATGCGGTGTGTCTGAGTTAGATTTTAAAATATATAGATTCGCCTCTATGCAGTGTATCTGGGTTTGATTTTACAATATATAGAGATTCGCCCTGTATGCCGTGTATCTGAGTTAGATTTTAAAATATATTGATTCGCTTCTATGCAGTGTATCTGGATTTGATTTTACAATATATAGAGATTCGCCCTGTATGCCGTGTATCTGGGTTTGATTTTACAATATATAGAGATTCGCCCTGTATGCCGTGTATCTGGGTTTGATTTTACAATATATAGAGATTCGCCCTGTATGCCGTGTTTCTGGGTTTGATTTTACAATATATAGAGATTCGCCCTGTATGCCGTGTATCTGGGTTTGATTTTACAAATATATAGAGATTCACCTGTATGCAGTGTATGGGTTTGATTTTACAAATATATAGAGATTCGCCCTGTATGCCGTGTATCTGGGTTTGATTTTACAATATATAGAGTTCGCCTGTATGCCGTGTATCTGGGGTTTGATTTTACAATATATAGAGATTCGCCCTGTATGCCGTGTTTCTGGGTTTGATTTTATAATATATAGAGATTCGCCCTGTATGCCGTGTATCTGGGTTTGATTTTACAAATATATAGAGATTCACCTGTATGCAGTGTATCTGGGTTTGATTTTACAAATATATAGAGATTCGCCCTGTATGCCGTGTATCTGGGTTTGATTTTACAATATATAGAGATTCGCCTGTATGCCGTGTATCTGGGTTTGATTTTACAATATATAGAGATTCGCCCTGTATGCCGTGTATCTGAGTTAGATTTTAAAATATATAGATTCGCTTCTATGCAGTGTATCTGGGTTTGATTTTACCATATATATACATTCGCCTGTATGCGGTGTATCTGGGTTTTATTTTACAAATATATAGAGATTCACCTGTATGCCGTGTATCTGAGTTTTATTTTACAAATATATATAGATTCACCCTGTATGCGGTGTATCTGGGTTTGATTTTACAAATATATATAGATTCGCCTGTATGCGGTGTATCTGGGTTTGATTTTACAAATATATATAGATTCGCCCTGTATGCGGTGTATCTGGGTTTGATTTTACAAATATATATAGATTCGCCTGTATGCGGTGTATCTGGGTTTGATTTTACAAATATATATAGATTCGCCCTGTATGCGGTGTATCTGGGTTTGATTTTACAAATATATATAGATTCGCCTGTATGCGGTGTATCTGGGTTTGATTTTACAAATATATATAGATTCGCCCTGTATGCAGTGTATCTGGGTTTGATTTTACAAATATATATAGATTCGCCCTGTATGCAGTGTATCTGGGTTTGATTTTACAAATATATATAGATTCGCCCTGTATGCAGTGTATCTGGGTTTGATTTAACAAATATATAGATATTCGCCTGTATGCGGTATATCTGAGTTAGATTTTACAATATATACATTCGCTTCTATGCAGTGTATCTGGGTTTGATTTTACAATATATAGATATTCGCCTGTATGCCGTGTATCTGGGTTTGATTTTACAAATATATATAGAGACTCGCCCTCAGGCTGTATGCAGTGTATCTGGGTTTGATTTTACAATATATAGAGATTCGCCCTGTATGTAGTGTATCTGGGTTTGATTTTACACATACATAGATTCGCCTGTATGCGGTGTATCTGAGTTTGATTTTACAATATTTAGAGATTTGCCTGTATGCCGTGTATCTGGGTTTGATTTTACAAATATATATAGAGACTCGCCCTCAGGCTGTATGCAGTGTATCTGGGTTTGATTTTACAATATATAGAGATTCGCCCTGTATGTAGTGTATCTGGGTTTGATTTTACACATACATAGATTCGCCTGTATGCGGTGTATCTGAGTTTGATTTTACAATATTTAGAGATTAGCCTGTATGCCGTGTATCTGGGTTTGATTTTACAAATATATAGAGATTCGCCATGTATGCGGTGTATCTGAGTTTTGATTTTACAAATATATAGAGATTCACCATGTATGCCGTGTATCTGAGTTTGATTTTACAAATATATAGAGATTCGCCATGTATGCGGTGTATCTGAGTTTGATTTTGCAAATATATAGAGATTCGCCATGTATGCCGTGTATCTGGGTTTGATTTTACAAATATATAGAGATTCGCCATGTATGCGGTGTATCTGAGTTTGATTTTGCAAATATATAGAGATTCGCCATGTATGCCGTGTATATCTGGGTTTGATTTTACAAATATATAGAGATTCGCCATGTATGCGGTGTATCTGAGTTTGATTTTACAATATATAGAGATTCGCCCTGTATGCGGTGTATCGGAGTTTGATTTTGCAAACAATTATAGAGATTTGTCTGTATGCGGTGTATCTAAGTTTTATTTTACAATGTATAGATATTCGCCTGTTTGCCGTGTATCTGCGCTTGATTTTAGAATATATAGAAATTCGCCTGTATGCCGTGTATCTTGGTTTGATATTACAAATATATATAGATTCGCCTCTATGCAGTGTATCTGAGTATGATTTTACAATATATAGATATTCGCCTGTAGTCAGTGTATCTGAGTTTGATTTTATAATTTATAGAGATTCGTCTGTATGCGGTGTATCTGGGTTTGATTTTATAATTTATAGACATTCGCTTGGATGCGGTGTATCTGAGTTTGATTTTACAATATATAGATCTTCGCCTGTAGTCAGTGTATCTGAGTTTGATTTTATAATTTATAGAGATTCGTCTGTATGCGGTGTATCTGGGTCTGATTTTATAATTTATAGATATTCGCCTGTATGCGGTGTATCTGAGTTTGATTTTACAATATATAGAGACTCGCCTGTATGCAGTGTGCATGCGTTTTATTTTACGATATATATAGATTCGCCTGTATGCCGTGTATCTGAGTTTGAATTTACAATATATAGAGACTCGCCTGTATGCAGTGTACATGAGTTTTATTTTACAATATATACAGATTCGTCTATGTATGCAGTGCATAGAGATTCGCTTGTATGCGGTGTATCTGAGTTTGATTTTAGTCTGTATGTGGTGTATTTGGGTTTGATTTTACAAATTTATAGAGATTCGTCTGTATGTGGTGTATCTGAGTATGATTTTACAAATATATATGATTCGCCTGTATGCGGTGTATCTCAGTTTGATTTTACAAATATATAGAGATTCGCCTGTATGCGGTGTATCTATATATAACGATTCGCTTGATTGCAGTGTATCTGAGAGTTTGATTTTACAATTTATAGAGATTCGTCTGTATGCTGTGTATCTGGGTTTGATTTTACAATTTAAAGATATTCGTCTGTATGTGGTGTATCTGAGTTAGATTTTACATTATATAGAAATTCGCTTGTATGCGGTGTATCTGAGTTTGAATTTACAAATATATAACGATTCGCCTGATTGCAGTGTATCTGAGAGTTTGATTTTACAATTTATAGACATTCGTCTGTATGCGGTGTATCTGGGTTTGATTTTACAATTTAAAGAGATTCGTCTGTATGCGGTGTATCTGGGTTTGATTTTACAAATATATAGCGATTCATCTGTATGTGGTGTATCTGAGTTTGATTTTACAAATATATAGAGATTCGCATGTATGCAGTGTATCTGATTTTACCATGCATAGAGATTCGCCCATATGCCATGTATCTCAGACTGAATTTGCAATATACAGAGATTCGTCCATAATCGTGATAATACGCATTATATTATTATATCTGAGATTGAATTTACAACCGATATAAATTAGCCTAGGTGCTGTTTATCTGAGATTGTATATACATCCGATTGAGATTCGTCTATATGCAGTGTCTATGAGATTGGATTTACATTATATAAAGATTCGCTTGTATACAGTGTATCTGAAATTGAATTAACAATATATAGATATTCGTCTATATGCAGTATATACATGTATCATATTGGATTTACAATAAATAGAGATTCGTCTATATGCGGTGTATCTGTGATTTAATATTTACAATATATAGAGATTCGCATATATGCTGTGTATCCGATATTTAATTGACAGTATAGAGATATTCTCCTATATACAATGTATCTGAGCATGAACTGTAAACAGAGAGAGATTCGCCTATATGTTGTACATACATGCATAGCTTTAACAATGATATTTGCCGATTTGCAGAATATCTTAGACAATGCCCCTGATATTGTCTACAGTATATAATAGAGTGATCATGAATGGATGATCCCCGATGTTGAACTTACCTCCTGCATCGATAACCATATACTTGGATCACGGTTTGAAGGCGGACATGACTGTTCCCTTCTTGATCCCCACCCACCATGCATATATACAGTATACATGTATCATATAGTGAATGGATGATACCAGATACCTCCTGCATCAAGAACCATATACTTGGATCCCGGTTTGAAAGCGGATACGCCCACCATGCGTTCGACCGGCAGGAGGCGACAGAAGACTGAGGCTGCCTCGGGCTCCAAAGCGATTGTCAGGTTACGCGACGGAATACCGCCCTGTGGAATAGGCAACGTCGGATTACATGAATCGATGACGGATCAATTAGGGTTTAATGTAATTTCTCTTTTGTAAATGGCCGACCATTTATATTTTTGAATGTCTTTTTTTAAAAGAATGAGCATACAAATGACATTGTACACATACATTATGCTGATAATGGCCCATATCAACGTGTATTTATTATAAATAGAGAAAATAACGAAATGTATTACCTGAAAATTGAATTCAGCAAAAATCGTCATGGTTTCATTAATAATCAATGTATGGCCAATGAGAATCAAAACAATATGTTATTTTTGGTTAAATATCATCATAATTAATCTTCGATTTGTGTTCATTATCAGCTAATCCAATGCTGAAATCAGTTACCCCTTTGGAGCTCCAGCTGTTACGTCACTGCTCATTATAACATATACATTTCTGACAACATTCTGAATAGCTGAACACATGTTATCCACAAATAACATGGGTGAATAATATTGCAGGATATAGAACAGTGGATGGTGGTATCATTTGAAGGACCTCATGCAATAAGAAAAAACGTTTACTGACAGAAAACCCACTTGTCCGATCTGGCAATCACAACACCATCTCACCCACTGCCGCGGTCCAGGATCGAACCCGCACTGGCGAGATGCAGGTTCGTTACAAATCGCGCTAACCGGACAACCATACACTGCACATGTGTAAACTTTTCAGCATAAACCGATGATTGGAAACAATAATAACATTATAGGATTGCTTGCCAATGCTAGAAACACAGTTGATTGTGGCTGCATTGATTATCCGATAGCATGGGTGTAATGTACAACAAGAATAACGATTTATGCGCAACCGATATATGTTACTCCAATATACGTGTATGTCATTTCGGTAGCTCCCCCACACAATACTGAACCATTCCATTCCTCGTATATGGAAACCTACTGATATATATGATTTATTGTGCTATTCTGGTGGTCATTTTTAATATGACCGCCATTTGCATGATCATGTAAGGTGTTGTTTTAATGTGAATTTCATGCTATCGTTAGCTATAATATGTATTTTTATCCTGTCAACGCTGTGCCTATGTGCCGTGAAACACGGTACCGTGAAACATATTTGATATCCTCATAATCCTGTCAATACGACCTAATCACAATTTATACGCGGTTACAAAGAAATTTCCAAACCACAGTGTTGACCAATGCCTGACTGATCAGACTGGTGAAAATTGGACTGTTCACAGTTTACGTGCGGTTTTAATTTCGCAAATAAAAACGTTATCGACGGAAAATAAAATTGTTAAAATTAAGTTCATGCCATTTTCTGGATGCCAAAGCGATTATCATTACGACCCTCCCTCGAATTTCCAATTGTTTGCTCTCTTCCTCATTCCGTGCGTCATTCAGACATGATTGACGTCATAAGTATAAGTACGTCAGTAAGTCTACTATGTCGTCTGAAATAAAAATGGCTGCTCCCAGTGATTCCAGTCAGGTAAGGAAATAAACAAATAAAATAGTTGTTTGTCGTGTTGATTATTATTCTGGGCAGCTGGCAAACGTTGCGGAACCTGCTCCGAATGAAAACGGACGGGTCTGGTGTATTTTGACAGTATATTTTGTTGAAAAGAAGCTGTAATTTCACATTGTCGTTGACAAAATATAATGCCATTAATCTGCTCTTTAATGTTATTATAATCATAAACAATAGAAAAGTTTCAAGTTTTCCTTCACTGTGCCTCATTCATCTGCGAGATGATCAACAGCCAATGAAAACGCGGGACAACTTAGCAGATTTATTCACACTTTCGGAACATACCCCGAAAACACCAACCATAAGTCAAGAAGTACAACAATCTTATTTTGAAGGCAAGAAACATTGAAAGAAATGTCTAGCTTTGGATTGAACTGACAAGTTAGCTCATATGGTATGTTTTATGAAAATCGCTAGTTGATGAACTTGTCAATACCCCGAAAACTAGACCCACCATCATATCAACAGAACATTCATATGGTAAACCCGCCTGAAGTACCCATCATGGTTAATTCTGGACGCATTGATTTAGCTGGTCCGGGCACCATTCTAAATAGGATTAATTTGCAAAGCCGCCATCTTGTATTTCTTTTGTTTCCATCATTCATGAACGATGAAATGAATAGGAACACAATCGTTGTAACATGATAAGATTAGTCTGCAAACATGTCGATGAGTAGAGTACATAAAGGCTAAAACAAGTATTGATCAATTTACTGCCATGGCCGTTCATTAAGGGAATAATACAACCATAATGTATCGAACTATGTTGTGAGCGCGAAGGTAAAGGTTGATGCAATTCGGTTCTAACTTATCTCGCGTTTGAAGCCTAAATTAACTAAATTAAGTTGATTTAAATGTTGTTTGACAATGTTGACGGGATAAATAGAATAGTAGGTTAATGCCGTGAATGGGAAAACGTATCTGGCGCGGCACGGAAACGGGATGGGCTCGGCAGAGCCTCGCCCATCCCGTTTCCTAAGACTTGCCAGATATGTTTTCTCATTCACGGCACTAACCTACTATTCTCTATTTACCCGTCAATACAGAGCGTATGCGCCGTGAAACAGGGTGCCGTGAAACATTTTTGATATCCTGTCAATACGACCAAATCACTGCGTATGAATATGTGCAGTTGTCATACTAGTTGATTCTCCGATTTTGAGGATGCGGCTGGGGTTATTTTGTTTTTGCATCTTAAAGCTATTTGTAGTGTTGACGGGATAAATATAATAGTAGGTTAGTGCCGTGAATGGGAAAAATATCTGACGCGGCACAGAAACGGGATGGTCTCAGTTTCCTAAGCATTGCCCGTTTTCCCATTCACGGCACTAACGTACTATTATCTATATCCTTCACAGATATATAAGTCATCTTACCCTCTTTCAGTTGTACAGACATAAACTATGCAAATTCACATGTACGTTAGGATGGGTGGGGTAATGCAGTATTTTCCTTTTTTTATATTTGACATGATCGACTGCAATGTTATACTGTCATTCTTCATTTTGTCCTTTAAAATGCACACAGGAAGTGGTATTTAGTTGTTGAATGCACCACAGATAAGACACATCTATGGAAATGTATGATTTTTCTATGCTATTCTGGCAGCCATTTTGAAAAACAAGAAAACCATACAGATGTAAATAATAATAATCAATGCTATAACACCGTAAGAGTTGTGAGTAAAATAAAAATATGGTATCAAATAGTATTTCTTCGTAAAAATAATGATATTCAAAGTTTACTTGTATCCACTGTAGTTGGCCATCTTTGGAAAATGGCTGCAGTTTTATTATGTGACGATTTTAAGATGCCCCTATGGCTAAAAACACTGTTCCCTAACTGTGTGCTTGTATAAAACAAAATTCACAATCATCTGACATATCTACTCCGCAACATGTAACTTAGCAGTAGTATATGAATAAAACTTTGACCACCTAACCTGTGATCAGAGTCTCATTATAGATCTACAGCTGCTTATAAATAATATGTTACCGCTACGGTGTAGTTCTGATTGTCCCACATTTGTTAAATCCGGTCATTTTCCATGTGGGACAATCAGGATATTTCTACAGGTAATATCATAGCCCTAGGGTTATTTGGAGTATGCTCTGTTTCCACTTTCAAGTTGGAGATACAGGATTACAATGAAAACACAGAAGTTGATAATAAACTTTTAATAAAGCTGTTCCAGTTATATATATATATAAGAAAATACAAGAGAATACACCTGTTTTGTCAGTACATTATCAGTACATTAGAATCGTCTCGATTTTTTAATAAATCCAATTCCAGTTATATTTCAAACTAGTTTCATCGGATCAAAACGAGTTCTATTAGTCAATTGGCTTTACTAATCATCAAATAACTGTATATAATTGTATTATTTAATAATACACACTTTGAAATACTAATTTAAACTAAAACTTATAAAAAAATTGTATGCCACTTTATTTTGTATTAATATATTTATTTGATTCATATTTACATATATACACTGGCATACAATGCTACTTTATTGAAAAATACTATAGCCTGAAATCTGTAAAATCCAGTTACCTGTAAAAACAAATGTGGGACGACTGGACACTAAAATGTGGGACAATCAGGATTAAACCACTGCTACGTTAACATGGTTAACCTAACATACATGTGTACCAATAGTTAACTTGGCGGTAAAATATGAGACACGTCATGCAATTTTGTACATTCGGACATATGCGTAATTTCATTAAATACATGTACGTTTACAAAATCTACAATATATTTCATAAATATAGTCAATTCCGCATGTGCTCTGACAATTTCGTCAACCTTTGACGCCATTTACGGAAAATATTGTAAATTTTGTAAACGTATTTCATGAAATTGCGCAGATATCCGAAGGTACAAAATCCCATGGCGTGTCTCATATGAAAATAACCACCTTTTTGTAATCGGGACTGACGTTCAATCGGTTTATGCCTGATTCCCCAACTTTTGATTTCCAGCATTCCTGATTCATTCCCGCAGTTTATTTTTACAGGTACATCCGAAAAGGCGAGACCAAAAGCTATACTCTGTTTCAATAAACTATTGTTGAATGTATGTGTTAATTTATTTCAAGTGTAGATTATTAATGTCAATTATCATGCAAACCAACTACCGACAGATTGAACGGAGGCTACGCACCCTCAATTTGCAACTTGAGAACGGTGCAGATCGGCACGATGGAACATGCGGACGAAGCATCGAATCTGCTGCACATATAGACAATCATTGTTGGAGACGATTATAGTGTGCTGTCAAATGTTTTTGAATGTATTTGTGTTGAAAATAAGAAACAATATAATGATTTGATTGTGATTTCGGTCTAATCATTGTAGGAGACGATACTATTATGCTGTCAAATGTTTTTGAACGTATCAATGTGCTGTAAATTATGTATTTGTGTTGAAAATAAGAAACTATAAAATAAAATACACTATCATTGCGCTTCTTTTATACATATTTCCTTTCTAGTAATAACCTGCTTAAACAGTGGGAAAGTAATACTATTATTCACGTTTTTTTCTATTAATAATTAAACCCTGCTTAAAACAGTTTTTTTGGGAAATAATACTTATATTCCACGTTTAATTTTTGCTATTAATAACCTGCTTAAACATTGGGAAAGTAAATACATTATAAAGTTTTTTTCCTTAATTAATTAAACCTGCCTAAATTTACGTGGATTTAAATAACTAAATAATTTACGTTTTTTTCTATTAATAACCTGCTTAAACAGTGGGAAAGTAATACTATTATTTACGTTTTTTTCTAGTAATAACCTGCTTAAACAGTGGGAAAGTAATACTATTATTTACGTTTTTTTCTAGTAATAACCTGCTTAAACAGTGGGAAAGTAATACTATTATTTACGTTTTTTTCTAGTAATACGTCTTAAACATGGGAAAGAAACTATTATAACCTGCTTAAAACAGTGGAAAGTAATACTAGTTAAGACTACTTACATAATAACCTGCTTAAACATGGGAAAGTTAATTACTATTTTTTTTCAATTAACGTCTATTAATAAACACCTGCTTAAACAAGTGGGAAAGTAATACTAATATTTACGTTTTTTTCTAGTAATAACCTGCTTAAACAGTGTATACTTATATACTTTTCTTTACGTCTTTTTCTAGTAATAACCTGCTTAAACAGTGGGAAAGTAATACTATTCTTTACGTCTTTTTCTCATTTCTCCACTAATCAGACATTACTATTGATGTTTTAGTGGGAAAATAAGAAAAACACGACAAGTTTCCAGTAGTAACCTGAGCAGTTTCTATCAATGTTTGCTATTTCAAAAGTTGAAACAGAATATAAGGTTTACACGCCCCAATACTATGTTACTACTAATCAACCAACTGACAAATTCCTGTTTCCCCCACACAAAAAGTGACCAGCTTTTATAAAAGTGTGGGGAATCAGGAAGACACACGTTCAATCACCTGGGCTTCAACATACCTCTACCGCTGCTTCCCTCATAAATTGTTTCGCAGAGTCGTTCCAAATCGCCGGTACCGTCAATACCCAGTGGATTTCATCGTTGTCGAGACGATTAATGAGGCGGTCATTGTACGTTTTCAGTACATCTTTTTGAGAAAACTGATCACTAAAGCAAACACGGTTTTTGCCGGAAGTGTCAGTCCTTTGTCATCCGTCAGTATCATTTGCCTTGACAATTCCTGTGTGAGTTATACATATCATTGCAATAAAACGTTATGAGTTAGGTGGCCGATGACCGCTGCGGATGTACAGGCTGATCTGAATCTACACTCAGTTGCATTGCCCATATATTCTTATGACCCAGCTGGCCGGTAGGCATATGCAGTGCTTATAGAGGTTGTGGCCAGTGTAGTACCTGATCCAGTCACGAAATAATGTGTCTAAAATCGACCACTTTAATAAAAATTGTATATATTTTAAATCTTCGCATTCTGGGAAACTTGCAAGATCTAAATAGACGACACTTTGTTATATTTTCCTTTATTTCTCCCTGTAAATATCATGAATATGTCGTGGAATTTCATTAGAAATGAGTCCGCAGGACGCAATTCTAATGAAATCCCAAGACATATTTACAGCGAGAAATAAGAAATATACCCCTAATTTGGTGACTGTTATTTTCACCTCTATCATGCAAAAAAGTTAATGTGATCCAATATATTGACGGCGACATTCTGCAGTATCTACATTTTGGCAACAAAACTGCTAATTTGTCGGACTTTTACGGAACAAGCATAAAACCTGGCACCAGTCTTATAAATAGGTTAAGTCTAGAGTAACTACTTCCGGGGCAGCATTGGCGTTTATATGACATTGTATTGGAAGAATTTGCTGATGCGAATTCACATTGCTTACTGTCTGTTTCACGAACCTGCCCAAATGTTACGGATTATTTAAACAATGCAAACACAATATTTGTTTCAATAATATTAAATTTTAGCAACATGCAAGAATGACACCTCTTTTTATTTCGTGAAATTTTGGTCAAATATCGATTTTATTACGATACATGGATTCTCTATGGGATTCACTATTTTAACATAGCACTTAAATTTAACATATAACACCTGGCGTATAGAATATTGGGAACGTGAGAACACACACTTTTAACATAGGGAAATGTGCTGGAGGAGCTGCAGGAGGAGCCGAAAGACGTAGAAATTGAAATTGACATTGAAACCTGAAAGACAGCTTTGAAATTATCTAAGAAAACAATTGTTAAATTTTGAAAATCTGACCACTATTTCTGAAATTAGAAAAATGTTTTTTTCGCAATAAAGTCAATATTGGAGCAAAACTCTTGAAATAAAGAGAAGGCTCATACTTGATAATATTGAAAAAGAAAATAATGTGTTTGCAATGTTTCTATAGCCGTAAAATTTGGCCAGGTTTTGTGAAACAGACAGTAGTTTCCAAGTCTTGGTAACCTATAACCAACAACATACGGTGTTCCGTTACGCTATCGTAATATCGCTATCGGGTCGATAATACGATAGAACGATACTACGATGACGATGCCACGATGGTGATAATACAATAGCATAATGACGATACTACGATATTACGACACTGTGATGACGATACTACGATGCCACGATGGCGATAGCACGATAACGCGATATAACGATATCACGATGACGATACTACGATATAATATCGTACTATAGTTAGCGTAGTATCTTACTATCGTCATCGTAGTATCGTACTATCGTCATCGTGCTATCGTGATATCGCATTCCGGATGGCCACGTCTAAATTCAAAGTAATGGCGATTTGGTTCCGCCACGCCGTCATTCATTATGTAGGCCCCATACTAAGTTAATTACGAGAGTTCAATCCATGTTTTATAATGGGGCGGGAGTGGGGTGAACTTTTATCTTTTATTTTATTTATGTTTCCAGATTATTCGAAACACATAAAAGTGAGGCGGCATAGCATAATAATTGTGCACAATGTGGTAAAAGCACCAAATTTGGTGCACACACAAACAATGATATTATACACGAATTCAGATATTGATCCATCTCAATATTTAACTGGTACTTACAGATACTAATGTTGGAACCTTTACTAATTTTAGTTTTTATTTGACATACAAATTAGTTAAAATACAGTTGACAAATTAAAAACAAATACAAATGATAACCAATTTGAAAATCGACCTCAAAAGTATGTTGATAAGAACCAACACTATTAACTATTCTTTCAATAAGACCCAATTAAGTTGGCATAATGCATTCAGCTATGAAAGCTATGTTTTGAAGACAAATAGATCAGGCTCCATACATGTCTATTCTAATGGCACTATGCCCTTGCTCTTTTTTAATATCCCAGTTAGTTTAGCAGCTTTCAAAATGGTCCCAAAATAATCTGATTGAAATACAAGGAATATAATCAACGTGAATGGAGTTTGATTCTGCATTTATGTTGGCACTTATCCTAAGCGATAAAACAATTGAATAACATAATTATGTGATATGACTGGAGAAATATGTGAATGACCTTTGTGACCAATGTAATTTCAGCCATGTTTGCTAATAGTATGTAGCTGCAATATTTTAGAAACTAAATGCAGGCCACAAATGTCATACACATTATGTCCCCAGTCATAGTCCCATATGTTGATTGGTGCGGCTCTCACACATATAACACCATATGCACAACCATTTACTACTGTTACATAACCTTATCTTCTACTCGCTAATAGATATAGTTATTGGCTCTTTCAAATTAATATTGTCCCATTCACAGACACATATAGCAGATGCTGTACATTCAAACGCCGCCTGTTAGCACTTTCAGCGTTTCACACAGTCCTTATTACACTTGCATGACATCAACTCGTCACAAATCAGGGCGGCTTCTGGTAAGCTTGTCCAGTGTGGTTCATACTTCCCTTTGTCATTCTTTGTCAAGCCCCACTGAGTAGGTGATGGCAACACTGGCGCCGGTAGAACAAGCTGACCCCATACGTGGCCACCTTGGTAGGTCACGCTTTTGACATGTTCCTCTAGTGCTGCTTTGGTGTTGTTGTTGTTTGTCTTTTTTTTTTTTTTGTGGGGGGGGGGCGGGTGGGTGGGGTCAGATTTACCTAGTTCCTTTTTGAGAACAGCTTCTCCCGTGTCTTGTCGATATCTGTGGATGTACAGGTTCCGTGATACAATAAGATAACACAGCCTTCGATTGAGTGTATGATATCATCTGGTATATCGCTGATGACAACTTCGGTATCACCTCTGTGAGTTCTGGTAATACGGTCCATATTGCCAAAGCAGTATTGCCATGACCAACGAAGCACGACACTGTATCGCAGCCGGTCAGAGCGTGAAACATGGGCAAGGTTCTTGCTTTATCTTCACCAATACCAACTGCAAATATGTTAGCTGCAAGATACCGAAAGTTCTTTGTGGCCATGTCGGGCTGCATGGTATGCATGTAACAAAAGAGTGAATGGGCTTAACATCCCACCAACAGCTAGAATCATATAGAGACGGGACCACGGTTTAAAATCTCATCCAACAGACCAGCGGGATGGAAATACATGTACTATGAAAGTATATTTGATGCCTAAGGCGAGGTTTGAACCCACAACCTCCGGATTGGAAGTCATGTGTTCTAACCCTTATGCCACAATCAATCCATATGCATGTAACAACATGTGACTGTCCGCTTCTTCATGAGTGCATGGGATGAGCAATTCCAGGTCTGGTAGTGGAGAACTGCTGAAAACTGCATCTCCGTCGGTGATAATAAGCTGCTGTACCCACAAATCGAACCACTGTAGTAGAGTGTTTGATAGAAATGTGAACAGCTCTGTCTTATTACTGTCCACTCACAGGAAGTTCTGCCAGTTTCCCGGTATTGCGGCGGCCACCACATGTCTTTCTATCCCTTCTCCACGATTTGTTCTCGCACTGCCTTTCAATGAATCGGTAATATATATATCCCAAACGAGGCCCAGGCGTGACACAGTTTCAAACTTTGTGCATGTATACAGTATGACAATTTGTTCGGCATAGTCGTCAAATGTTTTGGCTATAGCTGGACTAAGCAGTTGTACGATGATGGCTCCATGAAGACCAATGCAGGTTGTCGAGGGAGCCATTGGTGCAGTATCAGAAATATCTTCTAAGCACATGATAAGATCACTCTTTGTGCCGATTCGAATTCGTCCACTATCATAGAGGAACGGAGGGAATGCTTGATTTTCATGTCGAAAAAATATTGAATGTTTCCATTTCCTATTTGGCAACCAATATGCATTCGGGAGAAGAGTTGCATGCCATTCTTGAGGGACGACAGCTGTTTCTGTCCTTTGTCAACAGTTCTTACAGCTGAAGTACCAAACAAATTGAACTTATTTCGATGAAAGGTATCATAAATTGGTTTGGTCCTTTCAACTAGTCTGTGGTGAACGCTTGCAACTGCTCCTCTTGGCAGATCCTCTTTGCATTTCGGACCGTGTCAAATGCATCAGAGCATGCAATTTCCTTTGTGTAAACAACAATCAGTTATGTACTTTCTTCCTTAAATTGGTTACCGAGATGCCCTATATTGTCATGCTGACAAGAAAATGTACATCTTTGAGAAATGTGCCAGATCATGATGACATGTATCGACGTATCTTCCACAATGATGTTGTCCTTCTTTAAATTAGTATATCACTTTAGCAACCTCTTGTCCATCAACCATCCAACGCCGCAGGGCGCCAGTGTGCCAGTACAGTCAGCATGTCAAGTACAGAACGCACGAACACAAGTACCAACGGCTCAAGGTCCGACACGGTTGTCCAGTACGTAAACTGGGGAATCTCATCTTCTCTCTGCTAGCACCAATCTTCACATGTAGACAGCTCTGCTGTAGTGTATGCTTCTGTTTAACAGTATTGGTCATACGCATTGTGTTGCATGATGTAGAGTGCTGCTGCAGTAATCTGGTGAGCTCTTCGAGTTCTGGAAATGTGTACTGCTCGCTGGAAGGAATCCGCTGTTCCTCGCGTCGTGATCCCGGACTGAACAAGTGCTGATACTCGTCAACTTCCTCGCAGCCATTCTCGAATTGTCTTCAGTGCTGCCATTTCAATTTGCAGTTCATCGAACATCATAACCAACTTATCTTCGCCGTAGCTCTTTGTCCACATCTACCGAATCTGCTTAGCTAATGTAAAAAATAGCTGGTCGAATGTTCATACGGGTGGCTTAATATGATGTACAGCATTTATCACAGCATCAATTGAGTGCGAATAATGACAACAGTGTGTGCGCTTTCCAGGAATAGCGGGAGCAGCGTAGTTGGACAAATGACCAAATTGTCTTCTGTCTGTCTGGCTGCATGGAATGTGGACCATGATATATTGTCGGTTGTCACATTTCCTTCTTCGAGATTCTTATTAGCGTGCTGAAGCCACGTATATTCATTTTTTATCTGCTGATGAAAGCCATCTCTTGATTGTGACTTTACTGTAGTAACTGGAACATTATCTTTCTTGCATTTGAAAATGTTTTAATTTCACTTTTGCCAGTCTATAGCCCAAACACATACCTTGAATTGTATTTAAAAAGACACAACGCATATCAATATTGAATGGTGTTGTTCATAAGCATTCAGTACGTTATGACATGTCTGTTATGGCGTTATCATGATTATGGTACACATGCATGATGCCATTGATGCTAATCTGAATCTAATTCGGCCTGTCATGTCACAAACACAACACATAATTTCTTTGAAACCACTGTTGATACTATACAGAATAAAATGCGGAGTTAAATAAACAATTGTATCATTACAACCCTCTACAATATTCGCAAGACAAGTATATGTTCGGTGTTAGCCATTTATATTCACTGTTACAGAGGATTTTATCCTCATCTACACTACATACTTTTATATATTACTTACTAGTCTTATTAATGAGTTTCAATCTGTAAAATTACATGATTGATCATTCCTAAAGAGACAGTGAACTTTATGAGTGATTTCAAATGCAAAACCATGTTAAAATGATCAACATTTAAGCAGGTATGTAACATAACATAATAATTGGCGGCCATTTTTAAATATATGGCTGCCACAAACAACAGAGGCAAACATTGTGAAGGCTCAATATTCAGATTTGTTCTAAATATAATTGTCGACAAGTGTACCAAATTTGGTGCTTTTATCACATAATGCACACTTGTTATGAATAGTCAAGCTATGTCGCTGTACTATATCATCAAATTAGCATGTATTTTAAGAACAGACATGAACTACCAGATAAACACATATTATTTGCAGGCAGACACTAAATCCAAAAGGTATACACGCGTATGAATATAAATCGCAATAGGATCACGTGATTCCCGAATGTTTCCGAACTATTTACGACGTTACGTAATATGTGACGTCCTTTTTTTACAGTATATCTTTTTTACAGTATATACAGTAAAATCTTCCTAACAAACGGACGGATTTTGATGATGATATATAGCGGGTCTTAAACGACAAATTTCGTGTGTTATGGTTGCACCAAACTTTCTTTACAAGACCTTATAACTTACACGTAGGGGATGAAACGATAGAATGAATTTTATTATGGCCTCAGATGCGAATGCGCATGTGCATCCGGAAGGCGATATCACGATACAACGATGACGATTTTACGATAACACGATGACTAGTGTAGCAATACTACGATGAGTATAGTAAGATACTACTATAACGACAACACCATGTTCAGAGGCGCCAGAGTTGGGGCGGCAGGGGCGGCGGCCGCCGCCCCAATATGTTGGCCAAAAAAATAATAACAAAAAATCTACAAAAATGTGTATGAGATACCTATTAAAGTTGTATCTTAAATGCAGCAGAATGCAGGAAATGGCATCTCGGGGGGGGGGGGGGGGGGGGGGGGGGGGGGGGGGGGGAGGGGGGGGGGGGGGGGGACACCTCTACCACTGCTTCGCTTCGCTCGGGTCGACATTCGCCTCCCCAATGTGTATTTGCTTCCGGCGCCCCTGATGTTACGATGGCGATAGTAGCACGATACTACGATGACGATACTAATTTCGTCATCGTGTTATCAGGATCTCGCGTTATCGTTATCGGTTATCGTGCTATTGTACTATCGTCATCGTGGCTTCGTGTTATACGAGATCGTAGTATCGTGACATCGTACTCTGCATTACTAGGTCCTAATTAGGAGATAGTAACTCCTAATCAGGAGATAATATCTCCTAATTAGGACATACCAAGTCCTTATTAGGAGACACTCAGTCCTAATTAGAAGACAATATCTCCTAATGACGACATACTATATCATAATTAAATTAATAGCTCCTAATTAGGAGATACAAACTCTTAATTATGAGATAACTTAAGTATCTCCTACTTATGAGTCAGTATATCCTACTTATGACTTAGTATCTCCTAATTATGACTAACTATCTCCTAATTATGACTTAGTATCTCCTAATTATGACTTACTACATATATCTCCTAATTAGGAGTTAGTACCTCCTAATTATGACTTATTATCTCCCAATTACGACTTAGTATCACCTAATTAGGACTTAGGATATAACAAAATATTGCAGCATCGGTACCAGGACGCTTCCATAGAGACAGTTGTGGCCACAAGCCACATCTAATTCGGCATACCAGCTTATCATATAGTTCCATCTTGAAGTGTTTGAAGTAGTAATATTCCCTGTGTGTGCCGCTCGCCGCCAGTGTCGCATATCGGTTCTCGGCATCGTACCCGAAAGCTTCCAGCGTGAGCCCATCGGGTTTGATCAGTGCCGTCATAGGTGCCTGTGGATTGATTGATTGATGTTTAATTCCGTTTTTATTTTGTCTTATATTTAAGGGTGGGAATTGGCTCGATGACCTTCCATACCCGGACATATAAGTCCATAAAGGCCGAATTTACAAGTATTTTATGTGATATATGTAAGTGCAGGGCGGACGGATGTGTATAAATGTGTGCCGAAATGGGACACTGCTTAGGTCCAATACGGTCCTGTAATTCCGCGCAGTGTCCCGTTGCACGGGAGGCGAGAAGAAGAGAGGGGATAACTGGGTAGAGCCTGGCACCGGTGACGCAGAGCAAAACGGGTCCCAGGTAGAACCAATCCACCCCTGGCGGCACTCGATAAACAAGTTGGTGCCATATAGACGGTACAAACACGTGCTATTTTCATCCACAGAGTTGCCACATCCAGACAGCTTCAATGCAGGCCGGGACCAGAAGCGGACAAGGGTAGGCAGAAAATTCGGCTGAGCTCGAGCTTAACTTGCTGATATGGTGAAACTTGTTATAACTGGTTTACTTTCATACGAAAGTGTGATAACTGCATTGCCTGGACATCCTGACCTAACGTGGCAGGGACATGAACACCTCGGCTCCCCGTGGTGTCCACGTACCCCCATGTGTTAACACGTCGCCTGTCCCACTGGTGCGACTGGCCGCAGTACGACTACGCACCAGATAATAATAGTAATATGTAGATGGTATGGTATATATCTCACCCATACGCATATTCAATCCGGATCCCGGTAATGGCCGGGGGATACACCCAGATAGGTCAATCCGCCCGGCCTATACGCTATATCGGCAGGCAGGCAAAGCCACACGGGTTCGAGTCAACAGAAGGGCTACACGATTGGGTTGTGTTCTGTAAGTGGCAGACGGATGCACCAAGTAGTCAACTGCCCTACCAGTCTGCTTTAATCGGCGGCCAGGTAGAGCCACAAGGTGCCACAATCAGTCACCCAGAACACGGAGAATGGAAAAATAAGAACAAAAAATGTCCTAGCAACTAGTCTAAATTAGCTCAGTTTCAGCCGGAAATCGCCCACCACAAGTCCACCCCAGCCCAGATATAACTTTTCGTAAATCCAGTAGCAACAATCCAGTGAATAAGAATAAACACAAAGGAAATATAAGTTAATTTCCAACAATTAAAATGGCCGCCGCCGGTAACCTTGAGATAATTACCGGCCGATAAAAACACGACCTGCTCAGTCCAATGTCGCCGTTAGAATCTGTGTGTGTGTCTACTTCCGTTCAACAGCCATGTCATATATAGACGGGAATGCAGTGGTGGATTCAGGGGGTGTCCCGGGGGGCCGCCCCCCCCCTTCAGGATTCCACATTTGTTTTTGCAGTTCTTAACTGGGAGTAGATTGCAAGTGTTACCGTTTGCAATTAATCAAGAACAAAAATAAACGCGCTGGAGGTCCCGTGTGTCTCTCACCACCCTCGCCGGCTCGGGCGCTCCTTGTTAGGCATACCCCAGTATGGGTATGTCTAAATGACAATGGAAGGGGGGTGAGGTGGGGGTAGGTATTGGACTAATTTATGGACAGCTTCATGCCCCCCCCCCCCAGCCCCCGTTCCGAGGGGTTCTGTGTCGAGGAACGGTCCAGCAGACTTTTTTTTCTAGCCCCGTCGCGCCTCCCCGCGCACCTTCGCGCCTCCCAGCCCCCTTTCCAAGACCAAAATAAATACTATGGAGAGCTAATGGGATATTCATTTACAACAGTGTATATCTAGGCTCGCCGGCTCGCAACTTTCATAGAAAACATAAACATAGGTTTACAGAATTTTGGAGGGTTACGGCCGACATGAATGAACAGACATGAATGACAAATACAAGTCCGATGGTAAATATCACTGCTGATAACGAACGGTTACATGAACAAGGGTAACAACTCTTAGACGTTACTGCCTCATATAACGAAAGCATTACTATTTACACAATCACTACATCATACAAGGAAACATGGTAAAATGGATGACTATTTACAAATATCCACTACATTGAACACGTTGAAAGTCCCATAACTCCAGCCGGCTAGACAGTTCTAGACACTTCGATACACTGTCAGCTTCCGGTTGAACTGCCTACAACATTATTACCTGACAAAGATATTTCGAGCCGACAGAAATTATGTGAACACTACACGATTGTATTTTGCAGGTATTAATATGTTATTAATATTAACATGTTCTTTATATCAGATACATCATCTGAGACATTTTCTGGCAAAATACACAATCGCTCAGCATTAACCCACGTATTGATTGGCATTATTATACATTTTATATCAGACGTAAATTTCCACAGTGATATCAGGGGCGATAACCGTGTTTCCTTAAAATGTTAACGGATATTTCTATTTATTCTCTGCATTTATTTTTTGATGTGAAATGCTAACGCTTTATAATCTAAAATATTATTTTTTCAGGTGACGCACTCAGTGCAGTTGTAATGTATATCTCTGTGGTTGTTCAATGGAACCTCTCTAACCGGACCTTCTCAATGTCTCTCCATTTATAACCCCGCACAAGAAAGTTATTTCTACGGTGGTGAATCGCTGTGGAGTTTATACTATGGTGGCTATTGGACGACACGCCTCTGGCTGATTAATCCGCTAGGAACTCGAAGCGGCGTCCCAAGGAAAATCCGAAGGGCATGTCGGTGCACTCGGAATTTTGGCTTGTACTCTGGAGGGTCGTTGTCCCACGGACTATCCGAAGGACTACTGTCGAACTTGAGCTCGTTGCCGGGCCCGCACATACAGTAGCACGCATAAACGTGGCTTATTGATTTAAGCGCCGGAGAAGTGCCTCTCTCTCTCGGCTTGGCGTTCATCGAACACGAGTTTTGTTTCTTCACATTTTCGTCCGTCAGGATCCTCTGCCGAGAGGCTGGCGATTTAGCACGGATCTCGTCTTTCAAGGCATGGAACCTGTCCTATTTGTCACAAACCGTCTTAAACTCGTTGTTAGGTCTTTCATTGTCCTGTATGACCTGCGAGATTATAGCGTCGATGCTGTTTTTCTTTGTCCGCGCCACGACAGCAATGCGGTCGTGTTTCTCGCTTTGTACCCCGAGGCGCCGCCCTATAAAACGGCATACAAAGCAATCCAGCCCCGGCCGCCACCGCGCTTAAGGCCATCGCAACGGCTGGGATGGTCGATAATAAAGAAACGCTTCCCACACCACTCACTACTGAAGCCGATGCGAGCGCCGTGTCGATGGCGTCAGCCGCATTCGTAGCCCGTCGATACATATTGGCGACGCCAGAGCTGGCAGATTGTTCCTGTAGGAAAATACTCTGGATCTCAACAATCCTGTTCATCCTAAAAGCAGTTGCGTCGGCCGCTGTGCTGTCAGTTATGCCTTAGGTTTGCATGGCAAATCAGGATGTAGGTTTTTGCCGTTATGCAAATCGACATTCGGCCGCCCGTCCATCATAAATCAAGCTCGATTAATAATGTCACAGAAGTGGAGTAGCTCGCTGTGTACGAAGTTTATAACACTCCCGGCTGGAACTTTACTTGGTGTGCCGTCGTATGTTGTAAATCCCTAACTATGCCCTGCATGTTTCGTAACTCCATATTTCTGATCTAGTTCTACGCTGTTCAGCACCAGATTCACACTGTTCCATTAACGTTCACTGAACAAACTGCCATTCGTACAACCGCCCAGGTCAATGACATGGTGTAGCACGTACAAATGTTGCTCGCGTTGGAGCCAAATGAGTACTCGAAGTGAGGCTCGCTCCTCAGCCCAACTTGTAATGACCAGCTTACTAAGTTGTAGCTGCGATCGTTTTGTGGTTTGGTCCCTTATGCCAACAAGTACCGCATTCCTTCGTTTTCTCTACGCAAGCGACGCACCCTCAACTAGCCGTTTCATTTCAGGTTCAGTGACGGCAACGCCGTTTTCAGCTTCGTCCTTCCAACTGATGGTTTCGTGGCAGGAGCCAGGACTGTAGATACTCATGCTATAGCGAAGCTATTATCTCAAGGACCACATAAATCGGTAACTCGTGATTGCCCGCTATCGTCTCGGACGGTTATCTCCAATTCGTGGATGTGCCCTGACTCTAAGTGTTTCATTTCGGGGTGGGGAAGTCCACGCTTACAGTCTCCCCGAAGAAGCTATCACTTGCATGCACGATCTTGAGAAGGGAGCTATGCGCCCCGTCTAACGTGGTATATGCCATATTCAGTTGCACACAGAGTGTTTTTGTAAAGGCGAAACTTACGGGTTGGTCTCCGGTATACGAACCAGGCAAAAACCACATATTGTCGGAGTGTGTTTTCTCGAAGCCGAACCTAATGGCCAACTCCGGCGTGATGGATACTCTGGAACCTCGTTCGATTGTCAGGGTCGCCATCCCATTGGCATTCGAAATTGCGATGCTAGCGCACCCAGAAAGCTCCGAGGCAACAAACGTTGTAGGTCCCTAAAACTTAGATTACCAGCCTGCTCAAAGC
Source organism: Conchocele bisecta (assembly GCA_029237695.1). Classification (NCBI taxonomy): domain Eukaryota; kingdom Metazoa; phylum Mollusca; class Bivalvia; order Lucinida; family Thyasiridae; genus Conchocele; species Conchocele bisecta. Next base: position 46,857,272 of record CM055274.1, read on the forward strand.
CAAAGAACCATTTCTCTCTCACATTATACCAGCCAACCGTGAATGTGGCCGATCGTAAGCCAACGCATCGCTCCTAGCAGGAATTTTCGATCGCGCTGTTGAAGTCCTTGGGGCCCACTTGGAACATTTGTTAGCGTAGCAAACATAGTTTCTATTGCCATATATCACATATCTATAATATATGGCCACCTATACTTTAAATGTTGAGGCGCATTATGCCGTCAGAATCCAAGTGGTTAAGCATGTGCCCCTGTTTGACAAAGAAGCGGTGTATGTTACCGATGGTCAGGAGGACAACAGCTTCGATGCAACATTTCAAGACAAAGTCAAAGAATACGCCACCCACATTTGACGGGCAAACCCGCCCTTAACAATGCGGCGCTGTTGGCGTGGAGGAATACACCTATGAAGTGGTGGCAAAACCAGCTCAACTTTGCCATGTGGTGTGCCACGACCGGTTGCGGTGTGTCGTAGAATCAGTAACATACCGCGCCCCACCAACTGTAGACCTATTCCACGTCTACTACCAAGCGCGGAGGATTCTCACCGAGATTGGCGCGCCCCTACCCAGGACAGACCATTCGACTGGCAGGACAACACGTACAACCGCCGGGCCTACGAGCGTATATGCGACGAATTCGGAGCCGACCCCAACTACAACTTCCGACAGCGTGTCTACCATGGGAATGGGGGGCTGGGCTCATCCAGTACCTTCTGGAAACCGGGCGGTCAGTAGCGCATCGACCACGGCGGGCTGAAGAAACCATTATTTAACGAGAATGATGCCCTGCGGTACAATGTTGGCATTTCGAACGTTAGGACAAGCTTTATACTGGACGATGGCACCGGGTTCACACGCCCCGCATCGAGCGGCTGAACGACAGCATCAGGACATATGTATGGGCCCTCCTGTAGGAGCATATTAGGAACGGGCACCGCTTTCGATGTCCACACGCAGTTCCTGGCAAACGTCGAAGACGCCAGAGCCAGAGGAGCCGCATCTCCTCCGCCAGCAAATAGCGCCAGCGCTAGAGGTGCCGCATCTCTGCGGTTCTCGGCACAAACAAGCGCGAGCGCCAGAGGCACTGCATCTCTACCGTGCCCGGCACCAGCAATTATTTCGTCCGCAGCGTCCGCAGGAAAACCCGAAGCTGATAAAACGGGGCTCATCGTTGCCTGTGTCGCGGCTGGTTTACTCGTGCTTTGGCTTCTGTAGCCCCTCTCGAGCTATGTTTCCACGGATTGTCCGAATGACAACTAACAACCGGCCTACGACCACGACGACCACGGCCCACATATTCTCGGCGAGAAATCCAGCCGTTTCAACAAGAGGTTGAGTAGCCAGGAGGCGATGCCCCCGATAATACTGAGCAACGCAGAGGACGCCTTTCCGGCCAAAATAGCCAGCAGACGCCCGAGGGCTTCTAGATGTTTTTTTCGCCCACTCCTTTATCCAGCGGGCGCTGGACCTTGGGCTAAAACAACAGCCCCTCTACCCCCGGTCGGCGCCAGCACGAGAGTCAAGATGGTCATGCAGAGCGCCGTGATGATAGACACGATCGTGAACCCCTGCTCCCGGGACAGCATGCGAGTTCGCTCACCGAGCGTGGTGTAGTACGCACACGAAGCTTTTGCGGATCCGATTGAAATGGGTGTGCAGCGCCTCCCAGTTAGCCAAGGCGCAGACGCGTACGCGCATATTAGGAACGGACACCACTTTCAATGCCGACAAGTTGTTCCTGGCCGACTACGTCTTCGGTCATGGCCTGTATATGGCGCCGAGTGACGTTCTAATGTTCCGAGGGAACGACGGCGGCGTGGCTAGTTATAACAACGAGTTCCAGAGGCGCCGCATCTCCTTCCAGCGTCAGCGCCAGCGCCAGCGCCAGCGCCAGCGCCAGCGCTAGAGGCGCCGCATCTGCTCCGAGCGCCAGCGTCAGAGGCGCCGCATCTACTCCAAGCGCCACTGGCGCATCTCGTCCGCCAGCAACTAGCTCCAGCGCCAGAGGTGCCACATCTCCTCCGAGCGCCAGCGCCAGAGGAGCCGCATCGTTTCCGCCACTACGTAGCGCCAGCGCTAGAAGCGCCGCATCTTTGCGGTTCCCGGAACCAAGCAGCGCGATCGCCAGAGGCGTCGCATCTCTGCCGTTCCCGGCACCAGCAATTGTTTCGCCCGCAGCGTCCGCAGGACAACCCGAAGCCGAAAAAAAACGGGGCTCATCGTAGCCTGCGTCGCCGCTGTTTTACTCTTGAATTGGCTTCTGTAGACCCTCTCGAGCTATGTTCCCTCATATTGTCCGAAGGACAACTAACAGCAGGCATCCGATAGCGATGGCCACGGCCCACATATTCTCGGCGAGCAATCCTGCCGTTTTGGCCAAGAGGTTGAGTAGCCAGGGGGCGATGCCCCCGATAATACCGGGCAACCCGGCGGACGCCAATTTAGCCAGCAGACGCGCCCGAGGGCATTTAGCAGTTTTGTTTGCCCACTCAAGATTTGAGATCGTCATGTCGAGTGCCGTGAGAATAGACGCGATCGTGATCCCCTGCTCCCGGGACATCTTGCGAATTTCGCACACGAAGATTTTGCTGATCCGATTGAACTGGGTGTGCAGCGCCTCCCGGTTAGCCGATGCAGCCTCCAAGCGAGCTGCTAGTCGACACGCGGCACCTCGCTGAGCGCGACTTCTTCTATTTTCTCGCTGGCCGCCCCTAGCTCAACGATGTCCGCCCGCAGTCGCGACCGCCTAGAATATGAGCTTACGTTCAACGACTTTGGCCGGGTTATACAGTATTAACCACCGACGTGGCCTCAACCTACGCCATCGACAACATCGCGCTAGAGTTCGACACGATGACCCAGCCGGACCTCGCCAATGCGATTCGCAATCAGTACGCCGGGCGTCTAGCTATTCTTTATGTGCGGGTTCTCCGCCGCCGAAAGATCAAGCTAGAAAAAAGCGATACCCTGTGGAACATGAAAACCAACGTCCACGCACGCAGGATGGAAGAAATATTGATGTTGTTCGAGGAGGCCCGGTTCAGGTTAGGAGCGCGAGACAAAGAGAGGTTTTATAATCCAAAGATCGCACAAGTCGAGGTGACGATCGATGGAGTCCCAAACCAGATGTACAGCCAGGACCTACGCGCCTACCAGCAGTGGGGCGAGACTAAAAAGCTGTTTGCCGGCGATCCTAAGTGCGCCAAGAGGTTGCCGCCGTCGCCAAAGACTTGGGGATTGCAGACGTATGGCTGGCGGAGTACCTAATGTCGAAGTACGCGCTACGGCTAAACGACGATGACCAGCTTCACGGTAGTGGTCGCCGGGTGGAGAACGTCAGCGAGTGTGTGACGATCCAGATCGTCAAAGAGGCGGATGGCAATGGCGCTTTGAACGCCTACCTATATATACTCACAGACAGACACAAAGCTGAATATCGAAGATAGCAGGTTCGTCTCAGCACTCTGTTAATGCTAGTATTAATTCGAATCAGAACATTAATTCGAATCAGTGTTTAACGCTAACTGCACGCTAAACTCCTGTTAAATACCGGCGGTAATCAGTAGATTAGCAGATGTGCTATTGGGAAGTACTGTTATACATGTATATAAATATGTATACCGCAAGCATTGCTCCATGTACATGTAGCATAATAAACGGGGTTGAATAAATGCTGTTTATATCTGAAGTAACATAATATACCTGAAGTAGCCTAATATAGATGAATTGCCGTTTTTGCCTTTATTTGTTCACCTTTGACCCCTAATCGTGGCCTCTGATTGGTCAGTATCAACAGCAAATTCAAGATGGCGGCGAATTTTAAAATCGAAATCGCTGTCGGTTCAGCTGAATTTTGTCCATTTTTACAGTATATGCGATGTAACCAACGACATGGATATGTCAATTATGATTGTAATGCTTATTATATGACAACTGCGTAGTCTAAAACCAGCCATTTTTGAAGCTCGTCGTAAATAAATCGGAGATACAATACCGAATCTACCAAGCGTGGACACCGCCATTTTGCTTTGAATGACATCGTTAGATTTGTGACATATGGCGAGGGAATGACGTCAAACCATTACGTCACGCACGTTCAACAATTAAGTTTAGTATGCGGTATAAATTAAATACATGATTAGTGCCGTCGAATATGTATTCGGTTTCGCCCCGACAATTGTATAGGGGCTCGCTGAAGCTCGCCCCAATAAAGCTATCTAAGGCTCAACCGAATATATTTTATATTCGACGGCACTAACCATGTATCATATTTACTATATATTAGGCCGTCAGCCAGAAATGAACCCCCCCCCCCCCCTCTGTGGGATTTCTGCAGACATATTTTTACTGAAACTACATTTAAGTACGAGTGTTATGCCGTATGTATGCGCTCTGTAACCCGCTGGATGAATGTTTGCCACGATTTTGAAGTATACCACCCTCGGACTTTTCATTGAAATTCGACTGTTTGTTATCATTAGAAGCAACTGATATGGCAGTTGTGTATGTTTTCTTATGTGTTCATAACAATACAATGGACTAAAGTTCAATAAAAAAAATATCTGCTAATTCAGATGAATAAAATTGCAAGTTTTATTACCCCACCCACTGAATTTCAATGGCAAAACACACTACCTTAATAATGCATTTTCTCTGTGTCAATGGTACCTAGTAGTGTTCATTAGACATGTTAATTGCATAAATTATATGCCGATTATCTGATGTCTGCAGTCTATGATACAATGTTAAAAGCAAAGTATTTTTCACAATTCCCCACCCACACATTTTACAATGGGAATATTACATGTAATTAATTTTATTTATGTTATGTACTGTCACTTACTTATACATTGGTTAAATGCATATGGAACTACTTAGGCACTACTAATAGCTATCCGTGCACACAGATACAGTGTGTCCGAGTGTTCGTCCGTCTGTTCGTCCGCTTCGCATTTACTTACTGAAGGCAACAACTACGATATATCATTATGCAAATCTCTCTCGGTGTCTAATAATTGTATCAATGGTAATTGCACTTACTAATGTTTGCAATATATGCTTCATGCCCATACTCTGATTACATACTCTTTGCATCAGATGACGAAATGTTTTAACTATATATTCCCAACCCACTGAATTTACCGTTTATTTTTTACATGTAATAATTTTTCTTACTTTATACGCTGCCAGATACTTATGAAACGTTCATCTGAACGTGTAGCTACTAACACCTGTATATGTGGCTGTGGCTGGAGAACAGCGACCATGTTGATGTTGATGGTCATCTTGAAACTGACAGTCATGGTGACACAGTATATGATTAGGGGTTTTTGGTGTATTAGTTTCAATAATGTTTAGCTAGAAAAATAAATACAGCACATGTAGTGGTTAATGTAGAACTGATTACACCAGTGACTGCATGCATTACATATTGTTACCATGTATTGTATTTATTTTCCAATGTTTGCAACTCACGACCAAGGGTTAATTTAAATTATTGGCACATGCGAAGACATATGCGGGATGCTTAATGTGGGAGAAAGCCATGCATGTTTGCAATAAGCATACCCATACCATTCATCATACCATACTACACACTGCCTTGGCCAATGATCATCATATTCGCTTACTTGTGAGAAGTGTGTTCGTTACTAATCGAATTAACTAGACAGTCTAATAATTACATTGTATTCCTTGGAAACACTTTGAAACAGTTCTTCAATACTCAAACTGATTGAAATTCATCCGTATTGGTGTTTGAAAATAAGCAGAATATCACACTCTATACATAACAATGTTAGTGTTGTTTAATTACTGAAAACTGCAGCTTCTTCGTAACTAGTATTGAACATCTGATCATTTTGGTGGCCATTGTAGCATTGTATACCTGGATATGTATATGTTAGTGATTGATTTGATTTGTATACCTTCAACTGGTATGTATACATGTAATATGTACATGAATTGCTGTTTATAGCAACTCAATACAGAAATAATAAAACAAAAAAGAACATTTTGGCTGCCATTTTGACTTTTCTGACAATTGTGGAAGGATATTACATCACTATCTCCTGTAGCACGACTCGCAGAAAAAATATTGTAAAACAGCCTATTTATTAAATGTTGTTTCGGCAGCCATTTTGAAATATATCGCCATTTGCTGATGTAATTAAATGTAAGATGTATTATAAATCATTTGACATTCAAATTGTGACTTAATTATAGCAATTACCCGGTTAATAATGATCAGACTGAAAGTTAACAGTCCTTAATAAAACAATATAATACTGTTTGGTGGTCATCTTGAAAACTGGCCGCCATTTGTTCATCCAGCGGCTTTTTGAGCACAGACAACCAGGTTTGATAGACAATAGGCTACTGAATCCGAAAATCATACTCACCAAAAATCCCACATGGGGAAGGGAGGATTATTGCTGGCTCAAGGTACATGAGGTATATATGTATATATATTCATCAACCAGGCAGCTGCATATGTATATATATATATTGCTCGCGGTCCTCGTGTTGGGGGTGGGGGGGGGGGGGGGGGGCATCCGAATGTATTAGACACACGCGGCACCATCGTGTTAAAAATATAATAAATATAATGCCAGATAATTATACAACAGAGGAGCTATCCGAATATTTGTCACATCACTCTCAAAATAAATTTCATTATGTAAACTGTTCAATATGATGCACGGCCTGTTGTTAGTGTACGTGTTACCACATATAAAGCCGTATTTACTCGTATAGTAGGCAAGTAGACACCAGTGATAAGACACTCAGATACTGTCACTGGATTCGATGCAGGATGTATTGTAATGTAGATATATATTTACAACACTGTGTATTTATCTTACTGTTACACATCTATTACTGGATTCTCAAAACAAAAATAACAACGGGTCAACAAACTCTTAAACAAGTTATATTTTGTATATAAGTGTAATGAAAACAACCTATAGGACATTGTTCTTTAATATTTAATGTCGTATTGTACCAATTTGTATTTATGTGTATGTCATATTACTTGTGGTATGTGTCAACCGCCACAATAGACACACTAAGATGGCCGACATAGCAAGTATACCGTATAGTATATAATTATTAACAAGCAAATGTTCACATATATCCCATCACATGTTTTAATCTAATGATGACAAGGGGTCCCACTGGTCCTTAAAGGTACATGCCCACTCAGTAGGCACAGACTGTTCTGTATATTAGAGACATCAACTGAGACATGTTCTGGCAAAGTAAACATTCATTCACCATTACGCCACGAAATTATTGGCATTATTATACATTTTATACCAGACGTAAATTTCCACACTGGTATCAGGGGCGATAATCGTGTTTCCTTAAAATGTTAACGGACATTACTATTTAGTCTCTGCATTTATTTGTTGATGTGCAATGATCATACATGTAGTTTATAATCTGTCGAAAATATTCTTTTTCCATGTGACGCATTTAATTAGACTGGTATAAATAATTAAAAAAAAATAGCATGCCTCATTTGCATATGAAAATGACCTGATACCACCGCACTTCGCTATCAGTGAAAGAAATATTACTAAATTATTATATATTATGTACAGCGGGCACTTGTAATTTTTAAAACTGGTGGAATAGTGACACACATATTTAATTCCTATAAATAACACATTGTACCTACTGGGTGGGCATATACCTTTAACGTAATGAATGTAACGTTGTGAGATTCCGCCGTACTGACCTTTAATGACAAGTGGTCTCCACTATTCCAATGTTTTGCAAAAATTTTCGTCGGGTCAGCCTTGTACTGGTGCTTGGAAGAAAACGCCCACCCAGAATAAGCCGTGCCGAAGTCGATCGCAGCCACCAACATCCTGTTTGACGCATCGTCTGACCCCTCTACAGGGGAACCTCTCTAAACCGAACACATATATAAGTTAGTTGTGCTTAATTTTGATATATTTCATTTCCATTTATCTCCGATGATAATGCCTGTTCATGATCACAAAACGCCCAAGCGTGTGTTGAAGTAGTTATGTGCATGTTTCACAGTGGAGCCTCTCTAAACCGGACACACTGGGACGTTCCAGGTTAGAAACAAAATTGCTACCCCGCTCCATACCTCTCGCGAGGGTAGCAATTTAACCCCATCTCTTTAATGTAACACATGGAATGATGATTTTTGCAATCGGTTATCCGGTGTGTTTGATATGTTAGCGATATAAAACTGTCAAAGCTGTATCAATAAATTAGTAATAAAGAAAATACACATGCAGAAATTGGTTATTTTACTGTTTCAATGTGTTTATCTGACATTTACATGTATATCTTGTAAATTTGAAAGCTTCATTTCGTTATGTTGAATGTTGAACAACAACAAGAGAAAATATTGCTTCCATGGGGAAATTATTTCCCTGTTCTATTATTTTTGGAAATTTACTAGTTCTACATCAAAGATTATTTGCTTAAAGATATAAAATATACAGTTTACTAACTTTTGATCTACATGCAACAGGTTTGGGTATACACTTCAGTTGTTCACAGTTTTTGAATGGGTCAAATTGTAGCCGCAGATAACATATCGGAGGCGAATTATTGTAGCTAGTTTCTAGGGTGTCTGGTTTAGAGAGGTTCCACTGTTACTAACTATGATTTCGTAAACATCGACTTGACAAAAGCCTGAATGTTTCTAAAATTGAAATACATGTAGTATATGTATATCCAAATTAGACCTCTTTTGGCTCAGGTAAACCCATATGAAACCATCTGAGAGCATGCAAACAGGCACATGGGCATCGGAGCAGGTACTTGTGACACAAATATGTTTTTTTTTATTGAAATATTTAGAATTCATATATACAAAACAAGAATTCCGCCACGGAAGGGGTGTCGCGACTGCCGAGGCAGTTGGCTGTTACATGATCATGGACATGTGCTAAAGTAAGTATCACAAAAACCATCATAGGAGAACATTTAAATACGAAAAGGTCAATATCATGTTAATGGGGAGGGGGATGGGTGGGGGCATGAGTGTGCTCACATGTATCACAAATGCTCACATGTATCAAGTGTCCACATACTGAAGCAATCCGTCAATAAATATTAAAGTTATATCATAACTGTTTGGTGTACAAAATGGCTAAATGTTTGTTTCTGTAAACATGAGAAGGTCAAAATAGTGAAGGTCATGTTAATGGGGCACGAACGCTCACATGTATCAAGTGTACAACTATTGAATCAATCCATCAAAGAGTATTGAAGTTATATCATAATAAAGAAACTTTTACAAATGTTGACTTAAAAAATGGCAACCATGAGAAGGTCAGAGACGGCAATGCCATGTTAATGGCGGCATGAATGTTTTCCAAATGTTTATACCAAGTGCCCAAGTGCTTATACCAAGTGCCGAAATATTGAAGCAACCCGCGGGCCGTCATGTAATATTAAAGTTATACAATTATGAAGAAGCGTGTGCAGATTGTTTGACATTTTTGTTCACGCGGACGACGGCGACGACGGAAAAATGGAGACTACAGTAGAACCTTGTACAAACTGTTTGACGTAAACAAATGGCTGTTTTTTCCGCAAACATGTGAAGGTTACAAAAAGTCAAGGTCATGTTAATGGCGGCATGTGTGTACTCCAGATGCGCACATGTATCAAGTGTCAATATAGTGAAGCAACCCGCGGGCTGTCAATTAATATTAAAGTTAAACCATGCTGAAGAAACTTGTACAGAGTGTTTGACATTTGTTGACAGTGACGACGACGGAAAAGCGGAGACTACAGTCAATAATAATGAGGCTAGGGAGCAACAGGTGGTAGCTTCCAGCCACCATAAAACACAAAGCCAACCTGAGGTAGAACGACAACAAAACACTATGGAGCAATATGTTGTAGCACCCAGATTAGCGACGGATGGATATACCAGTAATTATGACGATGATGCAAACTCATCGAGTGAGTCTTTAGAAGACCGATTGTGCAACTGGATGGAGGACTACCACTGTGACAGAGAACCCGTAGGCAGCCGGAAGACCATGTTGATAACCAGAAGACAGATGACCACTGAGGAACCGTAGGCCGTTGCTGTGGCTTCAGAACTATGTAACTGGTGATATGGAATCTGAGGAAGACAGTGATGGCAGTGAGTGAGAGTGTTGAATGTTGGTGCTCGAGGACGAGACATATTGTACGGGGTGTGTGTGTGGGGGTGTGGTGGGGTGGGGGGGGAGAGAGAGTTCATTAACAATGATTGGGCTGGTACCTTGGTTTGTTGTTGAGAACTTTTACTGTACTGATACCGTGGTGTTGTTGAGAGAGTTGTGAAGAGCATTCTAGATAGTGAGACGTTTGAGTGTGGTTGAAGGACGTTGACTGTGTTGTAATTTAATGTATGCCTGCTATCCACTTGATACCAACAGATACAAATATACTGTGAAATTCTCATTTTCTAACTGTTTTGCTCGCATTTCATCCGTAGCAGCTGAGACCCAGGACATTTAAAAAGCACACAATCACGTGTTCACGTGCTCATATATTAACATTTTCATCAAAATTCCTAAATTTCAACGCAGTTAACCCTATATTTAAGAACAGAACAGAACAATGGTTCAGGTTGAAAATTAAAGTTCAAAAGTTAAACTTATTTCAGTATTTCTTTTCATAAACTGATGTGGCAAAATTTATATTTAATCTATTAAATTTTAAAGGAAGGCGATGCTAAGGACCCGTTATATACATGATAATCTTGATTCAAAGATAATCGCTACATAAATGTGATAGAATATATGTATAACATATATATGAATGCTGCCTCGTTACTGTATCACATGGAGTGGCCAAGTCGGCCATCTTTGTGTGTTCCAGCCATCAGCCAGTTTCACCTGTTCTGTCGTTTGACAGAGAACTCCATTTGTGAAGTAGAACATATGATATAATGTAGCTAACCACATGTAGAAAAGCCAGGAGACCGGACTCATATCCATTATATTACACCAGGCTGTACAATATGTCAGTGTACACTAACATAGGTTGTGCATCAGATTGAAAAGTTTACACATTCAAGTTTGAGATTGATGGGAGAAATGCTCAGATATCTCGTCTTTTGTATAGTTTGCTGGCATAATATTTATAGCTTGCCGTTGTAATATCTGTCTATTATGAATTGCACCAAATTGTATTTGGTTTACTGTCATAGTATGTGCTGTATGTGTCAAACTCACGAAGTGGTGAAACTGTACAGCAGCTTGTAAACACATAGATGGCGGAGATGGCAACTCAATGTATCATATAGTATCCAGTAACAAGAAAAAATTTCAGATATGTTATATTCATATATCACATCACTCTTATGAAGCAATTATCATTGAAGTCAAGTATATCTATCTTTGACCTACATGTACTAACTTAAATGCACTGCTACCAGTTAATATACATACACTGACAGGAGGCCGACCATCCCAGAACGAGCTATCACCACAGGACATAATAAAAATAACCTCGTAATACATGTACACACATAAGAAATATATAAATATATAAATATTTTAACGAACATATAAGAGAAATAAACATGTATTTTGAACCTAAGAAGGTTTTTTTATTAAACATATTTACAGAAACGGTGATACTTTCTGATAATGACTCCGAAAGTTGACAAGATTATATTCCACATTTACTCTGAACATTTCGTCAACTTTCGTAACTTTTGTAAATAGGTTTTACTTATTAAATGTTTTACGAGTTACAGTATTTGTGACGAACGGATAACATGGACAAGGGCAACACTAAATACTCCCTCCACTAACGTTGTAGGGCATACAACTATAGCTGGAAATGGCCAACATGCGTGACATACATACCCATTGTCATGATTGTGCTTATTCACTATACTTACAATAGACTGGCTGGGTTTCGTCGACGCCATATCAAGCTATCTGTTATCTACCTACAATATGCATAGGTCTGTAATTAATACAAATGCCTATTGTTATATTGTTTAATTGAGTTTGTTGTTTTAGTTCAATATTGAAGTATCGAATGTCAGCAAACAATATTATTTTTCACACATTTTGCTTCCTGGTCCAGTAATAGCGTTAAAACGTATATCATCAAACAAATGCGTGCGTTTGGTTTAGTAATGCAGGTAATGTTTCCCTAGCTACAATAACAAGGTGTATGATCACGTGGTACTAACAACAACAACAAGTACTGACATTTCCAGAATCCATCTGATTCAAAGTACGTATTATTTTATAGTGTCCTTATTACGCAACGGATTTTGATGAAATATGGCGCATCAAACTGATCTTGTTAAGCTGCATTTGGTGGTCTCTGTATGTTCGCCCAAACTTCTGTCGTTTTTGCGAAGAATCTATTTCCGTGTCTCCGACATAAGTCTGTGCCAAACTCCCTGGACCACCAAATGCAGCTCACGAAGACGCGTTTGCTGCGCCATATTTCATCAAAATCCGTTTGATATTAAGGAAAATATCAAATAATACTTTCAAGATTTCAACACTTTAATTTTTTTTTGAAATGCATTACTTCATATATAACTAACGACTTCATATATTTGATGATTAAAAGTATGCAGAATTATGAAACTGAATTTATTACATTAATTTATCACAGCCAAAATTGCTGTGATAATGTAATTAATTCGGTATAATAACAATTAATAAATTTAACCTTAAATTGTAAATATCTGTGGAAAATGGCGCATATTTAGCACGATAAACGACATTTGTAATATCACTGGAAAATCGCATCGTCATGATAAAAATTGTAAATGTCGATAAAAAAAAATGTTTCGCGTTTAAAAATTTCGTTGAATAATAATATTTTTTGTAATTGTGTCTGAGCAAATAATAATGCATTATTTATTTAATAGTGTTAATTATGTCACGTTGATTTGCGCCGACGTGTGATAAAAAAATATACTACACATACACTGTCTGTATTGTGATACGGTGGAGAGTTTCCGTGATACGGTGCAGACGGACAGGGTATTTATTACACTCTTGCAAATTATTTGCACGGGTTTCGCTGTGAGAGAAAATCCGTAATCAACTCCTTACAAATAATACACCGTAAGGAGAACACCCGTAATTGCGCGCCTGTTTTCTTGGAAACCACGTGCTACCATGCAAAATGTTTATTTTTTATTACAGTTAAAATAAAGTTATTTGGAAAGAGTCTCGACTAATCTAGAATGTTAATGTGATTGAACAAATTCCAAACATGCACTTAAATATATCTGGCTCATAGAAACTGCTGCGTAATTTGGATTTCAAAAAGCTTACATGACGTCACATTTGACGTCACACAGCGTAACGTCAAAACGCGGGAAAACACGTCATTGTATAACTATTCATGCGCACATCACAATTCATTGATTATAATCTCAAAAATAGACTAAATGTGCATATATATCCGCCGTGGAAGTGTAATAAATAAGATATTCCATCGTACATGTTTGAATAGCGGAAATAATACACTCCTGTCCGTCGGCGTCCGTGCAAGCAACTAGTTCGCTAAGCTCACTCGTTGCTTACGCGGAAGCCGACGCACAGTCGTGTATTATTTCCCGCTATTCAAAATGTACGATGGATTATCCTCTATATACATGTCGCCAATATGGCGTCGCGGGATGACAGCAGGTAGAGGTGTACCGCTTTGAGCTGGCGCCTTATTATTGTAAATATTATTGTAAACACGTGCTATTTTTAAGTAGTTTACGTCATATGTTGTAGACATGGTATTTGTATACCAGCGCATACGCATTAACATTCGATATAATTGTTAATAATAGTAACATCGCTTAATTTTATACAACATTATAAAACACTTCACTTTGAACCTAATCATTGTGAAATGCATTCTACACATTAGTGTGTTATTGGGAAAGTCCACCTCGACTCACTACAAATGAAAATATGTTACGGAGAACACCATGTCGAAAAATAAACCTCTCACTTCATATAATAAACAAATAAATAAATAAACGTGGCTGCATGTGGTTCATAATTACCATGTCAATTGTTGTTACATGTAATAAAGATGCATTAAAAAGAAAAAGAAAACACAAAACAATATTGAATTTTTTTTTAATATATATATAATGGCCAAAGTGAGGATCGAACGCATGCAGTGCAAAATTAAAATCAAGTGCCACCGTTTGCCGCCAGTTTACCCACTTCTCCAGTATGAGAAACTGTTTTGCTAATCGCAATATATCGATCATGACTATAGCGACGCGCCATAATAAACAGGGAAATACCATGTTCATTTATACACCAATGTTTATATAAACAAAGCATGTAAACAACGCCATGTCAGGCTGGTATACTTATACGTATCAGTTTAATTAAATAGTTTACAACTTACAGTACATTATCAGCAACTGGTATGTACAGACGCAGAAAGAAATATGATATCCAAAGATCACGCTCACAATACTAATGACAAACGTATTTTCTGAATAATTCGCTTGCACAAATGACACCATTTTGTACGTGAGTTTTGAATCGAGGGAGCGTGATGAACATGCCGATTTATGGCTAACAATACGTGTTATTGTCCATTTTCGCTGGCCATATCGAGTAAATACAGTCTAATTGATCCGTGGAAAGTGTCAGATCCAGCTGGCATAAGGTGCGTTGATTACAGCATCATTGACCTCAAATGCTCGTTTTCTCGTATTTTAATATTTCCCGCGGCCGGAACTAGTTGTTCGATTCGATGGAAGGGTGGGGGGGGGGGGGGGGGGGGGCAAATTAGGGTTCATGTTGCCCCCCTTTCCCTCTTACCGTCAGCCATTTACATCATATGGCTATTATCTCATCCCCAATAGGCAGGAGTGGATATAGCGATAGTCCATGCATGTACGTACGTACCGGCGTATATATGGTACATATGGTAGTGACACCTATTATTTCTTAATTACTTATGAATGCCTTCATCGATTTTAATAGTAGGTCACACTGTGTGTCTATATGATGGTTCTTGATTTCGCACAAACCCCACGAATGTTGTAACATTGTACAAGTGTGACAAAATAGATACGGTGTATCGCACATTTCTCATCAGAGCCAGCTGACATATGGTGTGGCGTTGATTACATCATTGACGGCTATAAAACAAGGTCAACTGTCCAATCATGATGACAGTCCTTAACCCGCTGCCGCAATAATTTTTCTTTCTTCGTATACTTCAACGGCCCAGATTTATGTACAGAATTATATTTTATTCATATATACAATCAAATAAATCGAGTGTCCCGGTTATTAGCCGGTACTGTACCATTTACAGCTGGATGGAGTGTAGCCAAATAAATACGACTCTAACAGCTACAATGTACCTACGATTTTACTTCGCTAAGTCATATTTCTACCCGTTATTTCCCCACTGAAAACGAAATGTCCACTACTCGACGTTGGTAAATTGCAATACATGTATTTACATAGTAAAATAACGATATGTGTACATAGAGAATACCAGGCTAGTGTCTTTTGATATCAAGTTTATCAGGCAAGGCTAGGAAACGCGTAGGAATTCCGTGGCTTGCCGAGGAATTCCTACCGTTTCCGAGCCGAGCCTGATAAACTTGATATCAAAAGACACTAGCCTGGTATTAAATTTAACAATTCGTTCCCTCGAATTAACAATTCGTTCCCACGATATAACAATTCGTTCCCACGAAATAACAATTTGTTCCCTCAATTTAACAATTCGTTCCCACTAATTAACAATTCGTTCCCTCGAATTAACAATTCGTTCGCTCCAATTAACAATCCTTTCCCACTAATTGTTTTGGCGCCCAGCTACGCGCGCACAAAGAGGTGTTGCGCGCGCACAAAGGTGTTACACGCGCAGCTGGGCGCCAAAACAATTCGAGGGAACGGATTGTTAATTCGAGGCAATGCCACTCCAATACTTATGTGCTGAACTATCGACATAGGCCTTAGATGAACCATGATTATGGAACTGCGAAAATAGAGAATAGTAGGTTAGTGCCGTGAATGGGAAAAGATATATCTGGCAAGGCTCAGGAAACGGGATGGGCGAGGCTCTGCCGAGCACATCCCGTTTCCGTGCCGCGCCAGATATTTTTTCCCATTCACGGCACTAACATACTATTCTATTTATCCCGTAAACACCTACAAATGGCTGTAAAATGCAAAAATAGTATTGACTGGATATCAAAAATGTTTCACGGCACTGTGTTTCACGGCACATACGCACTGTGTTGACGGGATAAATAATGGAGATGACCCGTCCAAATGGCATACAGGGAAACCGTCCAATTTGTGACTTTTAGTTTTGACCCCTAACAATTAAATTTCAATAACTAAACTATATAATTTGTGCTAATAAAACATTTATCCAATGCATTATACTTTTGTTTTCAACTATTTCAAAAAGATGTTGGCATATAATTACTCAGCGAAATAAATATTGCAATAGTATGGAGGTGACCGGTTATATAGTTGGTTAGTATACATGCACATAATGATATGTACAAGTAAAAGGTATCACTTTATGAAGAAACGTGTATATCTTATTCTACCCCTATGTTTTGTACATGTTTCTTCGTCAATATAACATGTACATTTTGACTAATGTGTACAAGTGGGAGTTCTTATGGTCATATTTGATATTGCATTTGTCCTTAGCGCCTGAACTTGACCTTTTATCTGGAGCAAATGTCTCAGAAAACAAATGATCATGCTCGTGCTAGCTGTTGAAATACATAAAACGTGATTAAATGTCAAAAGAGAGTAATTTAATATAAAAAATGTGTTCAGGTTTAATATGCTTAAATTTTACACAGGACTTTGACATCTGATAACCCCTTAATAGTCAGCAAATTAAAGGTACATGTCCATTCAGTAGGCACATGTTCTTTATATCACAGATATCATCTGAGACATGTTCTGACAAAATAAACATTAATTCACCATTTTGTCCACGTAATTATTATACATTTTATATCAGACGTAAATGTCGACACTGATATCAGGGGCGATAACTGTGTTTCCTTAACATGTGAACGGACATTACTATTTATTCTCTGTATTTATTTTATGATGTGCAATGATCATACTTTATAATCTGTCGAAAATATAATTTTTTTCCGGCGACGCATTTAATTAGTATAAATAATTAAAAAAAATCGTGCCTCATTTGCATATGAAAATAGCCTGATACCACCGCAAGTCACTATCAGTAAAATAAATATTACTAAATGATTATATCTGTCTCGCGAGCACTCGCCAAACTGGTGGAATAGTGACACAATCATACACTTATTTAATTCCTAGAAAGAAAATGTTGTGCCTACTGAGTGGGCATGCCGTACCTTTAAAGAGTATCATAAATTTAGTTGTAAATGAGACACGAAATGCAATTTTATGATGCTTGCTACTGATTATATGGCAGTTTCACTATTAAAACTTACAAATTGGCGGCCATATTGGATTTAAGCAGAATAATCGAAGTTGTCATGGGTGGCTTTTTTTTTCTAGCATAATAACCAGCCACTGAAGCCATTTCAGTAGCAGATTTCATCAAAATTGCAAACTATACTTATCTTGCAAGGTATACTTTGAGGGAGTAATCATTTATTTTTTCCCGAAATGTATTATTTCATATAGAACTAACAACTGTATATATTTGATGATTAAAAGTATGCAGAATTATTATACTGAATTTATTACATTATCACAGCCAAAATGGCTGTGATAATGTAATCAATTCAGTATAATAAAAATTAATAAATTTATCCTGAAATTGAAAATTTCTTCGTCAATGTATACTTTGCTAGATAAGTATACTTTGTAATTTTGGTGAAATAGCCTACGGATGAGAAAGCTTTGCTAACAGTTTTTTTCCAACCTAAGTTGTCCATTGCTTGGACTAAATGGAAATATTAGTTAATTTCCAAAAGTTAAAATGTAATATTGAGATAAAAACACACGACCTACTCAGTCCAATGTTGCCGTTCTAATGAATGTGTGCGAACAAGAATATATGAACATATATGAAGTTATGTAGCTTTAATAATAAGTGTCCTACCTTTGTCGTTTTCATTACCTCTGTCTTCCCTGGTTGTTGAAGTCCGTGCTCTGTCAATCATGTGCGAAGTGATCACGTTTACCAGTTTATTAAACTAATTATGTTGCGTGGGCGGAAGGAATTTGTCGGCGTTCCAGTGTGCGGAAATTCCACTTCCTACCAAGAAAACGAAAATTTCGTTTCGTAGAATGGTACAATAGCAGGCAGCAAATGATTAAAACAATTGGGTATAGACAAAAGGCAGTAAATCAGTGTTCCATAGTTTACCCACGTTCACACAACCATGGGCGGAGGCATTGGTGCTACAACGCCGCACCAATAATTTGCATTGGTGCGACAATCCTCACTAATGATTACCGTATGTACGGTTTACGGGGCGCCAAGTGGGACATGGCTCAATTTTGTCAACAAAATTCATTTTTGTGCCACAAAATTCAATTCTGTGTCACAAAATTCACTTTTGTGCCACAGAATTCAATTCTGTGTCACAAAATTCAATTCTGTGCCAGTGTCACAAAATTCAATTCTGTGCCACAGAATTCAATTCTGTGTCACAAAATTCAATTCTGTGTCACAAAATTCACTTTTGTGCCACAAAATTCAATTCTGTGTCACAAAATTGAATTCTGTCAATTCTGCACACGCATGTAAGAAGGACTACCATTGGTCAGAAACTGCACTGGAGAAATGGGTCACGGTCGCCGATCTACACATTTAATGTCGATGATTCATTTCTCATTCTGCCGATGATTCATTTCTCATTCTGCCATTTTGCTTCAACTATCTCCAAACAGTCAAACGTTGACAAACCCATTCGTATTTAAACTCATTTGCGTTATAATTGTACACATAATTCATGTACATGTAGATCTCCCGCGAATACTGACGTCATGTATTGTGTATCGCAAGGTACATCTGCCCCAGTTAAATCAATAATACACGCGCTGTGGCCTGTGTTCTGACTGCTGTCTGTGTTTATAAACAGAATGTGTGTATTGAACCATTTGAGGAAACCATTTGTAGTATTTGTGTAGATACCATGGATACTAATATGGTGCATACTGTAAATAATGCATGCAGACACATAGTTGCGAACACGTAACTTCGCAACTACTAGACACAGATACAATACCATTTGTTTCACAAGGTTAGATCTACTGTTAGAATACGACGTCATCTAATGTAATTTTCGAGCATAAAACGTTACCTGATAAATAGAATACTAGGCTAGTGTATTTTAATATCAAGTTTATCAGGCTCGGCTCGGAAACGGTAGGAATTCCTCGGCAAGCCTCGGAATTCCTACGCGTTTCCTAGCTTTGCCTGATAAACTTGATATCAAAATACACTAGCCTGGTATTCTCTATATATGGGCATGCTCTCAGGTCTAGCTATGTCCCGGCTACTTTATGTTTGACCCTGTTTACATAATTGAGGGAAAATTCTGAATATTTTTCTTATTTCTCCTTCAAAGTATATATGCTTATATGGTGTGACCACTCATTTGTAATCATAATATAACCAAAATAACTGTCCATAAAGAAGTATAATATTGATATATTGGGTTATATTTTCGCATTGAAATATTTAAACCTGCAAGTGTACTCCACCATCTAGTAAAATGGACTAAGACCGATCTCAACCAATCAACGTAGAGATGACAAAGACTATCCTACGCAAACTATTTTTTGTGGACAAAAATGAATTCTGTCCCACAAAACTCAATTCTGTCTTACAAAATTGAATCCTTTATAACAAAAATGAATTTTGTATACGAAAAGTATGCAGAATTGAATTTTGTGACACAGAATTGAATTTTGTGACACAGAATTGACAGAATTGAATTTTGTAACACAGAATTGAATTTTGTGATACAGAATTGAATTTTGTGATTTTTAGTGTTACAAAACTCAATTTTGTACACATAATTAACCTGTCCTGCATGGCGCCCCGTACGGTTTTATCGCACCAATAGTCTCTTGTCAAGCTTGATAATGTATAGTTTAGTTTAGTACAGTGGCACATGCCATTCGTACAATCATATAGTACAATATAAACAAACATATTACATAAAACGACATGTTTGGCGTACGAGACACTATGTCATCATATTTACAAAAACACGAGTTCACATTACGCAATAATTCCAGCAAAAACATATTTACAAAGTTCCCTTAACATTTGATTGGCCCGTAGCAAGTCTCTGTCCAAAATCTATATCCCAGTAAACTCCCACGCCGAACTACTTTCCGTTACCGTGAGGCGCAGTTCAAATAATTCTTAAGAAAACGAAAAATAAACACATTTTCTTGATGAATTTATTTCAAATGCTGGAATTATAAGGAATGAATGGCCTTTTTGTTGAATTTATCGGGGATATAAACTTGGAAAAGTCGCGGGAATACTGGACGAAGGCCTTCCGGCCTTCGTCCAGTATTCCCGCGGCTTTTCCAAGTTTATACCCCGATAAATTCCACAAAAAGGCCATTCATTCCTATAATAAAAACACAGAATGCTCGAAAAAGGTCCAATATTTACATATAGTCGAGCATACATGTACATAACCATTGAAATGCGGGAAACTAAAATTGTCGTTCGATGTTGTTTTATATTGCGTCTTCTTTCTAAATAAAACACGGATTGACAGCACTTCAGAGTCATTTCCATTTTAACTGCTGAGAAAATTGACAATATAAAGTAAGCAACAGAAGACATTTATTTCAGCAGGTTAAAAATCCTGGAGGGCCGTTTCACTAAATTTCGTATGACTAAAATGTTCGTAAGTGCAAAATCATGATTCACATAAACAAATTTCACATAAACAATCTTTTCTTGTAAAAAATTACTGGATTTACATTTATTGAGCATATGTTACATATGCAGTCTATGCTCAATAAATGTAAATCAATCAATTGAAATGTAAAGACGATCCTAATGTTGCACTTTAGAACATTTTAGTCGTACGAAGTTTTGCGAAACGTGTCCTAGATCGTGTAAAGTACACCGGTATAAAATCGTTTATCAAAAGAACGCAGATCAACAAGCCATGGAAGCCTCCTGGTGCCGATGCTGAAATATTCCTTTATTTCATAATTAGGAGTTACTAAGTCCTAATTAGGAGATATTATGTCCTAATTAGGACGTATTAACTCCTAATTAGGAGATACTAAGTCCTAATTAAGAATTAGTAAGTCCTAATTAGGAGATACTAAGTCCAAATGAGGAGATATTGCCTCCCAATTAGGACTTAGTAGTTTAGATATCTCCTATTTATGAGTTAGTATCTCCTAATTAGGAATTAGTATATCATACTTAGGATTTAGACTAACTCCTAATTAGGATATATTATCTCCTAATTAGGAGTTAGTATCTCTTAATTAGGACTTAATATCTCTCATAATTAGGGAAAATATAACCTAATTAGCAATTAGTATCTCCTAATTAGGACTTTGCATCTTCTAATTAGGATTTACTCTCTGTGAAAATGCTAAAAATGTTGTATATCCTAATTAGGAGATACTAGCTCCTAGTTAGGAGATATTAAGTCCTAATTTGGAGATATTAAGTCCCAATTAGGAGATAGTAAATTAGGAATTAGGAGATAGTAAGGCATAATTATGAAATACTTAATCCTAATTAAGATATAGTAAGTCCTAATTAGGAGATACTAACTCATAATTAGGAGATACTATCTCAAGATAAATATATTTTAGCATTGGCACCAGGACACTTCCATACCAAGCTGTTCGCACCTTATATTGTTTTTAGCCCAATGACATTGGTCCATTTAAGCGAGGGGCCAATATCAAATTAGGGGGGTATTTAGTGGTCACATTCAACTGGTCGTACAAACTAAAATCATTGTGATATTTCGCTAGGAAATACATTCTGCTATAATAATCCAGAGGTGTATTCTTTTTCATTTGTTGCGGTGACTCTCAAATTCAAGATGGCGTCCAAGATGGCCGCCAAAAATACAGTTCACTATATGAGAGCTATAATTTGATATATTTGGTGATTTACGAGGCTAAACCAATGTATTGGATGCAGGACATCTTTAGAATATATTTGGAGAGTAGTTGAATAATTTTCGCAACTGTATAAATCCAAGATGGCCGCCATTTATATAAAATATTTCATATTTTTGAAGAAAGTGATGTTATCATGTCACACGTACGTATTTTCGTCTTATGGAATAAGGTTGATACAATGCAGCTCTCATACATGTCTGCAGAATAAATAAAATGTTATCTTATACTTCTCTGTGCGTAGATTATGCTTCAAAGATGGCCGCCATGCGTTATATCTGAATATATGAGTAACTACAATTATAGTACTGATCACTGTTCTGACCACGTCGAATTTCATTTTTCAAATTGTATAGACATCCGTTCTGGAGCTAAAGAATATACGCACACACTATGCTGATTGATCATTTTGAATCATAACAGTTAACATTAACATGACATATAAACAGTTATAGTCCCTTTAATAATATTCATCTGAACTGTAGTCGTTGCCTTCGATAAGAGCTTCCTGTGTACGTGTATCAGGGACTTCAGAATATAGTGGCATATCGTCTGACTCCCCAGAGGTTGACGGCAATAAACCTCCAGAACGTACATCTGTGGTTCGATTTTGACAGTTTGAATTGCACTTGCAAAGGCTTGTGCATTTGAGGTTATTTTTCCCGCACTTGCATCTCTTCGATTTACAATCTGTCTTGCATTTATAAGATGGCATTGCTAGTATTTCAGAAGGAGCATGAGATACGTCCATCATCCAGTCTATTGTCAGGTGATCTCCTTGTACAGTCCAACCATGACCAATAGGGGGTGGTGGTGGTGCTTGAGCTTGGTCCAAACAATGTCTGGAGAGATACGCTTGATAGTTTGATCGACGGATATTTTTCCGCAGCACATCTTGACAAGGAGGCAACCTCTCCGGGTCTGATGTACCGGATAGGAATAGTAGAGTGCGATAATCGTTAACTCTCAATGTTGGAACGGGATTGAGCTTCTTTCCTCTCGCATTGTAACTGTAGAATATACATGTTGCTTCTTCACAACTCTCAAACAGCTCAACTGATGGTTGAACTTCCTTTCCTAACATGGTCATTGCCTTGCAAAACTTGGAGTCATTTTGCAACAGCCAGATAACACCAGATTTTCCTCGCACCTTGAACGCACTTGTGCTGTCGCATCCCGTGAACGGATGTGCGCCTATAAGCGCATCACATACAGCCTCTCCTAGGGACTCACCTATCGCTGAGACATCGACATATCGTGTTTTAGAACCAGACCCAGTGAGAAAGAGACATTTCGCTTTGATCCACCCTAGTCCACAGGCGGCAGAAGCTAACACTATCACACCTGTATCTGGGTACTTGATGGCGATTGTATCTGGTTGTGGCGATTGACGTGCTGCGTATTCTGTATGGAATATTAACCGTTGATCGGCTTCTTCCATCTTATATTCCAACTCCGGAACAGCTTCACATTCCATCTGGTGTGAATGTTCGATGAACTTGTAGCACTTGTCTTTTGCCGTGGCATATAGTATATTTCTCCCCAGCAGCTGTGTATATTTGTCATCTTGCCATTCTCCGATGAATAATTCGGATAGGGAGTCTTTAAAGTTACCGTCTCTAAGTGCTTTCTTAAACTGTTTATCCACCTTCTGACCGGCGCTATTAATTGTTGTGGCAAATGAATCATCGAGACATCGCATGCGTGAATCACGCTCAGAGCTCTTTATTGACATGGTTGGATAGGTGTCAACGATCCAGTGAATAGTGGCTGAATTTGACATTTGGTCGATCCTGGTGATAGCTTTCAGCACTGTTTCCGCCAAGTCTCCAAATGTTGTTTCGGGCGACAGTTTTAGACATTGCAGCTGTACCATTGCATCTATAATGATGGTTTGTTGACCAATCATCGGTGGTTCTGTCGCTTCCACTATATTCTCCAACTCGTGCATAAGCACACTCTTTGATGTTTTCACCAACTCACCATCTGCCGTAGCAAGAGAATATGGAAATGGTCCTAATGGAAATTCTAACACTTTGTCAATCTCTAGATCCTTTTCCATTGACAGAACTATCATCTTGTGGAACATATCGCGAGTGTCTCGTAATCGCGTTTTGTCATCTCTTAATGTGCATCGTTTACCCTTCGTCATAGTGTCAAATGTTTTCAGTTTTAACTTTGGCCACGGGGCATAGAAACTGACTTCACTTCCTGCTGAACGTTGCATTTGCGATTGGAGATTCTCTGTTTCATCAGTGGGTGTACTATTACATTGCGGCTGAAGTCGTTCTTTGGAAAAATTCACCAGTTCGTGTTTCCCCTTCTCATGTGCAGTCAATAAGTCTATAGACACCTCTTTGGGGGCCTGTCGGCCTGATGTTACATGACACAATGGTCCTGTGTCTGAAAACGGATTGGTCCATTTTTCAATCCTCTCCATAACTTGCTGTACTTTGTACTCGTCATCTTTTATGCGAGCCCTACCAGCGTCGTCAGCTTTGAAATCTTTGACTTGACTAGTATCTTCGCCAGTGATGATTTTACACCGCTTCATGAACTCGGCACGTTGAGTCGACAAAATCTCCCATTTCAGTGTTGCAGCAGGTTTCATACTGATGTCAGCAATACCACCTGGTGACTTAGAGTCCCTGTTCACGCCCATCTCTGTTTCTTGGTCAGCTGGTACTCTGCCGAATGGGTTTGTTTCTGATTTCTGAATTGTAAATAGGTTTCCACTCACAAGTTGGTCGTACGCATCATTGTGTGTATCTTGTAGTTTCAGCATATTCAACAGATACACTGGCTTATATCTGCCGTACACCGTTCGTCCACAGGCAATAAACCATGGAAACATTTCCAGTTCAGTGTTGATGTTTAGGAACCAGTCACCAGTACGGGAGGCGCGGACATGTCGCAGCAGGATCCCGACGATCTCGAGGTATGTTGTCCAAAATCTGCCATTTGGACCGAGTGATGAAACGAAGTCCTTATACATTGATGTGACAGTTGCGAAGTTCGCAGAATGTGTTAGTTTGCTCAGTTTCTCAGCTGATATGTTCTGGCGTAGTTCGTCGACTTCAGCATTGAGTGCTACCAGTGGCTCATCACTGTCTAACTGTTGAGCAAATGTTTTGAACCGTAAACGCTCGAATGCTTCAGCAGCTAACGAGTGGGCATAGAACCCACGCTCCCAGTGCTCACCAGATATAGCTCTGTCAACTGAACCTTCTGCCAATATTCCTGCTTCTATGAATATGTCCCGCAATCCGGCTTTGCCAAACATGTATCCAGGACACGCCATGAAACGCATTGCTGTGTGAAACGGTCCCTGGTGCAATACTATACGATTCATATTTGGATCAAATACCTGCTTCGCAAGAATTACTTCCATTGCCTTTGTCCAGATTCCCATATCCACAACCACTTGGACAGAGCAAGTACCTTTGCCATGATCATCATCCATTACTTCATCTACCATCTCGACGGACCTGGTCAGAAACGTATATATTACATTGTGATCCGGAGGCTTGTGGATGTTTGACAGTATCCGATCTTGTGAGGCAATACATTTGGAACAGTGGGCGATACCGAACGTTGTATATTGCAATTAAACCCTTTCCATCCAGGAACCTGTTGATCCGATGGCTGTACATTGTCTACATAGTTCTCCCCCATTCGTGTCATTCTCCATGCCAAGTCCGTGTCATTCTCATGTTGAACTAGTTCCTGGTCTATACGCGTTAACAGTATCGATGCATCCTGATGTCGCGGGGGATCGGTGCGCTTGCCCACAATACATGTGTGAATCTTATCATCTGGAACTTTGATGGCTCTCTTCCTTATTCTTGGATAACTGACTCTATCACAGCGCTCTGAATCCAGGTCATTGTCTATTACAGGAAGTCTTGGTTGTACCATGTACCCGGTAGTATCATGCACCTGTAGAGATCCGGTGAAATGTCCTCGGTTTTTGTAGTCATTATTGTCCCATCCAAACAGGCAAGGCACATTGGGTCTCATGCCCTGTGGTGAGTGGAATCCAAGCTGATTTCTGAGTAAAATCAATTCAGCATTTGCAATGTAAATTTCCTGCAGCATTGATTTGCTTATGCAGTGTTGATGTTTGTTCAGCAACGTAACCATTGCCAAACTTCCTGTTTTCTGTTGTATCGCTTTTGCTAAGAGACATGTTTCACGGTTTGTATCCGACCATTACTTGCAGCATGCACGATGTCCTGACCAATGGAAATAACCTTTTTATGCAGGTCTGGCTTCACTAAGTTTCTGCCGATTCTCCACTTGACAGACTGGTCAATGGCATACTATCACATTACCATGGCTTAGCAGGGTGTATGTAACAATATGCATGGCCATACACGTGATATTTCACCCAATGTCTTTGAAATAGCTTAATTTTAACATATGTTTTTTACAACTGGCGGCCATTTTGGAAGCCATATTGATTTCTGTATACAGTGAACAACATTAAACGTGTGTATTTTACATTTTCACACTTTACCATTGAAACAGATCCATAAAATTGCATATTATTGACTGAAATACGCGTAAAAGTTGAACGTCTTATTTATTTAGAAAATTGGCCGCCATCTTGGCCGCCATCTTCGATTTGATAGTGACCGCAACAATTGCGCGCGAGTACACCAGCAGAATATTGTTTCTAATGCTACATAGAAACAATCTAAATAGGTCTCGTTAGTTTGTACGACCAGTTGAATGTGACCGTCTTTTCAGGTATATGGACCTTCGCTTAATTGGTGAATGGAAAAAAATGTCTGTATCATCTCTAGTATAAGTTTAAATTAGAAACTAGATACACAGGTGATTTCCTTTCTGGCACCTGGTAATTGGTCTAATCCAGTCGTTTGTGTTGTTAAGGACCAACTATATACCAGGGCGGTGTATCACTTTTACCTGGCAAACCACACATCACATACCATATATACCCACTAATGTACCCTGTTATTAGCTATCAAATCCAGTGAATTGTAAGCAGTTACCTGTGTCCCTGGTGTCTACTCACATACTATGCGAGTATATATGGCTTTATCTATGGGTAACGTGTACAGTAACATAGGCTGTGCATCAGATTGGAAATTTACAAGTTGAAATTTACTTTGAGATTGATGGGAGATCGGTCCAGTATTTCTGAAATTCGAAAAATGTCCCCATGTTAAATCCCCATTGACATAGTGAAGATCTCTATGGAGATTTAACATGGGGACATTTTTCGAATTTCGGAAATACTGGACCGATCTCCCACCAATCTTAACATAGGAACATTTTTTTCGCAATAACGAAATAAAAGAAGGCTCATTCTTAAATTTGTCTTTACTTTAATAATGTCGAATTATTGTGTTTGCATTGTTTATACAGCCGTTAAAGTTGGGCAGGTTTTGTGAAACAGACAGTTTGTTTGACAAAACGATAGTTATGAGATTAATGCAAACTGGGTTCAGATATTATAGATTATCATTATTGATACAATGTGCCTCATCACACGAGCAGTATGTACTAACAATTAGTCGTTCGAATTTCCGCTGCCCCAATCCAATACTTGTTTACAAGAAACCATTGTTAATGTGAAATTTACAAACTATCATAGTGTTGCACTTAAATACATTTTAGTCGCACGAAGTTTAGTGAAACGGGCCCCTGGATTCGCCACTGGTTTATATCGGAATAAAATTGGATATGATTTGACAGAGCATGTTATATTACGGAAGGTTGTTATCCATACCACACAAAGTTCATGCGTTATAAGCTCGAAAACTGGGTATACTGTAAAGGACTTTACTCACTTCGACACTGTTAAAAAATGAAAATGGTGTGATATATACTGAGCAAAACTAGAAACGTCCCTCCATGTTTAAGGAAAGATTCATCAAAAACCAAAAGGGTTACTTTTAAAAATCAAAATGGAAAAACAAGTTCATTCATTTCTGTATCAAAGCCAATAAATTGCATTTGGATATCTTGTTAAATATTCGAGAGATAACCGGCCAAGGGCGGTAGGGGTCAAAATCAAAAATCACAAAAACTCAGAAATGTGTTACTTAATGTTTAGAGATGGAATTTCAATAAGTAATGTGGCAAATTCAGTAAATCTCGTTAGTACCGAGTGTGGCCACCATTTGCATGAATGCATGCAATGATCCTACGCCGCATCGACGTGACGTAACGCAATACCAGTGCGTTGGGCAAATTCCTCCATTCCCGTTGTAACGCCCGTGTAAGATCGCGAACATTGTCAATCTGATGGTTAGCTCGTGCTTTGCGGCCCAGCTCATCCCATATGTGCTCAATGGGATTGAGATCCGGGGAGACCGCGGGCCATGGCATGACGTCGACGTTGTTTTGCTGTAAGTATTGAGTGGTGTTGAGTATTGAGTGGTAAGGCATGTGCATTTAGCACATCTGCAACATAACGTTGTGCATTGATGTTGCCCTGTACAACAACCAAATCTGTCTTCCAGTTTCCCATGATCCCACCCCAGACCATTACGCTCCCTCCCCCAAACCTGTTCTTCTCAACAATGCAACAATCGGTGAATCTTTCATTTTTACGCCTGTATACCCGTAATCTTCCGTCAGCATGACTAACTGTGAACCGAGATTCATCGGTGAACAAAACTCGGTTCCAGTCAGCCCTTCTCAAGTTCAGATGACGTCGCGCCCATAACAGTCTGGCAGCACGGTGACGTTGGGTCATTATCTGACCAGTGTACGGGCGGCGTGCCCGGATTGGTTGGGCGTTACGACGTAACCGGTTGCGAATGGTCTGCCCTGAGACACCGTATCGCCTAGCAGTGACTGTTGGCTGCCAATCGACGTTGACGTAA
The DNA here is from genome assembly GCA_029237695.1 of Conchocele bisecta. Classification (NCBI taxonomy): domain Eukaryota; kingdom Metazoa; phylum Mollusca; class Bivalvia; order Lucinida; family Thyasiridae; genus Conchocele; species Conchocele bisecta. The sequence continues at coordinate 46,886,242 of CM055274.1, forward strand.
GTGCGTCAACGTAATGTAACGATCGGCTCTAGCCGTCGTTACACGAGGCCTACCAGGTCGCTGCCGGTCGTGAACAGCCCCAGTCTGCTGGTACCGGGCTGCAAGACGATCAATCGTCTTCCGACAGCAACCAAACCGAGGCGCGACCGCCCTGGCGGCCTGGCCATCCCACCCGCAAGCATCCCATTTGCCTGATTTCGCTCGTTTTCGGAAAGCCGTGGCATATCGAAAACAGTGAAAAATTAAAAAAGTTTTTTAATTTTCCGAATAGCCCCCCCTATCGCATGAATGGTACGACATGAACTGAATCACCTTATCGATGACAAGTATAGCGTGCACGTGCAAAAAGTGGAAATCAACGTTCCGGTCACTGGCCGCTATGTAAACCGTGTGTATCGGCTAAACTCTACACGATCGTATTCTGAACATCGCCACGGTTTAAAATACATGTACTTTGAACATGTGGTACATACATAGACAGATCTACACCGGCTATAAAACAGGGACGTTTCTAGTTTTGTTGAGTATAGTTGACATCACTCAATAAACATGTTGAAATCGATTCGTTCTTCGTAAGCTTCTTTGAAAGGGTTTTGTGTACCTTTTGTTAAACGTGGCTGTGACTGGAGAAATAGGGCTTAAGGGATTTGCGACCAGTGTAGCTCCTGATCAAATAGCACACTCCTGTAACTAGATAACGAGAACGATATATATATTGCTGTTTAGAAGCATGCCGCGTGTTTAATCATTGAAATTGCAAACAGTGCAGATCCTGATCAGACTGTGCACAGGCTGATCTGGATCTACATTGGTCGCACAATCCATAACCCCACGGTGCGGGTACCACGTGACATTTTGCTAAGGAGGGGCACTAAAACAATGGCGGAATGACCCGATTCAGGTAAGATTTATTATCATAACTTTGCGTAATCCTGTTCAAATAACAGAACTAATGTACGAGAGCCTTGCAATTTGAAAAACCCAAACTCTGTTCATTGTTCTACTGCTAAAGACGGCCTTATTTTGTCTAAAAGTGAAACAGCGTACGTGCGGGACCGAAAACCCAGTAGCTAAGAAGGGGTCACATTTTACAATTCCTTGGAAAACTGTCATTATAGCTGGACGAATATGGTGCACGAATGGCACGCAGTCATAGTACAATACTAAAAGCAGTTGAGAAAAAAATGAAGAAAAAAATATGCAGATTCGACCATGTTTGGCACCAAAAACGAAAATGCTAATGAGGGGTCACAATTTAATATGGCTAATAAGGGGTCACAACAAAATGCAAAAAAGAATCTGCGACAAATTTTGGCCGTTAAAAGGCCATGCATTAAATAAAAAATATGTGTTGTAGGCTGTCCATACATGTACTTGGTGGAATCCACTGGAAGAGTTTGAGCGGGCATATAGACGACGATTTCATTGACAGCGTCAGCCACCTGTTGTCAGCCTGCTTACTGCTTGAGTGGTCAGCTCGGGTCAGTCTGTCGGTCAACTGATGTCTTCTGGTGTCCGGCTGAGATTACAGGTACGCAACTCAATGGCCTTGTCCTTAGGCGTGGCGTGTTGGAGAGGCATATGTTTGACATTGTATTTTTTAATAAACCTACAGAAACCTGTCCCTGTTTGTAAGGACCAACTATCACACCAACCGTAAAACTTTCAACTTCACATACATGTACTTGTTTTCCTTTTTGTTGTAACATCTGAATTAACATCTGAATTAATTTGTGTAAATACCAAAATATTTACATAACTATAAGCTCGACTGACTTGAAACTTCACATGCTTGTACCTTCCGTATTTTCATTCCATAGCCCGCCTACGCTGCCCCATGTCCACTGTCACGGTCAAATTGATTTAATATTTTCCCTAAAAGTTTTGGAGAAGCAAAACACATAAAAAATTGTTTTGATACTAATCGCATGCACTGTGACCATCAACTGCCTCGGTGAGCGCGATATGTTGAAGGGTTAGTACAAGATCCACTTTATTCGTTCTCCTCAAATGCACTCTCAAATACTTGTATTTTACAGAAATCACTTCTTTAATTCAAAGGAGAGAGCACGAGTGAGGGCCAAAAGAAGAAAGAAAATATTTCGACAGCCCGGAATGCTGTGCAAAGAGGTTCACTTGGCGTCAGATGGGAGAAGGCTCGCCGGAATGATAGTAAATTGTTGCTAACCGTGAGGATGGGCATAGATTGCTAGGCATTCAGTTTTGGCATGAAGCTGACAAGACGTTGGACTTTATAGCACTTCGTATCGCAATTGTAACAGTTTGGGTCAATCCAATGAGACCGATACACTGTTAACCCATTTATGTCTGTATGTATATGTCGACTGCAACCCCTAATGTACCCGTATCATAACTATAAATGGTTACAATGTTACTATTGTGTTTTTGCTCGCTCTTTGGTCTCATTCGGGTGCACAGCTGTCTATTTTTTGTGCATATGAATTACGAAGAAACAAAACTGATTTGTATTTAACGATGTATTCAGGTGTAATCTGATCTGGGTCAACACTATTTGCTTTCGCTCAGTGTTATATACGCTATGTATACATCGGTTAAAGTATCGGGTGCTAACATCCTATGGTAAGATTATATATTCATGTATGTTGGCCCCCTACGTATCAATGAATGGCATTTGAGTGAACCCATTTTTATCGATATATGAATGCCACTTTTTTGCCCCAGGTATATTGTTATATGAATATGAATACATCAAAAGTAACGATTGTTTTATTAATATATTGATTCGGGTTCAACAACTAAGGCCATATACAGTCGGGTCGATGGGGCCGAATGCACATACTAAACCTGTAAAAATGAGGGGAAGATCCCAACAGCAGACTCCACACCATGGTCACCGCTCAGCCCCTTTCCAGAAGAGTAGTAGGCTTACTGTTAATCTTACTTTTCTTATTATCCCGTTGCGAAATGGGATGTAGGGATGCAAATGTCGTCCGTCTGGCCGTCTGTCAAGGTCAAATGACTTCTAAGTTTCCGGTTCAGTCGATTGTGCTCGTTTCCCTAGTCCAGTCTGGTTCAGTAGCTTGTGCGCGTTTCTCCAGTCCAGACTGGTTCAGCAGATTGTGCGCGTTTCTTCATTCAGCTACTACTGCTTTACCGTAAGAGAAATATACTTGAAACTGCATATGATTGTTTGTGATCATCCATAATACAATTGTACACCCCAATCGTGCTCTCCCCTTGCCCAAGGTCTAGGCAAATGACTTTGACATTTTCGGTTCGGTACATTCGTGCCAGTTTCTCCATCCTGCTGTACATTATAACTTCTTTCCCATATGAATGACTCGCTGTACACTTTATATCGCTACCTAATGAGTAAACGTCATATCTATATATTAATATACCAGTGATTCTATATTTGATGTACTTCTGGTGTCCCGGTGTAATTTACTGACAAATCACACAATTTATAAGTAAACAATTTTGTTTTTCAGTAAAGAAACTATGTATAAGAAAACAGTATTTACACTTCTTGTTATGTGTGTTTAGTTATTATTTTCTGTTGTTGGCATACGTGTGGTGCACCAAATGAGCATTGTCGGTCATCAATCAGAACACTTTACAAGCCCGTAATTCTCAAAGGTTGTCTATTTGTACTTTACTATACAGTGCATCTGAATTAAAATACTTTAACATTTACATTAAGCTTATTCTGCAATAAATTTGCCGTTTGTTGTGAAAAATACTGACGTTAATGTATTTGTCCCGAGAAATCGAATCACTACCGTTACGCTGAATAAAAAATGTAAAATCAGAGTAACCTCCCTTTCCTACTCTCAGCTACTAGTGCAATGAACACTGTTTATGCGCGCAATTTATAAATAAACACGGTGGTAACACAACTTAAGTCATTGCCGAGAACCAGGCCGGTCTGTATTCATAATTTTAAGGTTACACATTACATGCATCATTACCGTTCGGGGTTTATACACGTCCATATGTATGTAGGTCGGCTGAAACCAAAATGGGTGGATAGACACACTTACAACGTTGTATTTGCATATTCTACCTTCATGATGCGTTGTATACAGACGGTGTAAAATGGGAATTTTTAAAGAAAAATCATTACTTTACGGTCATTTCCGTTACAAAATTGTGTAACGATAATGACGATCGTGTAACGGCAATGATAAATTACCATACTAACCAGACAGTTAGTAAAAGCTCTGGAACAACAAAAAACAGACACAGCTTCGATGAGTGTGGGTTTCTATTGGCAATCACATTAAAAGTAAACATTAACTTGAAGTTATATTGTACAGCATATGAAAAGTATAAATATGTTTGTTATATATGCTGTATTAGTATTTTAAATAAATGGAGAGTCATTACCGTTACATTTTGTCATTACCGTTACATAAATCATTTCCGTTACGCCAATATTTTTGGAGGCTGTGCTATTAATTAAATGTAGCTTTATAACAATGTTTGATACATGTGGTAGAACACGGCATTCTGTTACATGCCAAGCTATTTTGAATTGTTTAACTTTACTGATTCATATTAAATACATGTTGTTGGGTTACCATAAATGAGAAAGTCCATGAATTGCTACTAAATTGCTCTGTTCCAAACTAATACAATTAGCTTACCATATTATTGACACTTTTCTTAATAGATGCCCCTTCAGTTTTATGTTTTATGCCATTGAAAAGAAAAAAATGTAAATCTAAAGCTATATTTACGTCATGCAAATTTACGTAACGGAAATGACATTTCTGAGACCCCTGGTCCCCTGAAGCGGAAATAAAATATATAAAATGACGAGAACAATTGGCTATACTATTATAAATGTAACACCTGGTCTGTCATCCAATGGAATAACCACAGTTTAATGAATTATTGGTTCTACCTCGAAACTAGAAAAACGGCACAAAGATGTACATAAAATATAGAATCACTGATACATTGTATATGCAACACACCATGATAAAACTGGGCTTATTGACTAGTTGCATTACGAAGGCTTCTCGCATAGGCCATAAGACCCATATTGTCATGGTGCATCACAATTATGTAGCCATTTTGGTAGCGATATGGATGTTTATCATCATCCATAGTTGTATTCCCGATCTGACCCATACTCACCCCTTGCCCAAGGTCACAGTCACATGACTTTGCAATGTCTGTTCAGTAGATATGTGAAGGTTTCTCCATTCTCTTCACTTCAGTAAATCTATACGTGACTGTTTCTCCATTTTCATGTAACTTCTTTAGCATATTAACGATTGGCTTCAAATGCAGTGTGCATATTTATCATCATTAATGGCCACCACAGCGATGGGATGCATGCCGTTCGTCGTGTTCTTGTAATTTGTATAACCGGATTCAATTATCAAGCACAAAACACATAACTGTACATGAGGGTCAAACCAGGTAGAATAAAATAGGGTTTTACGTCTGCGCAACAGCTAAGGTCATATGTAGACGGGTGCTGGGTTGGAATCCCGTGCTTTACTGTACCAAGGCGGGGGCGGCGGGGGCGGGCGGGGGGGGGGGGGGGGGGGGTAAATCGCGAAATCAGAGCTCAATATTTACAATAAAATACATATTCAGCCCTGAAATCAGAATAAGCCTGATATGGTGCCAGGCCCTGACCACACTGGAATCACTCAACCCCATTCCACAATTAACGTAGTAGAATCCAGCTACTTCTGTTGAAATGAAGGATGAACCGCTAAACTACCCATCCCTACATACCAACCGGCCACACACTCAACATTAACGAAGCATACGACGCGGGCTATAGAGGTAATATGGGTATAAAAACATCGCAACTTCTCCAATCCACCCACGGATTAAAGAGCACGCTTCATGTGTTGTCATGTCTGGTACGTAAGATTTAAGAAACACAAACATGGATGTGGGTTTCAAAACAAATCGCAACAAAACAAATCTAAATCCCAAACTTTAATCACAGTCAATCAGTCAAAATCACAGGCTTATTATCACAATTGCATAAAATGATTATAATGATTGTATAATATAACATCAACGGAAACGTAAAACGATATCAGAAAGGAACATATAAATTATCACATAACATTATAGATAATAGAGGATCTCAAACTCGAGTCCACTTGATATGAGATTTATGAAACGATTCACGCACAATGTAAAATTGCTGACGAGTTTCATAAAACTCATATCAAATGGAAACGAGTTTTCGATTCTGTTTATCAAATGACTTCACACTTTATTGTGGGTTCGCTTGTGTCGTGACAGGCTTGATTTCTGTTTAAATGCCTTTCCACACACACAAACATGTTTCCGTTCCTCAGTGTGGCTAGCCGAGTGTTCATGCAGCGCGAATCGGCTTGGAAACGTGGCAGTGCAAATCTTACACGACATAGACTTTTCTCGCAACTCGACCCTTAGGTGCCTATTCAGTTGATGCTGTGTGGCGAAGGATTTCTCACATGACGGGCAAACATACTCTTTTGATCCGTCATGCTGTGCCGCCCGGTGCCTTTTCAGGTGGTCTGCATCCTGAAAGTGTGAAGCTGTCTTGATTTCTGTGTCAATGGTGGCTAAGACTGTTACACAAACTGTTTGTATTATAGTACAGTAAAAATTGACGATGACTCAGGCATTCAGGATAACAAGCAAGTTTTTGGATTACAATACTTCGTATTAATGAGCTATTACTCAGAAAAAAACAATTCTTAATATATTGTATTTTGGCGGCCATATTGGAAATATGCAAATTATAACTTTCCCCAAGGGTTTTTGTGTGGGATTTATTTTACAGCTTTAAGGTTTAGGACATCACTACATATCTTTTAGGTCCCAAACTTGCTTGTTATCCTAAATGTCTGGGTTTGGCAAATGTCACGTCATTTTTTATTGTGCTAAAGTCTATTATACTTAAAACATCGCCCCCCTCGGTCAACATGAGAGGTTTCAGACGATGATTTCCTAATAAACGCGCGTACGTTTGGGTAGCGTCTTTTTGGTATTGGGTGGAGTAATCTTTCATCAAGGGAAGTAAGTCTGTTTGTTCCGTAATTTGCTATGCAAACTATACAAATTTATTTTCTGTATATGCAAAACCCCCTTTCGGGGATTATGTGCAGGAACATATTGTATTTATATATACATGTTTAATGTACATACAAACGAATACAATCGACTTTTTCCCGGTGACCGGTACCCATTTACAGCTAGGTGGACTGAAGCAGTGTGGATAAAGTGTCTTGCTCAAGGACACAATGCATTTACACTGGCAAGGCTGCGAGAAAACGACCGTATGATCAGCAGTCCAACGCTTTAGACCACTCGGCCACGCGCTCCACCAGTAGGTAGAGCATATCAGTATGGTTTTATGTACTTGACATTTGCTCACCTGAAAGGAGTGCCCACAACAGTGGTAGATAGGTACCCAGCTGTGAGTGTCCCCGCACGTGGCGCCTCAAACTACTTCTGTGTGCCAAGGACTTCCCACAGGCGGGGTATACAAACATTTCTGAAACGAAACGTGAACGTACAAAAGTAAATGTATCGAGTCTTACCACGAGAGACATTTTACCGGTAGTATCAACAGTTCATGTAACCGAACTAATATTTATGAATAGTAAGTACTTTTCGTACTGGAAATAAACTACACAGACCGCGACCACTGGCATCAGGGCACCAGGAATCGAAATTTGTCGCAGATTTGTTTTCTTCATTTGTTGTGACCCCTTATTAGCCATATTAAATTATGACCCCTCATTAGCATTTTCGTTTTTGGTGCCAAACATGCTCGAATCTGCATATTTTTTTTTCTATTTTTTCTCAACTGCTTTTAGTATTGTACTATGACTGCGTGCCATTCGTGCACCATATTCGTCCAGCTATAATGACAGTTTTCCAAGGAATTGTAAAATGTGACCCCTTCTTAGCTACTGGGTTTTCGGTCCCGCACTTACGCGTTTCACTTTTAGACAAAATAAGGCCGTCTTTAGCAGTAGAACAATGAACAGAGTTTGGGTTTTTCAAATTGCAAGGCTCTCGTACATTAGTTCTTTTATTTGAATAGGTTTACGCAAAGTTATGATAATAAATCTTACCTGAATCGGGTCGATCCGCCATTGTTTTACTGCCCCTCCTTAGCAAAATGTCACGTGGTACCCGCACCGTGAACCCCATATTTCTCCAGTCACAGCCACACATTATTAGACAAATGCTTTGTGTCTATTATATTTTTACAACTTCCTTGTTTATGGACACGAGTGTCACAATTCGCTTTGACGACAATTTAAGGAGCTTACATTACAACATCTATCTACGGAGCACCGCAGGAGACTTATAATTCTTTTTTTTATTAATTCGTTCCCACTAACCAACAATTCGTTCCCTCAATTTAACAATTCGTTCCCACGAATGAACTATTCGTTCTCAATAATTAACAATTCGTTCCCTCAATTTAACAATTCGTTCCCACGAAATAACAATTCGTTCCCAAGGGAACGAATTGTTAATTCGTGGGAGCGAATTGTTATCGTGGGAACGAATTGTTAATTCGAGGGAACGAATTGTTAATATATCGTGGTAACGAATTGTTAATTCGAGGGAACGAATTGTTAAATTGAGGGAACGAAGTGTTATATCGTGGGAACGAATTATTAATACAAGGGAACGAATTGTTAAATTGAGGGAACGAACTGTTATTTCGTCCGAACGAATTAATAAAAAAAGATCCATGTCCCCTGCAGGCCTCCGTATGTATTTATTTCATGAAACCTGCCGAAATTTTACATCTACGTACATGTATACATGTATATAAAGAAAACAATATTTTTTGTTGATAATATTAATTTTATCAATTGATCATTTTTATTTCGTGAAATGTTGTCAAGTATTGATTTTATTGCGATTTTTTTTTTCTCCATGTTAAATTTACAGGTTCTTGAAGAACGGTTCATATTTCGATGTTTAATTGGTTATTTCGATATCTCTGGTGGTTTGGGTGCATTGTTACCAACACATAATTTACCTCACCTCACAGTAAGAAAGGGGCCCGAAAGTTTGGAACAGCGAGTGTCTAGATAATAGGCGATTTCAGGCGTATGTAATGTTTGAGCATTAGTAGTTGCATAAAACTATGTAAATTACCACAAACCAACGAAATCCACCCAAATCCACCAAAATACCCATATGACACCAAAATAATGACCATCTGTTCAAACACCTGTGTTATTTTCTTGTCAAATTCAAGTTAATGACAGTCACTATCGTTGGTTACATGTATGCACACCGCACCGGCGTAAGATGTTTCACGTCGAAAACTGCACCGGTTTCCTGACGAGGTGCCATTCAGTTCAATTGAGAGCTATCGCATAAACCCATTGTTCGTCTAATAACCGGCGCAAATTTCTTGCGCCTTTTACTAGACGAAACTGTGTTTATGCAGTATCTTCTGCATATAGCTGAATGGGAATTGTCACGTGTCCGGCGCCTATTTCGACGTGAAACATTTTGCGCGGAGTGCAGCACTATATAATGACGATGGCTACTGTAACAAAGGGCTTATATATAATTACCAGGGGGCCGTTTCACTAACGACTGAAATGTTCGTAAGTGCAAATTTAGAATCGCCTTGAAATATCAATTGATGGATTTACATGTATTGAGCATAATAAATGTAAATCCAATAATTGTTTACAAGAAAACATTGTTAATGTGAAATTTACAGACTATCATAATTTTGCACTTACGAACATTATAGTCGTACGAAGTTTAGTGAAACGGCCCCCAGTAAGCTAATCCATACATTTTGCCTTACAGACAAGGTGGATAGAAGTCCTCAGTGACATATTGACCTCGGGCGGTCGGATTTGGGTCGTATGCAAAATAAAGCAACATCCCAATAGACACATATTGTGTCAAAATCGGTGAAGCGGTTCATTAGTTATTGACAAAAGAAAGGTGTTTCTAAAGTCCGTACGTACGTACGTACATACATTGACTAACGCTACTGTATAATAGCAGGCGCGGAACAGGGGACAGGGGGGGGGGGGGGGGGGGGGGGGGGGGGGGGTGGGGGGGGGGGGGGGGGGGGGGGGGGGGGGGGGGGTCCAGGGGGTCCGGACACCCCCTGCTCCCAGCAAAAAAAAAAAAAAAGAAGAAAATCTACAATTATACTCGAATAGTTGGATGACTTTTTTCGTGGCCTAGGTGTCAGGAAATCGCATCTGCAGCGATCTGGCATTTAAAAATTTCCTGGGGGACGACCAGACCCCCCGACTTTACGATTTCGCGCGCGCGGAGGTTGGGTACGCCGAATTTTAATTACACACTTCACCCCCCACCCCCCCCCCCCCCTGTAATATTTATGTATCCGCGCCTGAATTGTGGAATCTATAAAGTTTCCCGCATCAGCACGCCTGTGTGATTTTGTCATATATTTGTTGCGCATGTCGTACCAACATTTCGTTTGCAGGCACATGACCGTGACATTATTATACAATAAGCAATTCGTTAGATCAATATAGATTAATATGCCGAACGGAAATATGTCTTAAATCAACACAGGTAAACAAATAAAACCGTCGTGAACGTCACAGGCGTACACACATTAAAAACAATGCACGGGTGTGTTCGATTTCATACTCGAGTATTGTTCAAAAACGAAAGTAACTCCATACAAAATAACATTGGAATATTGCAAAACGAAAGCGTGTAATATAATCGATCCTGGGGCTAAGTTATACGTAGTCTAGACCTACAGCCGTCAATATCATTCTAGGAAAAGTATAAGGATTTGTCTACCCTGCCAGACCGACAATCAACCATCGTTCGGGTAATGTTACATTCAAAATGAAACAACATACATGTACAGGTGCGGATCCAGGCGGGGGCATGTCCTCTCTAAAATTGGTCGAATTTATATTTTAACTAATATTTACGTGGAAAGATCTGATTATATCCTTATTTCGAAGTTGTATGTTGTTACCACTCAGTTGAACCGTCTCGAGGGTTCAGCTGAGTGGTGACAACATATACTTTTGATGAGAACTAAGAAAAAATGCAGAAAATAATCTGAATTTTATGAAAGTTGATCATATGTGTGTGATTTGAAATCCACGCCCCCTCATGACATAAACCCTGGATCCGCCCCTGCATGTACACATGTAGCTGTGACTGGAGAGAGTGGGGCTAATGGGATTTGTGATCAGTGTAGCTCCTGATCAAATAACACACTCATGTCGCCTGATAGCGATGCATATTGCTTGATAGACGCATTATGTGTGCTTCATTGATGAATGGCGATCAGCATGGGCGGATTCAGGGGGGGGGGGGGGGTGGGGCGGAGGCGCGCGCGCGCGCGCCCTCCCCCCCCCCACCCTAAAATTCGCAGAGTAAATATTTTTTACAAGTTACAAGGCACGTTTCATGCCAAGTGCCATGTATTCCATGCATTTTTCGGTCGTTGTCTTATTGTTTCAAAATTTAAACGTTTTCAATCAAAATCCATGTCTAAACATACTGTGACAGTGTCAATATTGTTGCTCCAAAATGCGCCAGAACGCAGGAAATGCGATGTAGATTTCAAAATATTTCCGTGGGGGAATACCCCCCAGACCCCACTAGCGCTATCCTGAGCTCCGCTCGGTCGACTATTTTGCAATACTTGACTATATTATCGAACGAGCATAGCTCGTTCGATAATATAGTCAAGTATTGCAAAATAGTTACGCCCCCCTAACCCGAAATCCTGGATCCGCGCCTGATCAGTAACGATCAAAACACTGGTCGTACAACTCATACACCCCATTTTCTCCTGTCACAGCCACATGTACAGAGTGGCCCAAAAACTTGGGACACTTTTTGTAACCCATGTATCTTTTGACATATACTGTTTGAATCTTAATAAATCTTGGCATACTTGAATGCCTGTGATATGTGACTGATACATATTGCTTCCTGCATGTGCTCGCTTTTTGACGTCATTATGACTATCTAGGTCACTAGGTCATACACTGGATTTTCCATTGCTGAGAACGTTGTGAAACAGTTGAAAAACCGATCCATATCCATTAGTTTCATTGAAAGAGTGAACTAAACGATATGCAGTTACTGAACAGATGAAATGCATAAATAATATGTTAGTTACGTGTGCAATGCCATTAACAGCAAATATTGCGTATTAGATAATTCGCTAAAGTCAACAGCAAACATCCGACAAACGCATAACTGGGTAATTGAATGTTCAAAATGACACTGATGTCGGCAATTCGTATTTTTAGCAAAACTGAGGCAAATTTGCAGATACAATGCCTAATGTCAACCGTAAATGTATGACTTAAAATGACTTAAATTGTATTGTACTTCTCTATGACAGATTGAATGTTGTAAATGCAATTTTGCAGCAAGAAAGTGGTTTTGTACCATTTTACAGCAGTTTGAAAGCGTTACCGATATAATAAATATAATTTCCATATACCAAAATGTAATAACCAATATCAAGGTGTATGATCACTTGGTTACAACAACAACAACAAGTACTGACACTCCCAGAAGCCCTCCGATTCAAAGTACGTATTCTTTTATTTTTTCCTTATTATGTAACGGATTTTGAAGAAATATGGCGCATCAAACGCGTCCTGTTAAGCTGTATTTGGTGGTCTCGGTACATTGGTCCAACTATCTGTAATTTTTGCGAAGAATCCATTTCCGTGTCTACTGATACGGAAATCGATCCTTCACAAAAACAACATAAGTATGTGCCGCACTCCTGGGACCACCAAATGCAGCTCATTTCATCAAAATATGTTTCCTATTAAGGAAAATATAAAATAATACTTACTTTAGAGTCGGTGCGCTTTCAACACGTTCAGCCATTGTTGTTGTTGTTGTAACCACGTGATCATGCACCTTGAATATGTATGTCAAAATTTATGAAGAGTGAAAGATTAGTTCTGGATATGTACACCTTCTAAAACGTGTCCATTGTTTTTGGGCCACCCTGTACATACCCATGGTTGTAAAACAGCATTGATTACTACTAACGTCTATATCTAAACACACTATATGTCAAGGTTTAATAGAAATCATGACCTCGTGCAATTGTGGCTATATCTATGGACTGTTATATTCCTTTCTTGGAATTTTCCTATAAATACCCATACACATATGTAAATCCTTGATATACCTTTACGTAACGGATATTCTACCTATTCGTCACATAATCGTCCATTATTCAAGGTTTAACATGGCTAGAGAAACTATGTGTCGTATTACGTAAGTACAACCCTATCATTTAGTTAATTAACTTATGCTACACATGTATACGTATATTAATAATTGTGTTTCTACGACACGGACGTCTCTTGTGCTGAACATGGATGGTTTAAAACCGTTGGACCGTTTTTGAGAAAACATTATTTGTGTAATTGTAACACTCGCGTTCACCTGAAGTGCACTTTGCATAGACATCGCGTTTACGTATTATGCTTTTACTTAGTAATAACATTCGTGTGACTTTTGTGCACTATGAGATCATATTTTCTTCTTATTTCATGTCAGTTTTCCATTCACAGGTATCTAAATTTACTGACAATTTGTTTCTATTTTCTTTATTTCACAATGAAAGCACATTTATATGTTGCTACCACTCATTTGAACCGTCTCGATGACACACAACACAATTATACATCTGTGCAAAAACAAGAAAAACATTTTCAGTAAAAAGGTGTATTTCTTCAGCATGAAACGAGTTAACACATAATGGTGATGATGATAGAGTGATGGTGGTGTTAATATCTACTGCTACAGTTCGACTAACAAGGTTTGCGAATGCAGCTATCGAAACTTCCTTTGCATATTGACCTGATTTCTGTCGACAATTATAACTTGAGATTATGTTTTAGTAATACATCCACCGAGAGACACAATAAATGTATGAAAATATCACTATACACATTGTTATTTCAGATGATATTCTGTTAAGAAAATCTTACTAACTGAGACAGAAACATGGCATCCAAATTCCAACCGGAAGAGAAGCCGGTAATGGTGGCAGCCATTGACTTTGGGACTACATTTTCTGGCTATGCCTTCTCGTTCCGACATGAATTCGAGAATGACCCCCTGAAGGTCAATTCCAGCCAGTGGACGAATGGCTCACGGGCAATGGTTTCGCTTAAGACATCATCTTGCGTCCTGCTGGACCGAAACCAACACCTTAAAGCTTTCGGTTTCGAGGCCGAGGACAGATATAGCGAACTAGCGATGGACAACGAGCATCGGGACTGGTACTATTTTCGGAGGTTTAAAATGATGTTATATGACACAAAGGTAAGTACGTGTACTTGACATTTATGGTGATGTGAGTTCCCAAACGAGCTTGCGTATTTACTAGCGAACACTGCATATTTGATAACTACTGAATAAAATAAAACAAAAGGAGATGTGTGGTGATATGAGTTGTCGTCGGAGTGACCTGTTTCCTTTGAACTACATATCGATGGTCTAGTAACATAAGGTCGTAACTGCTATGCTTTAAAGCATAGCAGTTACGACCTTATGTTACTAGACCATCGATATGTCTAGTAACATAAGGTCGTAACTGCTATGCTTTAGCATAGCAGTTACGACCTGTTACTAGACCATCGATATGGCAGTTCGGTACGGCATGTATATGTTACCATTATTATATGGAGGATCTTACATGAGTGATGATTTAATATCATATTTATTAAATGAGTTTACTGATTTCATATGAAACGAGGCTATGCCGAGTTTCTTATGAAATCAGCCAACGAGTTTAATAAATATCATATTAAATCAACACAAATGTTAGATTTTATTTTAAGCACATCATCATAGTTTGAAGCTGGCTAATTATCTAACATGTTTTATGTAGCGGGCTCATTTGCATATTTACTACACAAGTGTATTATGAGTTTTATGACACTGTGTTATTAAACTGTGAAAACCTATTATATGCAATAAATAAAAATATTCTATTATTGAATCATTTCTCATAAACGTTGTGTGACCAGACACGTACTTTGTTATTTTACATAATGCACAACCAAACAGTCTACGAAAAACACGTTAATACATTCCGTGAAATTAAGTTATCAAACAAATATTCGAGTGTTTATGTATGGTATTAATTCCACCAGCTCCCTACGAGTTTGAAATTAAGTTTCACTTAAGCCGGTGCTAAGCGATGTGTGCATCATTATTTCCTGTGATAAACAAGAACAGTCCGTGGTACAAATGCACATGTCCAATAAAACCGTAAGTGTAACGTATCCTTTTCTGATTATCATGTTTTATTTTGTCTTATATTTGAATAGGTCATTGGAATAAGATTGACCCCTTGAATTGTAGGAAGTGAACAGAAAAACGGAACTCGAGGATGAGACTGGAAAGAAGATGCCAGCCATAGATGTATTCTCCGCTGCCATTGGGTATTTGAAGGACCACCTGCTCACGACAGTCAATAGGAGAGGAACGTGTCCCGATGAGAGAGACGTGAAATGGGTGTTGACTGTTCCTGCAATCTGGGGTGATGTGGCGAAACAGTTCATGCGCGAAGCTGCTGAAAAGGTATGTAGATCTGGGGTGATGTGGCGAAACAGTTCATGCACGAAGTGATAGAAAAGGTATGTTGATCTGGGGTGATGTGACGAAACAGTTCATGCACGACGTGTCAGAAACTATCTGTTAATGGTAGCTACGATCGTGGGTGATGTGGTGAAACAGTTCATGCGCGAAGCTGCAGAAAATTGTATTTTGAAGTGGACCACCACCATTAATGTTTCCTATATAAACTAACCAATTACCACACATATTATAATTTTCTGCTACTTTCATTTATCGTATGGATGTTGTGGGACATATTTTCGCATAACCTGCACCCATTCTGCTGTAGATACTCACCAAATGATAGGTTTAATTATTGTTAAGAAAGATACTAGTACATTGAATCTCCTGTGACACCCTGGTGGTGGCGCAAACTGTCAGCGACTGGCATTGAAACCGCCTCACATGGCACACATGTTCCGACTTACAAAATAATCCCAAAACACGTGCTTGAAACTGATGTAAATGATACATTAACTTGTCTGTGAAGTAGATTAATACATCAATTGACCGGTTTCTGGCATAACACATCTGGACTATTGTCTTTACCGTAATACATCGCGCATGAATATCTGATGATTTAGTGTGGTTAAGTTTTGATGGTAGCTGCGATATGTTGTCATATGGCGAAACAGTTCATGCGCGAAGCTGCAGAAAATCTGTGTTCTAAGAATACATTTGTAGGACCCAGAGAAAATGTATGTTGACAGTACCGCCGATGTGGCGAAATAGTTCATGCGCGGATGCACGGGCTGATCTGGATCTGCAACATCCATTTACCCCATTTATACAGTAACCGCCACATATACACACTCGTATTGGATCATATTACTAACTGGGACCTACTTTTACATTACCTGCAGCCGGTCTGTACTGGTTGTGCATGGATTAAACAATAGGTTCCCTTACTCATAAGAAGGAAAGGTCCAACCTCGTCATGTCTCCCAATATTGTTTACATTTTTTGGCCACGGAAACTCTGTTTACATCACGTGACCAACAGGTTCATTGTTTTATTTTAAATGCTACAAGTATGCTGAACAAGGGTGTTAAAAGCACCCCAAAATGTTCCTCGAGTGAAACTGGGTAGTAATGGATCAAGATGTTCAAGCAAACTGTATCTGTGACCTCGAAACACCCGCACTATTTTTTTTCCATACATTGCACCATTTGGTATTCTCTAACCATTAGTTAAGTTGATAGGATATATATTAGTGGAAACTCCTAGTACTGGACAACCGTTCCGAATGTTATAACTGGACCAGTAAAATGTTTGTGGTAGGGATAGGTGGCGGGTTGCGTTGGGTGGTGGTTTGTAGTGACGGAGTCGGTGGCAGGAGGGGGTGGGTGGGGTACCAATATCAGAACTGAATACCCCCTTTGCGATTTCGAACCATTTGGTATTATCTAACCTAACACATGTGCTTCTTTTCAGGCGGGAATTCCTGGCCGTCGTCTGCTGCTGGCGTTAGAACCGGAAGCGGCGTCCCTGTTCTGTAAATATATACCGGTAGAAATGATGCAGAGCGAATCTCATAAAGACATCACGTGTTTCCGGCCCAAATCAAGATATCTCGTATTGGATGCTGGAGGTAATTCATGCCGATCATTTAATAAATACTGGAATAAATGACGGAGTTGGGTCCCACACATCAGGATGTATTGTCGGGGTTATCTGTTTTATTGTTTCAACCATTATATATGTACGGAGCCCCTATGGGGACATGGATTTTGTTTCGTTCCCACGAAATGACAATTCGTTCCCTCAATTTAACAATTCGACCCCACGATATAACAATTCGGTCTCACGAATTAACAATTCGTTCCCGTGGGAATTGTTATTTCGTGGGAACGAATTAATAATAAAAAAAGAAGACTGCGTCCCCTGCGGGGCTCCGTAGATATGTCATTAATATACGCAAATAGCAATTCATTTGTATTACCTGGTACACTTATTGGCATTATTTTGCCTTATTTAAATGACGGATTTTAATACTTTTGAGGTCATGAGAGATAAACGCGTTTTCTCAAAACATTAACAAAAATCAATATTTATTCAACGAAAATAAATATTTATTTGTACAATGCATTTTCTGGTTTACAATAATTATACTTTGTAAGATATCGACAGCAATCGTAATATAAATAAATAAAACTAATCACCATTTCTTCACATGTACATATACCGGTGATCATCACGAAATTGTAATATTAGTTAATACTGTGTAAAAACGGACACATTCGATGTTAAAACATGTGGAATAGTTACACTAATTATGTGCCCGTTTAATTTCCGTAAAGATGCATTTTTACACAATTTGAGGGCAGCTACCTTTCATATGTCACTATCAACTTACATTGTGCTAATGACAGTGTCTCAACCACACGCGACTGAAAGCGTCGCACGTCAGTATTACGGGGCGCCAAGTGGGACATGGCTCAATTTTGTCAACAAAATTCATTTTTTGTGCCACAAAATTCAATTATGTGTCACAAAATTCAATTATGTGCCACAAAACTCAATTCTGTGTCACAAAATTCACTTTTGTGCCACAAAATTCAATTCTGTGCCACATAATTCAATTCTGTGTCACAAAATTCAATTCTGTGTTACAAATTCACTTTTGTGCCACAAAATTCAATTCTGTGTCACAAAATTCACTTTTGTGCCATAGAATTCAATTCTGTGTCACAAAATTCAATTCTGTGTCACAAAATTCACTTTTGTGCCACAAAATTCAATTCTGTGTCACAAAATTCAATTCTGTGTCACAAAATTCAATTCTGTAAATTCTGCACACGCATGTAAGAAGGACACTACCATTGGTCAGAAACTTGCATGGAGGAAATGGGTTCACGGTCGGCCGGATCTACACATCTCAATGTCGATGATTCATTTCTCATTTTGCCGATGATTCATTTCTCATTCTGCCATTTTGCTGTTCATGATCTCCAAACAGTCAAACGTTGACAAACCCATTCGTATTTAAACTCATTTGCGTTATAATTGTACACATAATTTCATGTACATGTAGATCTCCCGCGAGTACTGACCTCATTTATTGTGTATCGCAAGGTACATCTGCCCCAGTTAAATCAATAATACACGCGCTGTGACCTGTGTTCTGACTGCTGTCTGTGTTTATAAACATAATGTGTGTATTGGGCCATTTGAGGAAACCATTTGTAGTATTTGTGTAGATACCATGGATACTAAGATGGTGTATTACTGTAAATAATGCATGTAGACACATAGTTGCGAACACGTAGCTTCGCAACTAGTAGACACAGATCCAATACCATTTGTTTCACAAGGTTAGATCTACTGTTAGAATACGACGTCATCTAATGTCATTTTCGAGCATTAAACGTTACCTGATAAATAGAATACCAGGCTAGTGTATTTTAATATCAAGTTTATCAGGCTCGGCTCGGAAACGGTAGGAATTCCTCGGCAAGCCTCGGATTTCCTACGCGTTTCCTAGCCTTGCCTGATAAAATTGATATCAAAATACACTAGCCTGGTATTCTCTATATATGGGCATGCTCTCAGGTCTAGCTATGTCCCGGCTACTTTATGTTTGACCCTGTTTACATAATTGAGGGAAAATTCTGAATATTTTTCTTATTTCTCCTTCAAAGTATATATGCTTATATGGTGTGACCACTCATTTGTAATCATAATATAACCAAAATATCTGTCCATAAAGAAGTATAATATTGATATATTTGGTTATATTTTCGCATTGAAATATTTAAACCTGCAAGTGTACTCCACCATCTAGTAAAATGGACTAAGACCGATCTCAACCAATCAACGTAGAGATGACATAGACTATCATACGCAAACTAATTTTTGTGGACAAAATGAATTCTGTCCCACAAAACTGAATTTTCTTCACAAAACTCAATTCTGTCTTACAAAATTGAATTCTTTATAACAAAAATTAATTTTGTATACGAAACGTATGCAGAATTGAATTTTGTGACACAGAATTGAATTTTGTGACACAGAATTGACAGAATTGAATTTTGTGACACAGAATTGAATTTTGTGACACAGAATTGAATTTTGTGATTTTTAGTGTTACAAAACTCAATTTTGTACACATAATTAACCTGTCCTGCATGGCGCCCCGTAAGTATTGTCTCTAATATAAGTGTAAGGTCAGCAACGGAGTAAAACACATGCATTTTTCAAACCAGTTAAAATGATAGAAATCAGTACATGACAAGCCACCCGAAATATTTGTAAATATATACCATTCAGCGTCACAGTGCCGTTTATAGGATTAAACAGTGTGTGCACGGTGGCACAGAGGGGACATGGACATATTTTTTACTTTCGCGTGCGCACGCGATAGGGTTTTGCGTGCGCACTCGATAGGGTTTTGCGTGCGCACGCGATAGGGTTTTGCGTGCGCACGCATTAGGGTTACCTATCGCGTGCGCACGCAAAGGCTATCGCATGCGCACGCAAAACCATATCGCGTGCGCACGCAACACCCTATCGCGTGCGCACGCGAACGTAAAAAATGTTTCCATGTCCCCTCTGTGCCACCGTAACTGTGTGTATGACTTTGTGATATAGCACTAGTTTTGTCACTTCATCTTCCCCACAAAAAGTCGTCGATATCGACGGACCCTGAAAATATTAATACTGTTTACAGATATGCAGATATTTCGCGGTATTGTCAGTCCTGGCACCTGTACTGGCATCTGTGGTCTCAACCTACATATATCCGATAAACACGCATTGTTTTGTAAAGCGTTCAAGTTACTTTTGCGAAGTAACGCGTTAGAACTGTATAACCAATACAGTTAAATAATATTTCTAACGCGTTACTAGTCAGAAGTAACGCATTAGAAGTCTAACGCCTTAGACACAGCGAGTAACACGTTAAAAAATTATGTAACGCGTTAGACTAGTGGCGATTCATGTCATAAGTTCCGTTTGTAACGCGTTAGAGTTCCCACGAGTTATTTTTCAGTAGTAACACGTTCGACATCAGGGGCGGATCTTTACATAGATCACAGTTTACCACCAGTTGGAGTCTGAATTTAAATGCCGTAAAACACAGGAAAGTGCATTTAGAAGAGCTAAACAATAGGACAACCCCCTAGTTGCGAACGGTAATTATATAGCTAGCTATGGACGATACGGGAGCAGATTGCAAGAGTTACCTTCGCAACTAGACAACCCCCCCGTTCCCAAAATGCTGGATCCGCCCCTGGATATATATGCATGATATATAGAATAAAATATCAACCTTTTGCGTTGGAGCTGTTCTAGTAATGCGTTACTTGTTATGCCCCTGCCAATAGGCCAGATGGAATATATTCTCAGTCCATGTATGTACGTACGCGTGTGTAAGTTCGTACGTGCGTCTGTACGTTAGTAACACTTTTCATTTTCCAATAGCTCATGAACCTCTTCACCGATTTCAATAATATATGGCGACAATGTGTGTCTATGGATGGAGCTTTGTTTTGCATACGACCCACGTCCCACCGTCCAAGGTCAAGGTCACTGAGGACTTATGTTCACATTGCTTGTAAGGCAAATGCGTGAAAGTTTGTTTTTTACTATGAAGACGATGCCCTTGTTTTTAGTAATATGTTACTTGTTTTTAGTAATGCGATTCTACTACAGCTCCAATATGTTATATATTGACATTTTATTATATCATATTGTTCTGTTCATGTTTGTCATGGCGACCACATAAAGTTGTGACTTAGGCTTGAAGAATATTTACAAACAGATACATGAATGCACCAAATCGTAGTCTATTGCATTCGTGGTATTATTAGTGTGATTTTTCTCCTCAATAGATCGTTCAACCATACAGAACATGAAGCAAACACTGTAGAACCAGATGAGCCGGCTTGCAACAAGCCGTCTCATCAGGATCTACAGTGTTTGTCAGTATTTGTTTTCAGAAATTAAAACGCAACACTTATATGAAATGTTACATAGTCCAGAAACGAACATATGCCTAGCATTTTCAGAGATTTAGGGATGAAAGGGTTAAATGTGGCTGGAACGGGAAACATAGGGCTTATGGGTTTTAAGATTAGTGGATATCCAGATCAGTCTCTGCATCCGCGCAGTCTAATCAGGATCTGCAGTGTTCGCCATTCCATCATAACAATCAGTATAGTTCATTATTTATTTATTAGTCTACATGAGTGGGCGATTTAATCAAGAGCTACATTGGTCACAAATACAATAAGCCCCATTTCTCCAGTGACAGCCACAAATGACGTGGTAGTTGCGAGCAGAAACTCTGCACCCGTATCGCCCGCAACATATGCCGCAACTACCACATCAGTCAGGGGCGGATCCATGATTTCAGGTAGGGCGGGGGGGGGGGGGGCGTCCGGCGGTATGCCCTCCGGACTATTTTTGACATATACACCCCATTTTGCTGCGTTCTGGCGCATTTTAGAGCAAAACTATCTTTACTCGCCGAATTGTAGGGAGGGGGGGGGGGGGCGCCTGGTTTCCCCTACGTCAATTCGCACTTTTTCAGTTGTGGTTGGGATTCATAGCATATGCTACGGGTGGGTTAGGGGGCGCCTGGTTTCCCCTACGTCAATTCGCACTTTTAAGTTGTGGTTGGGATTCATTGCATATGCTACGGGTGGGTTAGGGGGCGCCGGGTTTCCCCTACGTCAATTCGCACTTTTCAGTTGTGGTTGGGATTCATAGCATATGCTACGGACGGTAGGGACTTTTGCAGAGTGGGGACAATACTTGTCCTTATTAAACCTCATTGCAAGTGTATAATTGTGTTACTATTCCACCAGTTTTTTTTACTGATAGTGACTGGCGGTGGTATCAGGCTATTTTCATATGCAAATGAGGCATGCTATTTTTTAATTATTTATACTAATTAAATGAGTAATCTGAAAAAATAATATTTCCAACAGATTATAAAATATGATCATTACACATCAAAAAATAAATACATGCCCCTGATATCAGTGTGGAAACCTATATCTGATTTAAAATGTATAATAATGCCAATCAATATGTTGGGTAACGGTGAATCAATGTTTATTTTGCCAGAAAATGCCCCAGATGATGTCTCTGATATAAATAACATTTTGTGCCTACTGAGTGGGCATGTACCTTTACTCATGTTCATATTAAATATTCAGTATAATAAATGAAAATAGAAATACAGTGAAACCTCTCTAAACCAGACACCTGTGTCCGGTTTAGCGATGGTTTACTGTAAATCAGGCATATGACCATTCTGATACGTATTTGCGTGCTTTGCGATCATGAACATACATTAACATCTGAGATAAATGACCAAGAAGCCCATGAAACATAAGGTGACAGACGTTGGCTTGGTGTCCGGTTTAGAGAGGCTTATTGTACCGCACTTGGTTGCAGGGTATATTGTGGATTATCTTCCCTCAAAAGCCGCCTCGGGAGATATTGCTTCCTCTCGGGGAGATAACCCACAGTATTCCTCTCAACCAAGGGCAGTATTTATTTCAGTAATATAATATCTAACTTGCAGGAGGAACCGTTGACATTACTGTACACGAAGTTCAGTCGCACAACGCCGTACGAGAACTCTTCAAGGCCAATGGCGGGCCCTGGGGAGGAACGACTGTCGACAATGCCTTCATCTCGTTTCTGACGAGCATCGTTGAGCAGGAGGTCATGGATGAATTGGCGAATGTGGTCAAAGATGACTATATAGAGCTACTCAGGGAATTCGAAGTCAAAAAGAGGAGTATCATACCAGAAAAGGACGACAAAGTCACTATCAGGATTCCGATATCGCTGCATCAGATCCATCGAGATATTACAGGCAGAGAAATACGAGAAAGTGTGAAATTGTTGGATTTTGGCGGAAGGATGACGTTTGCGGGCGATAAGCTACGCGTCGACGCGGACGTCGTGAAATCATTCTTTGAAAAGACACTGAAGAATATAGTCAGCCATCTGAAATCTATTTTCGACGAACCAGCCATCAAGGGCACTGATACAATCTTAATGGTGGGTGGATTTTCTGAATCACCGATGTTATGCCACGCTGTCAGGTCTGCGTTCCCAAACAAGCGTGTGGTTATACCAGAAGAACCAGGACTTGTCGTACTTAGAGGAGCTGTGATATTTGGACACGATACCCAGGTTATTACGTCCAGGATTGCAAAATACACGTACGGTATTAAAATGTATGGTGACTATATAGAAGGATATCACCCTGCCGAGAGAAAGTTTATTGACGACAGCGGACGTGCGCAGGTAAGAGGAACATTCCACACACTTGTAGAAGTAGGAAAGGCAGTACAACAAGGCGAACTATATTCCGGTGGACAATGTTTTCCTTATCACCATGGAGGTACCGGATTCAAATTAAAACTATACCAGTCGCCAGACAAGAACCCAATGTTCGTGGATGACGCCGGGTGCGTTAGTGTTGGCGATGTCGGGGTTGAATGTGGTGTTTATGGAGCGAACGTCTCGCTAGCTTTCGGCGGCACCGAGCTTGAAGTGAGGGCCAAGGACGCGAGGACCGGTCAACTGACAAAGGCCACGTTCAACTTTCTTGACTAAATGAAACCGAGGTCAGAAAACCATAAGTTGTCATACGTTATACATATTTTTTTATTATATTTAAGGGTGAGAATTGGCTCGAAGACCCGGGACATTTGAATAATTATGATTAATTGTGCATTTGTTACATTTTTAAAGTAATTCTTTAGTTTCATGAATTTGTAAATGAAAATATTGCTTTATCATAATTTGAAATCTCATTCTACCCATTTGCTTAAGGACCCATTTTATACTTGATCATCGTTTGATTCAAAGACAATTGCTTCGTAAATGTGATGGAATATATGTTGCTGCATCAGATCCATCGATATATTACAGGCAGAGAAATACGAGAAAGTGTCATGAAATTGTTGTATTTTCGCGGAAGGATGACGTTTGCGGGCGAGAAGCTACGCGTCGACGCGGACGTCGTGAAATGATTCTTTGAAGAGACACTGAAGAATATAGTCAGCCATCTGAAATCTATTTTCGACGAACCAGCCGTCAAGGGCACTGATACCATTTTAATGGCGAGTGGATTTTCTGAATCACCGATGTTATGCCATGCTGTCAGGTCTGCGTTCCCAGACAAGCGTGTGGTTATACCAGAAGAACCAGGACTTGTCGTACTTAGAGGAGCTGTGATATTTGGACACGATACCCAGGTTATTACGTCCAGGATTGCAAAATACACGTACGGTATTAAAATGTATGGTGACTATATAGAAGGATATCACCCTGCCGAGAGAAAGTTTATTGACGACAGCGGACGTGCGCAGGTAAGAGGAACATTCCACACACTTGTAGAAGTAGGAAAGGCGTACAACAAGGCGAACTATATTCCGGTGGACAATGTTTTCCTTATCACCATGGAGATACCGGATTCATAATAACACTATACCAGTCGCCAGACAAGAACCCAATGTTCGTGGATGATCCCGGGTGCGTTAGTGTTGGCGATGTCGGGGTTGAATGTGGTGTTTATGGAGCGAACGTCTCGCTAGCTTTCGGCGGCACCTAGCTTGAAGTGAGGGCCGAGGACGCGAGGACCGGTCAACTGACAAAGGCCACGTTCAACTTTCTTGATTAAATGAAACCGAGGTCAGAAAACCATAAGTTGTCATACGTTATACATATTTTTTTTCTTATATTTAAGGGTGAGAATTGGCTCGAAGACCCGGGACATTTGAATAATTATGATTAATTATGCATTTGTTACATTTTTAAAGTAATTCTTTAGTTTCATGAGTTTGTAAATGAAAATATTTCTTTATCATAATTTGAAATCTCATTCTACCCATTTTTCTTAAGGACCCATTTTATACTTGATCATCGTTTGATTCAAATATAATTGCTTCGTAAATGTGATGGAATATATGTATAACATATATATGAACACTGCCTCGTTACTGTATCCTATAATGCACATGGAATGACGAACTCGGCCATCTTTATGTGTTCAAGCTATCAGCCAGTTTCACCTCTTCTGGCGTTTGACACAAAACGCAAGATATGAAGTAGAACATACTATATAATGTTCTTAATCACATGTAGAATCAAAGTACTGAACGTACTGAACATAGGGTACTACAAGAATTCCGCCACGGAAGCGGTGTCGCGCCTGAAAATGCCTTGTCGATACAAAACAATGTCGTAGCAGGATTTTTGTTAAAGTTTCTGCATTACTTTGACATCGCCATGTTTAATTCTGTTTTGTGAATGAAATAGTTGGCCCCGGATCGAGTATATTAAAATATACAAATGACGTCATTGGGGAAACCGCTGACAAACTTCTTATTATTTTTTTTTGTCGTAGTTTCAGTACTTGCATTAATATGGGTATTAATCTACGCTGGATGTGTTATACTGTCATTAATTTGTTCCCTGACTATAATGTATCACTTACTGACTTATTGACCCCCTTACCTGAACGTAGAATTGACACTCATGTTGGCGTGTATTGGCCACCATAGACAAATGTCAGTCAGGCAGAATTCGGGAATGTCACTAAAATCCGCTGTAAATCCATCGATAGAATGAGGATTAACATCAGTTAGACCCACACGTGCTAGTTTTGTTGCGACACAATCGCGATCATTAAAAAAAGCTGAGTCAACATGCAGGTAGCTGTAACCCCTTGATATCGTTTGTGTGTTGAACGCGTCGAGTGTTGTTCATCCAGTGGAGATTATTCGGAGGGGAGTTAACTCTGCCGAAAACTATAGCCTGTTACTAAATTTAGCGATGACCGCACGATTTGTGACGCAAATGGAGGCAAATAACAACTTGAATGCATAATAAAATAATCCGATGTATTTTTGTACGTAGAACATCCTTTGTTGATATTGTTCAGTGCAAGTAGTTTTTCATAATATTATTTTCAATTAGCGGTTGCGTATGACAGTTAAACGAACGTTGAGTAACACAATGCATTTTGTTGTTATTGTTATTCCAAGATATCACTACGGACTAGCTCATCGAGGGAGGGGGTAGGGGGGGGGGGGGGGGTCTGGAGCGTGGCTAACTGTCCGACGCGATTCCAATACAATGGCTACCCCATGTACAAACCAGCAGAACGGACGCCTATCAATTATATTAATTACACCAAACTGTAAAATATGTCATGTTTCTGGACAGGTTTGTGCCTGTGTATTTAACAACATAAACCATCATTATAAATATCTTAATACACAGAATTTCGCACAGAGTATCGCTTTTACCTGGAAAATCACACAACACATACCATATATACCCACTATGGTACTCTGTTATTAGCTATCAAATCCAATGACATGTAAGCAGTTACCTGAGTGTATTGTCCCTGGTGTCTATTCACCTACTATGGGTATTGTGTACACTAACAATAGGCTGTGCATCTGATTGAAAAGTTTATACATCAACATTTATTTTGAGATTAATGGGAGAAATGCTCAGATATCTCGTCTTTTGTATAGTTTGCTGGCATAATATTTATAGCACACCGTTGTCATATCTATCTATGATGTATTACACCATATTTTGTTTTGTTTACTGTCATATTATTTGCTGTATGTGTCAAACCCACAAAGTGGTGAACTTGTACGATGGCTTGTACATACAAAGATGGCGGACGCGGCAACTCATTGTACCATATAGTATACAGTACCATATTATTTATTATGTTATATTCATATATCACATCACACTTATGAAGCAATTATCATTGACGCGAAGTGTAGCTATATATGACCTACTATCTTAAAGGTACATGCCCACTCAGTAGGCACAAACTGTCTTTATAGGAATTAAATAAGTGATCAACTCTATTGATTTTGAAATGTTCGGAAAGCAAACACGAGGGTGGGATCAATGCGTTCATTATTTGAGACACGCCATGTGATGTACCTTCGAACATCTGCGTAATTTCATGAAATACGTTTACACAATTTACAATATTTTCCGTAAATGGCGTCAAAAGTTGACAAAATGTACATGCGAATTTTTTTGTCAACTTTTGACTTTATTTATGACAAATATTGTAAATTTTGTAAACGGACATGCATTTAATGAAATTACGCAGATGTCCAAAGGCACAATTCCTGATCAATTTGATTTGATATGTTTGTGTTTAACGGCCTATAAAAATCTAAGACCATTTAAAGCGGCTCGATCCCGTATTTAGCATGAATTTAACATACAAGAAAGCTCGTGATCAAAGCTCCTGATCAAATAGCAATACTCATGTAACCTGATATATATTGCTTGTTTGCGTGTCTCATTGAAGGAATGGCGAACAGTGCATAACCTGATCAGACTGTGCAGACGCATGGGCTGATCTAGATCTACAGTTGTCGCAAGACATATAAGCCCCATTTATCCGGTTACAACCACATGTGTACGAGTTCGTACTTTTGCATTATTTAAATGAATTAAGATAGTAATTACATATCATTTAAATAATAATAATAATTAAATTGTTAAATAAGCGTGTCTCTATTTTAAATTAATTTATTTGTGTTTGCTTTCTGAACAGCTCATTCTTCTAATAACTTTTGCCATGACAATTTCGCTATCCACTTCAGACCTATCGGAAAACGTCTGGGCTCCGTTTCACTAAACTTCGTACGACAAAGACATTCATACGAAGATTTCTATTCAATTACTTCATATACTAATGTGATTCCCGTATTCCAGCCACATGTAGTGTCATTAAATCTGAACAAATTCAAAAACTATTTCCCGAATTCGTCCGCTAATGTGAACTTTGTTATCAATTTTAGTTTTGCACTTACAAACGTTTTAGTCGCATGGAGTATAGTGAAACGGGCCCCTGTTTTGCTGGCCCACCCCCACCCACCTACGGAGGGGAGCCACATGGACACATTTACATTGTTATTCTAAGTTTAACAACCAAGGGCATTTGTGGCTGTGACTGGAGAAATGTGGCTTATGCATTTTGCTACCAGTGCAGATCTAGATCAGCATGTGCATCCGCACCGTCTGATCAGGATCTGCACTATAACAATATGTAATACTATAGATCGTTATCAGGCTACAGGAGTGTGCTATTTTATCTGGATCTACTCTTGCCACAAATCCCATAAGCCCCATTTATCCAGTCACATCCATATTTTATGCCGGGTTAATGGGGTCGAATCCCATAATTCACCTGTTGTGATTGGGGGAAATCCCAAAATCAGAACTGAATAAGTACAGAAAACGTAATTGTATATATCATCCGTCACCACACCAGAATCACTTAGACGCACTCCTTAAATGTAATACGATTAGAACTAAACATACTACTTTTATAATATCCGGGTTCTTCTCCCAAGTAAATAGGGAAGGCAAATATGTACCTAAGGGTAAAACCAGGGATGTCGGGATTCCGGTAAGGATGCAAACTATCGCTAAATTTACCATTCGCATGCTCCCAGCTAGCAGCCCGAACTTTATACGTTTATACAGGTATATCCTCCAAACGACTTGACATGCCCAGGGGCCGTTTCACTAAACTTCGTACGACTAAAATGTTGTAAGTGCAAAATTATGATAGTCTGCAAATGTAAACAATTATTGGATTTACATTTATTGAGCATAGGCCGTATTGCTAAATCCTAAATCTGCACTTACGAACATTTTAGTCGTATGACGTTTAGTGAAACGGCCCCCAGTTCACTACATGTTATCTCCCTTGAACTGCGAATGATTGCTTCAAAGATGTTGGAATGGTAAACCATTTGAGAATGTAGCAGGAGATAAGCACAAAGGTGCCAATAAGTCCGCACGAGCGAATATGTCCCCGGACACATTAACGGCGACCGAAGGCGCGAATATGTCCGCACGAAACTAATATGTCTGCAGTACTGTTGGGGGTCGTCTCAATGTGTTCGGTGAATATTTGAAATATGCAGCTGTGCAGTGTTTTGGTCCTGGTCCAAGCTCCGTTTTATTACATGATGTATAAATTGATAATCAGTATTTACACGTGTTTTGAAATATGTCTCTATTTTAAATACAAACATCTCTACTTTCAACAGACACATGCTTATTTAATTAAATATATATATGTGTATTAAATAATAAATAAAGATATAACATACACGTATACGGTATAACCGTATTTAAAGGTAAATGCCCACTCAGTAGGCACAAAATGTTCTATATGGGAATTAAATAAGTGTATAATTATTTCACTATTTCACCAGTTCTAAAAATTACGAGTGCCCGCTATATATATATTATCATTTAGTAATATTTATTTTACTGATAGTGATGCGCGGTGGTATGAGGCTATTTTCATATGCAAATGAGGCATGATATATTTAATTATTTATACTAATTAAATCCGTCATGTAAACAAATAATATTTTCGACAGGTTATAAAGTATGATCATTGCACATCAAAAAAGAAATACAGAGAATAAATAGTAATGTCCGTTAATATTTTAATGGAACACGGTTATCGCCCCTGATATCAGTGTGAAAATTTATGTCTGACATAAAATGCATAATAATGCCAATCTATACGTGGGGTAATGGTGAATGAATGTTTATTTTGCCAGAAAATGTCTTAGAGATGACGTATCTGATATAAAGAACATGTTATGTCTACTGAGTGGCCATGTACCTTTAAAGCAGACGTATTGTTAGACCCCAGTAATTGAGGTATACAATGCTTTCTTCAGCCCTTTACAGTTATCATAGTGGGTGGGGTGCTTGTACGAAGTTAGTGTAATTACAGAGTTTATCAGCAATTCATGAACTGTCACCTCACCTTATGTTATCCATAATCATCAACATAGTTAATACTTGTTAGCCACGCCGATCGCAACATCTCTGAGCCACCAGTTATTGATTAATAAAAAATAGCCGTTTTATTGACATAAATTTCACATGTCAAAATGTTGGATTTTCTGGGCAGCCTCGTTCTGAAGTTGAAAGTTCGTTTCCGGTTAACCCCCGATTCTGCCAGAACGCTATTAATTTTGACACCTGTCACTCGACTTCAAAAGATTATAATTACACTTTCTGTGCTCAGATATGTTTCGCCAAGGGTAATTTCCTTCATTAATGTCTTTTCTACATAATTCATGTGAAAACAGAACTAGGATCATTGAATTTAGTAATTTTTGCGCCAGATTTAACAGAATTCTGCAGAATCCCGTTTCGGATTCCCGCAGTGGAAATCCGAATTCTGCCGTTTTCTGCAGTTTTATCCCGTATCCCGCCAGCTTCTGCCCGGCAGAATACGGGCTATAAAAGAAAGCATGTGAATGAACTACGGCAGAATAGACTTTGAAATTAATTGGGAACACTCGTATTATAATTTAGACTCTGGCATCGAAATTTAAGCTTTGAACCATTCATCATTTACAGTAGCGCTTTTCTGCTCCTTACCTATTTGTATATACTAATATGGTATACATATCGTAATCGTATAGTATTGGTATATTTAATGAGCATATCGTATGATCATATACTATTGGTATGTTTGTACCGTATCATCGTATAGTACAAACGTACTATACGAATATTATACAAACATACGATATCCGTTCGTATATACGATATATCCGTACGGATATGGTATGAATATACCATAATCTGGTATGTTTGTATGATACAAACGTACTAGAATTATACACATGTATAAAAATCGTATAAACGTACGATTTGAATGGTATATATGTACGATATTGGTTGGTATGTACGGTACAAACATACCGTACGTTTATATTATATGCATATCGTATAGAAAACATATCGTATTGGTATAGTATACGTATAGTATTGGTATAGTACGTATAGTTGACCTGCAGAAAAGCGCTACTGTAGGTAATAAGAAATTCTAAGGTATTGATACACCATTGTTTTAGGTTTCATCCCATTAAAAGTAGTTATTAGTATTTGTACAAGGAACTAGCATATTTATCAGATTTTAGTAATTAATTCCTTCATTCATGTAATAAATTGTAGAAATGTAACTGTTTTACTAATTTTAGCGCATTACTGATTGATTCCTTTATTTTTAGCCTGTCACTGATTCATCGCCATTACCGCGCTACCACACATAGTCGTGACAGTATCTCTGTTTGAAACACAAATCTATACATAACCGCCTGTGTTAATCTTACCCAGATGGCAACGTTTCTAGATATCCGTTGACAATCTCAATTCGCAATCAAGCAGTTTGATTCGATGAGCCTGATCTGTAGCACAGCTAAGGCTCAGCGAATCAAGCTGCTTGATTTCAAGCAAAATATTCAAGTATTTTTAAATTAATAAAGAGACAAATATTGTGAAGATTAGCTCAGGTAGTGGTTATTATTGTCATCATAGAAACATTAGATTTGTCCGCCCATTATGCTTTGTTGACTTTCCAATTATTCTATATTATTTTGTGATTATATTTAATACATTTTCCATTGATATGTTTGTATTCTTCTTTATTTGCTATAGGACAATAAGTGTTGTGTTTTGCGTTGAAATATATTGATGTTGAACAAAGGTATTGCTTATTTATAAATACCACGGGCGTACTTTGTTGTTCAATGGATGCTACCCCCACCCCCTACCATCACGACTCCTTAAATCAACCGACCAGTCAAACGCAATTGTGTCATACATGTATCCATGTATACACTAGCCACGATAACCATCATTTTTAATTTATTTATTCGGATACTGAGACATGTACAATGCTATTTCTCGTAGAAGTACATACATTGCTATAATATACAGTGGGAACTCTACACCGGACACCATGAACACACATGTTATCTTATTCTTGATGAGTTTCTTGGTAATTTATCTCCGGTGATAATATATGTTCGTGATCGCATAGCACATAACTATGGCTCATAATGATCAGATGCCTGAGTTACAGT
This sequence comes from Conchocele bisecta, assembly GCA_029237695.1. Taxonomy (NCBI): domain Eukaryota; kingdom Metazoa; phylum Mollusca; class Bivalvia; order Lucinida; family Thyasiridae; genus Conchocele; species Conchocele bisecta. The sequence continues at coordinate 46,918,788 of CM055274.1, forward strand.
GAAACATCTGTAACCCGGACACCCTGGGAGGTCCCCAGGGTGTCAGGTTTAGAGAGGTTTCACTGTAACTACATATTTTGGTAAAATGATAAAAATGAGACGCGCCATGTGATTTTGTACCTTTCAAGATGTGCGGTTTTTGATGAAGGCTATTTCCAGAAACTGATATTTTTCGCCAGTGACGTCGAAAGTTGACGAAAGTTTAAAAAAAAATTCGGAATTCTATTCGCATTTGCGGAACATTTCGTGAACTTTCAACATCATTTACGGAAAATATCGCAAATTTCGTAAATAGTTTTCGTGAGATATCGCACATCTTCTTAGGTACAAAATCAAGTGGTTTTTGTTTTCATATTATCTGGTACCTAGAGATCTACGCAATCACCAACTATGCTGACACGCTGATAAATAGAAACTAACCACAGGTGGAAGACTCGGACCTGTGACACAAAAATATGCCCATTAAACAACTCACATTACCCCACCAACCTGGTCTTGTACTGTACATTACGTTTACTATAGCAAACGTAATGTACAGTACGAGACCAGGTGGGTGGGGTAATTAATTATATTAAACGTAATGTACAGTACGAGACCAGGTGGGTGGGGTAATATAGTAAACGTAATGTACAGTACGAGACCAGGTGGGTGGGGTGTAATTATTTATAGTAAACGTAATGTACAGTACGAGACCAGGTGGGTGGGGTAATATAGTAAACGTAATGTACAGTACGAGACCAGGTGGGTGGGGTAATTATTTATAGTAAACGTAATGTACAGTACGAGACCAGGTGGTGGGGAATATATTGTAAACGTAATGTACAGTACGAGACCAGGTGGGTGGGGTAATTATTTATAGTAAACGTAATGTACAGTACGAGACCAGGTGGGTGGGGTAATATAGTAAACGTAATGTACAGTACGAGACCAGGTGGGTGAGGTAATATATAAACGTAATGTACAGTACGAGACCAGGTGGGTGGGGTAATATAGTAAAACGTAATGTTCAGTACGAGACCAGGGGGTGGGTAATATAGTAAACGTAATGTACAGTACGAGACCAGGTGGGTGGGGTAATATAGTAAACGTAATGTACAGTACGAGACCAGGTGGGTGGGGTAATATAGTAAACGTAATGTACAGTACGAGACCAGGTGGGTGGGGTAATATAGTAAACGTAATGTACAGTACGAGACCAGGTGGGTGAGGTAATATAGTAAACGTAATGTACAGTACGAGACCAGGTGGGTGAGGTAATATAGTATACGTAATGTACAGTACGAGACCAGGTGGGTGGGGGTAATATAGTAAACGTTAATGTACATACGAGACCAGGTGGGTGGGGTAATATAGTAAACGTAATGTACAGTACGAGACCAGGTGGGTGGGGTAATATAGTAAACGTAATGTACAGTACGAGACCAGGTGAGTGGGGTAATATAGTAAACGTAATGTACAGTACGAGACCAGGTGGGTGGGGTAATATAGTAAACGTAATGTACAGTACGAGACCAGGTGGGTGGGGTAATTATTTATAGTAAACGTAATGTACAGTACGAGACCAGGTTGGTGGGGTAATTATTTATAGTAAGCGTAATGTACAGTACGAGACCAGGTGGGTGGGGTAATTATTTATAGTAAACGTAATGTTCAGTAGGAGACCAGGTGGGTGGGGTAATTATTTATAGTAAACGTAATGTACAGAAGGAGACCAGGTGGGTGGGGGAATTATTGATAGTAAGCGTAATGTACAGTACGGGACCAGGTTGGTGGTGGGGTAATTATTTATAGTAAAGCGTAATGTACAGTAGGTAGACCAGGTGGGTGGGGTAATTATTTATAGTAAACGTAATGTTCAGTAGGAGACCAGGTGATGGGGTAATTATTTATAGTATACGTAATGTACAGTAGGAGACCAGGTTGATGGGGTAATTATTTATAGTAAGCGTAATGTACAGTACGAGACCAGGTGGGTGGGGTAATTATTTATAGTAAAACGTAATGTACAGTAGGAGACCAGTGGGTGGGGTTAATTATTTATAGTATACGTAATGTACAGTAGGAGACCAGGTTGATGGGGTAATTATTTATAGTAAGCGTAATGTACAGTACGAGACCAGGTGGGTGGGGTAATTATTTATAGTAAACGTAATGTTCAGTAGGAGACCAGGTTGATGGGGTAATTATTTATAGTAAGCGTAATGTACAGTACGAGACCAGGTGGGTGGGGTAATTATTTATAGTAAACGTAATGTACAGTAGGAGACCAGGTTGATGGGGTAATTATTTATAGTAAGCGTAATGTACAGTACGAGACCAGTGGTGGGTGTAATTATTTATAGTAAACGTAATGTACAGTAGGAGACCAGGTTGGTGGGGTAATAATTTATAGTATACGTAATGTACAGTAGGAGGACCAGGTTGATGGGGTAATATTTATAGTAAGCGTAATGTACAGTACGAGACCAGGTGGGTGGGGTAATTATTTATAGTAAACGTAATGTTTCAGTAGGAGACCAGGTGGGTGGGTGGGGTAATTATTTATAGTATACGTAATGTACAGTAGGAGACCAGGTTGATGGGGTAATTATTTATAGTAAGCGTAATGTACAGTACGAGACCAGGTGGGTGGGGTAATTATTTATAGTAAACGTAATGTTCAGTAGGAGACCAGGTGGGTGGGGTAATTATTTATAGTAAACGTAATGTACAGAAGGAGACCAGGTGGGTGGGGGAATTATTGATAGTAAGCGTAATGTACAGTACGGGACCAGGTTGGTGGGGTAATTATTTATAGTAAGCGTAATGTACAGTAGGAGACCAGGTGGGTGGGGTAATTATTTATAGTAAACGTAATGTACAGTAGGAGACCAGGTTGGTGGGGTAATTATTTATAGTATACGTAATGTACAGTAGGAGACCAGGTTGGTGGGGTAATTATTTATAGTAAGCGTAATGTACAGTAGGAGACCAGGTGGGTGGGGTAATTATTTATAGTAAACGTAATGTACAGTAGGAGACCAGGTTGGTGGGGTAATTATTTATAGTATACTAATGTACAGTAGGAGACCAGGTTGGTGGGGTAATTATTTATAGTATACGTAATGTACAGTAGGAGACCAGGTTGGTGGGGTAATTATTTATAGTATACGTAATGTACAGTAGGAGACCAGGTTGGTGGGGTAATATTAATAGTAAACGTAATGTACAGTAGGAGACCAGGTTTGGTGGGGTAATAATTATTTAGTAAGCTAATGTACAGTACGAGACCAGGTGGGTGGGGTAATATTTATAGTATATCGTAATGTACAGTAGGTAGACCAGGTTGATGGGTAATTATTTATAGTAAACGTAATGTACAGTAGGAGACCAGGTTGATGGGGTAATTATTTATAGTATACGTAATGTACAGTAGGAGACCAGGTGGGTGGGGGAATTATTTATAGTAAGCGTAATGTACAGTAGGAGACCAGGTTGGTGGGGTAATTATTTATAGTAAACGTAATGTACAGTAGGAGACCAGGTTGATGGGGTAATTATTTATAGTAAACGTAATGTACAGTACGAGACCAGGTGGGTGGGGTAATAATAGAAAACGTAATGTACAGTACGACACCAAGTCGGTGGGGTAATGTGATATTTGTTAATGGGAATGTTTTTGTATTACATGTCCGAGTCTTCCACCTGTGAAACTACCATGCTCTAGTTACTGTCACTATCATATATCAACTTCATCAGCAAGGCTAGGAAACCTGTAGGAATTCCGAGGCTCACCGAGGAATTCCTATTGTTTCCGAGACGAGCCTGATAAACTTGATATTAATTAACACTAGCATAGTGTTCTATTTATCAAGTGACGTTTCATGCTAGATGATGGTGAAATAGAATACTGGTTTTCGTTGACAACGCGGTCTTATTTATGTTACGTCATTATACTGATGTCATTCGGTAACGCGGATGCATAGGCTGATCTGGATCTACACCCATAAGCCCCATTTCTCCAGTCATGGCCACATATACATTGCATTGCGAAAGTCATAGTTCACATATTTATTTTAATAAATTAATTTCGTAGCGAGCGTTAGCGAGCAAGAAATTAATTTATTAAAAATGCAATATGTTAACTATAACGTACTTATTGTTTACCAGCCCAGTCGCGAAGCTCCGCCCATAACAGTGATTTCAATCTCTATACTAGCATGTGATTGGCGGTGTGACACGAAGTGAGCGCGTGTGTGGGCGGTAATATGCTTTGCGTCTCGTGAACTGATGACACCAAGGCATTCAATCAGTTATAAATATGGTGCTGAACATTTAATGATTAATGTAATACGTATTGGCGAAAGCGTCGCAATATGCCGTTCTTTCATTGGTCGAGAAACTAGGGTAAACAATAAATATGTTTTAATAAAAGATGTACATGATGTGTATTGACTGTACCGACATTACGTGAACATAATAATTAATATGCGATATAGATTGTATCACCATTCTGCAGAATATATCATTATCTCACTTAGCCCTTTCAACACCACAGGCCTGCAAAGTGGTATTGGCAAAACGTGTAGATCCAGATAAGCCGGCTCGTGACGAGCCGTCTCATCAGGATCTGCACTTTTTGCAAGTAAGTTTTTCATACTTTTAGAACAAAAACACGCCCCTTCATGAATGGATTACTCTGAAAATCATTTTGTGACGATTGGATTTGTCGTAAAATTAGCATATCCAGTTACTTAGGGTTGAAAGGGTTTAATCTATCGATTTCCCATTAATTCTCCATTATTCTGGAATAATATTGCCTCAGTTGTGGATGTGACTAGAAAATGGGGCTTATGGGTTTTGCGACCAGTGCATATCCAGATCAGCCTGTGCATCCGCACAGTCTGATCAGGATCTGCGCTGTTCGCCATGTCATCATGATAACACCCAGCATGCTTTTAACAAGCAGTATAGATCGTTATCAGGATACAAGAGTTTGTTTTTGTATTTGCCAGGATCCACAATGGTCACAAATCCCATAAGCCCCATTGTTCCAGTCGCAGCCATACATTTGCATCATTGTCCCGTCAAATCACTACAACGCGGATACTATATAGCATACAATAAAGCAGAAATGTTCGCTTGTCAATGGTTGAAAAGCAAAATCGAGTAGTCGTGTACATGGATTACAGTGCGACCACTTCAAACCGGACAAGTCGGGGATTTCAAAGGATGTCCCGAAATATTTCGCTGTGCATACCTACTGGAATATGCAGCATAAACAATATAATTTCTTAATATTGCATGTGAAATTGAATTCATTTTGTCTATAAGATAATAACTAAACCATCATTTGGAAATATGCAGAAGATTTACATGTAATTCACTGGACGTACGTTTGTGAATCATTCCGTACAATCCGTAGACAAATTCCTTACAATATATAACTGTTATAAATAATCTGCAAAATAATTTTGGAATTACGGAACAACAAAAAAAAACAACAAAAAAAACCTGACAAATACGGAAAATGATGGGTCAATAAATCTGTATTTTAATATTTGGTAAATGGGTAGACAACTGGAAAATTTACAACATTTCCCAGTCTGCTTACAGCGGGTACGAACTTGTGCTACGACTATCTTTCAGCGGGTCCGTTTTTGTACGACGCGACTTCACTAGGACTATCTTCCAGCGGGTCCGTTGTGGTACAGCCGCGACTTCCCGCGGAATATCGTGGGTTCGTTTTGTTACAGAGGTCGCGACTTCGCTAGGACTATCTTTAAGCGCGTCCGTTTTGGTACAGGACCGTCTTGACTAGGAATATCTTTCCACGGGTCCGTTTTGGTACAGAGGCGAATTCGCTAAAACTATCTTTCATCGGGCCCGTTTTGGTACAGACGCGACTTCGCGTCTGTACCAAATCGGACCAGATGAAAGTTTCCCTCCAGCGCTTTCGCGTATGTACCAAAACGGACCAGATGATAGTTCCCTCCAGCGCAAGCGGCTATGCCCTGTACGTCTGCGTGCGTAATTGATAGAAAGTTAGATTAGCGCCAAGATGCAGGGATAATTGTTGATTTAGTGTGTTAAGTTTGTTTGTTTTGATAAGATACTATTTGATGGATGTGAATAAGATGCACAAACATGATATACGAGCCACAAGTCGAATATCAAGCAGCCTCCTGGAATAATCTAGCCGTGTTTGTATTGGAACACCGACTTGATTCAGATGTACACTCACAGTTGCGATACTGTTTCCAATATATGTGGTGGTTGGTTTTGGAGCATGCAAGTGGTAATTTAACGATCGGGAGTCATCCTTACCGGAATCCCCACCGAGACGTGTAGCCTATTTCACCAAAATTGCAAAGTATACTTATCTAGCAAAGTATACTTTGAGGGAGAAATTTTCAATGTTTTAATAATTGTTATTATACTGTATTCAATAAATTCAGTATACTACTTCTGCATACTTTTAATTATCAAATATATGCTGTCGTTAGTTTTATATGAAATAATGCATTTCTGGAAAAATAAATGATAAACTCCCTCAAAGTATACTTTGCCAGATAAGTATGCTTTGCAATTTTGATGAAATCGGCTACTGGATTGGCCATCGGGTACGTCTTTGGCATAATTGTATATGCATCTTACTATACCATCTATAAGAATACTACGAATATTCCTAATTATTTTACTTGTAGGGGAAGGGGGCAAGTGATTTTGGTGTCGAATGGACCATAGATGGAAGACTCGGACCTAGGACCCAATACTTGGCTCATTTCAAAAACGTTACCCCACCAACCCATGTCCATACACTATACATTACAGTATTTTCAACATGTTCAAGGTGGGAATCAGCTTCTAAAAAATGCCGTATTTTCGGGCACGCTCCAACACCACATATTTTGATTTTTCTGCTGAGTTATGTCTCTGGTAATCGATAAATATCTTAGGCTTTCAAATATATTTATTTCAAGCATCTGCTTTTAGCATTTCGTTAGTTACAGAGAATTAGCTACCAAAGACAAGGCGATAATGGTATGTCCGAATAAATGTCACGCATTTTTCTGGGCTATGGAAGCATAAATAATGTGTTAAATCATGCCGAGATACCATTACAGTTTCAATATATTGGCGTGGATCACTGAAATAAACACCAGTAACATATGATAACACAAATATTACAATTTTTTATTAATACGTATCATCCACTAATTAACCTTGTATTATCTATTTTGATTTGCGTCCTAACATTTCGACATAATCTTCCGTGAACTTTACTTTCGGATTTCCTTAGTTATATTCGCAGAATGATCAATAATGACGTCACAGCAAAATCCGAACTGACGTATCATAACTACTCCTATATTAGTTTAACCAATCAGGTGGCGATTCGTGAAGCTGATTGTGTGGGATTCTTTCGGACAGAGAAATTTCTCTGTAACTGTGGTAGCTAAAATGTGTGTAACTAACAATATATTGAACACCAATGTTTAAAGTGAATATATTTGGGGGCCTGAATGCATTTATCTATTGCCAGAGACGTAAGTCAGGAGAAAGATCGAAACTTGTTGTGTTTGAGCGAGCCCGAAATTAAGCCTGTGTAGGGCATTTTCCAAACTCTTGTCTACCTTGAACAGGCTATACCGTATAGTGTACGGAAATGGGTGGGTGAGGTAACGTTTTTCAAATGAGCGATTTATTGGGTCCTAGGTTCGAGTCTTCCATCTGTGGAATGGAGTCTTACCATTATTCCTAGCTCCACAGAGCTAAGGCCCACCTGCGCCTAATAAAACCGACACACAAATCAGTATTTTACACGCACAATCCGGACACGAGTTCGTATTGTGATTTCACTAAAATTCTCAAGACTAGACTGAACAAACCAGATAGGAATTTAAAGAATGCTCGTTATCAATGTCAAATACGGAAATACAATCAAAATCTACCTACAAGAGCTATCTTTATTTATTTCCTTATCAGCATATGCAGCCTATTTCACCAGCATTGCAAACTATACTTTTCTAGCAAAGAGGAAGTAATCATTTATTTTTCCCGAAATCCATTATTTCATACAGAACTAACGACTGCATATATTTTATGATTAAAAGTATGCAGAATTATTATGCTGAATTTATTACATTATCACAGCCAAAATGGCTGTGATAATGTAATAAATTCAGTATAATAAAAATTAATAAATTTATTCTTAAATTGAAAATTTCTCCCTCAAAGTATACTTTGCTAAAAAAGTATACTTTGCAATGTTGGTGAAATCCGCTACTGATCTCGAAGACTTGCAATATATTAGTTTACTACAGATCACCTGACTCGCGGAAAATCACCGGCTGCTATGTGTTCTCTGATTGGTTGGTAGGTAATTTACTCGGAAGCAGAGGTTACCAGAAACTGTCTTACAACCGGGTATATTTGTGGTGACCATGTGACCAGTAAACGCAACATGTCGGCCGTTTCCCTTCAGGCAAGATAATACATAAATATAGCTCTTGTAGGTAGATTTTGATCGTATTTCCGCATTTGACATTGATATATAGTATATAAACGTTGGGTGGGGGCTGGGGGGGGGGGGGGGGGGGGGGGGGGGGGGGCTTTTACCGGGGGGGGGGGGGGGGGGGGGGGGGGGGGGGGGGGGGGGGGGGGGGGGACTGGGGGGGGGGGGGGGGGGGGGGGGGGGGGGGGGGGGGGGGGGGGGGGGGGGTAACTTTCCACGGACTAATCTTATGATGCTTCCGACGCCCCGTTAATGCAATATCCTGCATGTAATCGTCACACAGAAATACTTTTAGTGCATTTTGTTGATTTCGCTCGAATTGTGTTACTATCGTTCGATGGCAACAACATTCACTATATTACCCTTCAAATTCAATTAAAGACAACACTTTAGATATCGTCACTGTTATATTTATTTGGAAATAAACGTCGAACCCTCGATAATACTTGGCCACAGTTAATTCCTTCTCGGAAATCAAACCACAAAGTAAAACACAAAACGGTTATTAATTACATACTTGTACTACTAATATAAACTTATTTCGTAGTTCGCACATACATGAAAGCACCGACAGAGAATGCCCAATCAGCAGCCTATTTCACAAAATTGCAAAGTATACTTTTCTTTCTAAGTATACTTTAAGGGAGAAATTTTCAATTTAAGTATAAATTTATTAATTTTTATTATACAGAATTTATTACATTATCACATCCATTTTGGCTGTGATAATGTAATACATCCAGTATAATAATTCTGCATACTTTTAATCATGAAATATATGCAGTTGTTAGTTATGAAATATGAAATATATGAAATAATGCATTTCGGAAAAAATAAATGATTACTCCCTGAAAGTATACTTTGCTAGATAAGCATACTTTGCAATGTTAGTGAAATAGGATACAGGACACGCATTCATACGCACATAATTGTGCTACTCAATCATGCAGCAGGAATTACAAATATTAAGACTGCTTAAACAAAATTCATTTATTGTAACTTATTTAGCTTACATCAGTGTTTGTAAATCTTACGTCGCAGGATATACCATTAAGGCTGTGTTTTCCAATGGGGGTGGGTTGTATCTAGTGTTGGTATAACTTTTAGCCCAGCCCAGTTGTTCTTCATACATTGAAAAGCGACAAAAGCATGTAAGGATACATTTTGTAGTTAAACTGTGATGAAATGTATTTTCTGTGTTATCTTTTATTACATAAACTGGATGTTCACTGTGTAATAACACAGTGTAATACGAATCATAACCCACTAGTGTAATAAATATGCAAATTAGGCCGCTGCAGATATAGAGAATAGTAGGTTAGTGCCGTGAATGGGGAAAAATATCCGGCAAGGCTCAATAATTTCTTTATTTCTCATCAGAAGTATATGTTGTGACCACTCATTTGAACCGTCTCGCCGAGACGGTTCAAATGAGTGGTCACAACATATACTTTGGTTCAGAAATAAGGAAAATAGATAGAGAATAGTAGGTTAGTGCCGTGAATGGGAAAAAATACCTGGCAAGGCTCAGGAAACGGGATGGGCGAGGCTCTGCCGAGCACATCCCGTTTCCGTGCCGCGCCAGATATTTGTTCCCATTCACGGCACTAACCTACTATTCTATTTATCCCGTCAACACCTACAAATGGCTGTAAAATGCAAAAATAGTATTGACTGGATATCAAAAATGTTTCACGGCACCGTGTTTCACAGCACATACGCACAGTGTTGACGGGATAAAACATGATAGATGTCCAGTATAGCTCCAAATGTATACTATGCTGCATTTGTGTTGATTTAATGTATTTATTAAACTCGTTGACTCATTTCATTGTCCCGTTTCTTATGAAATCAGTAAACTCGTTTAATAAATATCATGTTAAATCATCACTCATGTAAGATCCTCTATGTATATATTGTAAATGTCATGCATGTAAAAGCTACACCATATGTGTGTGACTGATTAAACTAAAACAGGACGTGCTAAATAGCGAGGGTGCGTTTCACTAAACTTCGTACGACTAAAATGTTCGTAAGTGCAAAATTATGATTGTCTGTAAATTTCACATTAACAATGTTAAACAATTATTGGATTTACATTTATGGAGCATAGGCTGCATATGCAGCCTATGCTCAATAAATGTAAATCCATCAATTGAAATTTCCAGACGATCTTAAATTTGCACTAACGAACATTTTAGTCGTACGAAGTTTAGTGAAACGGGCCCCTGATGTTTTGCTGATGTTTTGCTGATGTTTTGCTGATGTTTTGCTGATCTTTAGTTAGCTTTTGGGACAAAATACCAGTTGTCGATGTCACCGAAATTGCTAAGTATGTATACTTAGCTAAGCATACGTTGATGGAGTAATTATTTATGTTTACTGAAATGCATTATTTCATATAGAGTGAGTGAGTGAGTGAGTGAATAGGGTTTAACGTCCGCTTTTCTGACATAGAGGTACAAGCCTCAGGGAGTCTACACGCAGACGGGTCAACGGGGTCGAGTCCCATACCCACCTGTCCAAGGGGGGTAAATCCCAACTTCAGAACTCAATATTTACAATCAAAATATATATTCAGTCCTGAAATTAGAACAACCTGATCTGGTGCCAGGCCCTCGCCACACCAGCATCATTTATCCCATCCCCTAAAAGTAATAGGATTAGCGCTAATCTTACTTTTATATATGGGGCATAGCCGGACTCAACTCTCACATACAAGAAAGCCAAAAATGTACATGAGGGCCAAATCCGGTATAGTGGGTTCCGGAAAGTATGAACCCAATCGTTAAGCCAGTTTAGTCGCCTTTTACGACAAGCAATGGCTACTGCAGCACTATTCTCAGGATCAGTTGATCCCGCCCCGGTGCCTGCACGGGGCTATTTCATATAGAACTAACAGCTGTTTATAATTGATGATTAAATGTATGCAGAATTATTATACTATATTTATTACATCATCACAGCCATTTTGTTTTGGTTATAATTTGTTTTTTCATTAAATAAATTTATGCAGAAATTGAATTATTTTAACCTGCTGCATTTGGGGAAAATCTCAAAATCAGAACTGACCATTTACATCGAGATAAATATATATTCAGCCCTGAAATTAGAATAACCTGACTGGTGCCAGGTCCATACCACACCAAGTCACTTGGCCCCTTCCCTAAAAGTAATAGGATTATGATTACTCATAGTACACATATAAGTTTACTAATAGTGACTCGCGGTGGTATCAGACTATTTTCATATGCAAATGGGGCGACAAGTATGATCAGTGCACATCGAAAACTAAATACAAATACAATAAATAGTAATATACGTTAACATTTTAAGGAAACACGGTTGTAGCCCCTGATATCAGTGTGGAAATTTAAGTCTGATATAAAATGTTTCTTTGTTTGTTTATTGGTGTTTAACGGCCTAGCAACAGCTAATATCATGTAAGGCCGGGCAAACGGGTTCGATCCCGTTTTAACCTGCGGCATTGGGGGTAAATCCCAAAATTAGAACGGAATATTTACATCAAGAACAAATATATTCAGCCCTGAAATTAGAATAACCTGATCTGGTGCTAGGTCCATACCACACCAAGTCACTTGGCCCCTTCCTCTAAAATAGGATTACGAATAATCGTAATACTCAGATGAGGAGTATAACCAGATTCAACTGTCACATATAAAATGCCAATGACGTATGTGAGGGCCAAACTAGTAGCCTATTTCACCAACATTGCAAAGTATACTTTTCTAGCAAAGTATACTTTGAGGGAGAAATTTTCCATTTAATGATAAATTTATTAATTTTTATTATACTGAATTTATTACATTATCACAGCCAAATTGTCTGTGATAATATAATAAATTCAGTATAATAATTCTGCATACTTTTAATCATGAAATATATGCCTTTGTTAGTTCTATATGAAATAATGCTTTTCAGGAAAAATAAATGATTACTCCCTCAAAGTATACTTTGCTAGAAAAGTATACTTTGCAATTTTGATGAAATCGACTACTGGTCTCCATTCGGAATTCCGGTAAGGACGAACCCGGATCGTTAAATTACCAATCGCGTGCTCCAACCTGCCACCCACAGATATAAAATGTATAATAGTGCTAATCAATACGTGGGGTAATAGTGAATGAATGTTTATTTTGCCAGAAAATGTCTTAGATAATGTCTCTGATACAATGAACAGGTTGTGCCTACTGAGTGGGCATGTACCTTTAAGATCCCAGCATCATCTAAGATCATTTACAATGTGTATGATCACGTGACTAACAACAACAACAAGTACTGAAACTTCCGGAATCCATATGATTCAAAGTACGTATTCTTTTATATTGTCCTTATTACGTAACGGATTTTGATGAAATATGGCGCATCAGACGCGTCGTGTTAAGCTGCATTTGGTGGTCTCTGTATTTTTGCCCAAACTTCTGCCGTTTTTGCGACACGGAAATCGATTCCTCGCAAAAACGACAGAAGTCTGTGCCGAACTCCATGGACCACCAGCTCATGAAGACGCGTTTGCTGCGCCATATTTCATCAAAATCCGTTGCATATTAAGGAAATATCAAATAATACTTACTTTGGAGTGTGCGACGTTATTGTTGTTGTAACCATGTGATCATGCACTTTGATTTAGCGACGGGGAAATGTCGCTAAAACGTAATAATAGTGAACATCATAATTATTGTATTTGCATTGTTTACACGTAACAAGTGTGTAAGTTTATGTAAAACAGACAGTAGGATCGATTCATCATGTTCGTACGGAAGCCCATTAAGGCCACTTCACTTTTTTTGTTATCTTTTCTTGAATTTTCGAGATGTTTTCTTGAATTTTCAAGATGTTTTCTTGAATTTTCAAGTTCGTTTCTTGAATCTTCAAGATCTTTTCTTGCAAATTCAAGAAAAGATCTTGAAAATTCAAGAAGAAAAAAGGAACTAGAAACCATTTTAAGATGTTTCAAGAATGTTTTCTTGAATTTTAACAAAGTTTTCATTTTTCATTGAATTTTCGAGAATATTTTCTTGAATTTTTCAGATGTATTTTCTTGAATTTTCAAGTTCGTTTCTTGAATCTTCAAGATCTTTTCTTGAAAATTCAAGAAAAGATCTTGAAAATTCAAGAAAAGATCTTGAAAATTCAAGAAAAGAACTTGAAAATTCAAGAAAACATCTTGAATAAATGGAAATTAAAAACAAGTGAAGTGGCTCTAATGGGCTTCCGTATGTTCGTATGTTAGTTACGGCAATCTATTCTACTAGTACAGCGTCAGTGTGGTGCCAAATACACTTTTACTGAACAGATAAAGCCATAACATTAGATTGTATTGAAGTAACGTGTTATGCAATAACAAATTTTACTGTCAGATATCAAACTGTGCAGATATCTTGATCAATGGTGTATTCTTACATGCTTTTTATTTATACGGCTACCACTTAAATGTGCACTGGAATGGAAGTAACTGGGACATCTACGTCTCAAATGGCAAATGGAATGGAGAAGAGACAATTACGATTAAAAGTACAATGAACTGTCTGCCTGACTGTGCTGTGTTAGGTGTGCTATGAGAAAGAAACAAAACAGATGTTGAACAGTTTGAAAATAATACTTTCATTTGTATCCATGTTTCATTACATTTTAAATCCAAATTGATCCCAGGACAAACATTGATACTTTTTAAATATGTTGTTTTCGGAGTCATACATCAATATTCATGATTGAAACAGGCATACTGCTTTCCTAAGTATAAATGGTTTTCCCAAAAATTTACATTTCCACATTATCATAAATGTCTAGATGGGCGCCGCCAGCATGTCGCGCCCGCCGAGGCTTTGATAGCATACCGAAAAACTTTAACCAAAAACTTTCACCCAGACGCACGTACGAACCACGGTTTGAAGTAACGGACCAAGGTGTATAAATACATTAAATATACCTAAAAGTATCAATACGTGGGAAAAAATCAGCTGAAAGAAAAAAAAAGAAGTTTAGACTACTCCCTGTTAGAACACAATACAAGGTGCCTATGTTTTTAATGGTCCGTACTCGGACGGCCTCGAGATCACGGACTCTCACGAAACAGTCAACCGATTTATATAATTTCCGCCAATTGCAGAAGTTAGGCAAATGTTAGCCCTCCGCAACGATATATTCCCCGATGCGCTATGTCAACACGTTTTCGAGCTAGAGATTATTTTGTTCAACACAATTCCGCATTTATCTTAGGTCGTAATACTTCGGTAACATTTTTCGGGCCTATACTACTATATGACAGTGCAAACATCTACTTCAAACTACAGTTTTACGTCGTCCGGGTCCGTTAAGAAACAGTTTGCATCGAAACAGCATTGTTTCCAATCGAACATTTGATCAAACCTACATTTATACCAGTCCAATGCGTCACGACAGACAATTCAATCGCACCAACATTTCTATGATTTCTCGAGCCATATTGTCTAATTGTTGATGGGTTTTCCCGATGACGTCATCGCTAAGCTTATGATTGGTTGAGTTTCGAGGAGCGTCACGCGTAAGTGGTTATCAGCAAGTCACGTTTTTACCTTGTAAGCGAAGCTATCAAACGGTACCAGCTGACGCGTCACCGGGAAAGTGAAATACATAAATGTGCCCGATGTCTTCTTACTAGAGACAAATTCTCAACATTGTTGGAACAAAATAATCCACAGTTCGAAAACGCGTTGCGGCATCATTACGGACGGCTAACATTTGTCTAACTTCTGCAATAGATGAACATGATATAAATCGGTTAATTGTTTCGTGAGAGTCCGTTGTCTCGAGGCCGTTCAAGTACGGCCAATACAAAAACATAGGAACCTTGGTAATGTGTTATAACAGGGAGTAAACGAAGTTTAACTTACTTTTTTTCCACTTATTGATACTTTTAGGTATATTTAATGTATTTATAGGCCTTGGTATGTTACTTCAGCCTGTGGTACGAACGTACGTACGCAAATGTACCGACTATATAGCGCTGTCCGCAAGCGGGCGCGACATTAAATCACCGTCTTACATACATCATACTCACTATGAATTGGCCACTATTGTTATGAAACTATATTCAAGTTAGACAGGACCCGGTATGTAAATACATACTCTAAAATGTACAATCATGAACACATACAATAAACGATGCACTGTTTTATATTAACACAAAACAATTTGAGTGTAGAAACATAATGCACATGTGTTGAGAATGGTCTAGCGCATACACGTTGATATGAACAGACGCTCATAACGAATGGTATTTTATATACAATACTAGAGCAAGTGAGCAGGCGCTCACGGATACTCCCGGCCGCCACATGTCGCCAATTTCACCAACATTGCAAAGTATACTTATCTAACAAAGTATACTTTGATGGAGAAATTCTCAATTTAAGAATAATTTTTTTATTATACTGAATTTATTACATTATCACAGCCATTTTGGCTGTGATAATGTAATAAGTTCAGTATAATAATTCTACATACTTTCAATCATGAAATCGTTAGTTCTATATGAAATAATGCATTTCGTGAAAAATAAATGATTACTCCCTCAAAGTATACTTTGCTAGATAAGCATACTTTGCAATTTTGATAAAATCGGCTACTGGTCTGAGCAAGAAATATATTCTAAATAATTCGGCCTTGAGCTTGGATATGAAAGCCGTATATGGGTGGGCTATAGAATGAAAATATGGATGATAATAAAGAAGTGTATGAAGTTTCAATTCTTACATTTGTATAAGATAATGTGTACCCAAAACCCTCAACGCAGATCTTACGGACGGATGAACGGACTATATACTTCGTATGCCGTAGGGGAGGGGGTGGGCGTGGGTGTGGGGGTGGAGTTGGGAGTGGGGGTGGTGTTAATATGAGTGTATAAAAACTGTGGATATTATGATAGTTATGTAACTATATAGAAGTGTTTTGTCCGGTTTAGATAGGTTTCATAGTACATGTATCTACTTACAGCTAAGGTTTGTTGAATTTTCCAAAGCGAGACAAACGAAAACGAACGGAAAACGTAGTGAAGACGACCATTTTGTACAACGATATGTATCGAAACGAGTATCGTGAGTTTGTTTTGTACATGACAACTATTTAAATGTTTGTCGCGTCGCTTCTTTCAATGCATCGTTTGACAGCGTTTTCGTGGTGTTTTTTTTTTTAATACGTTTAAACCAACGAAAATATCGTTTGCTAATTATGACAACGTAAACGATGTCAGAACGATGAGTAGGTGATATGCAATCAATCGTCGTCTGTGGCACCAGGAACAAATCCGGACTGTAGTATGTCTATCCGTCTAAATGATCTACTTAAACAACTTTGATCATGATATACTGAACTTTCAACTTACTATCCTCATACATAGACGTCTCTGCTCTCGGCGTATTTCATTGTGGGGAGGGGGCAGGGATCAAAGAAAATGTCAAGTTTAAAATAAAGTTCTCATGACGAAGTATGCATAATATTGGCATGGGGTCAATGAAAACATTCTTAACTCTTAGACCGCTATCTTATTTTTTTGTCGTCTGCTGTTTAATTTTCTATTTTCCATTTTTATCATCAAAAACATGCTTTGACAGCACTTTAGAATAATTTACAACATGTTTTGACAGCACTTCAGAATCATTTCCATTGGAAATGATTCTGAAGTGCTGTCAAACCGTGTTTTTATTGAGAAATAAGTCAAGATATAAAAGCAACAGCAGACGACAATTGTTGTGAGTAGGGTTAAGTTTAAAACAACGGTCTCATTACACAGTATGCACATTTTCTTTGAGAATGCAACTCTTTAATAGTAATAAGAAATACAAATGCATGCAGTTTTCTCGCAAGTAAAACCAACGTTTTGGTAACAGAGCATCCACATCAATCTATATCTATACATGTGGTTAATATAGGAATGAATGGACTTTTTGTGGAATTTATCGGGGTATAAACTTGGAAAAGTCGCGGGAATACTGGACGAGGCCTTCCGGCCTTCGTCCAGTATTCCCGCGACTTTTCCAAGTTTATATCCCCGATAAATTCAACAAAAAGGCCATTCTTTCCTTATAATTCCAGCATTTGAAATAAATTCATCAAGAAAATGTGTTTATTTTCCGTTTTCTTAAGAATTATTTTAACTGCGCCTCACGGTTACGGAAAGTAGTTCGGCATGGGAGTTTACTGGGATATAAATTTTGGACAGAGACTTGCTACGGGCCAATCACATGTTTGGGAATTGTGTAAATATTTTTGTGCTGGAATTATATTTATCCCGTCAACACAGTGCGTATGTGCCGTGAAACACGGTGCCGTGAAACATTTTTGATATCCAGTCAATACCATTTTTGCATTTTACAGCCATTTGTAGGTGTTGACGGGATAAATAGAATAGTGGGTTAGTGCCGTGAATGCGAAAAAATATCTGGCGCGGCACGGAAACGGGATGTGCTCGGCAGAGCCTCGCCCATCCCGTTTCCTGAGCCTTGCCAGATATTTTTTCCCATTCACGGCACTAACCTACTATTCTCTATATCTATACATGTGGTTAATCTGAAATAAATATTGTTATAAATTTCATTATGATGTTATTAGAATACCGTACATCAGAGTAAACAAAAGAAAAGGTGAATTTTATAAATGAGAGCTCATTTACGACCATGAAACAGACAGAATCATACGAAACTTGATATTACATGTAAGAAATATAGTACAATAACTCATATGGGTGAATGAATAATGTTGACAATTGACATAATATATCACATTTTAACAGAATTATGAACATATTGTACCCATCGCCTATTGAATGACTAAATATACATAATGATATTTACACAATGCAATTAAGTATACAGTTTGTATTGCAGTTTCTTACGTAACCAAATGACTAGTATAGCTTGTGTGTATATATATACATGTGCAGTATGATACATGTTAAATGGGTCAATTAAACGTACAGTCACTACCCAGTCATTCATTCTCAGTATAAATACATGTAGCATCATTCTCACTTAATATTTATATGTTATTTGATTTGTATGTGGATAGATGCACGAGTTCCGCAGCGTGTGATATTGCGCGACTTTCGGAGCGCAATATCGTTGCGCGGCGGAACGAGTGAAATATATCCAGATACAAATCAAATAACCTTTTTATTATATACGTCAATCACTCGCAACTCATATACGCTTCAAAATATATACAAAATATAAACGAAATAAACAGTTTCGTGGTGATTTAGAAGGAACTATTTTACGCTGTGATGCGTAGTTCCGGCACTGACCAATATGAACTCACGAGACGTCAATATGGAAAAAAGATATTGACGTTTTGCGTTGCATTGTGTTTCAATGGGAAAAGACAGTATGTATATAATAAGTAAGCTAATCTATGACTGCTATTACTCTTGACTGATGTAAATAATAAACACGTCAATCATTCATACTTATTCAATCGGATAACCCATGCACCATTTTGACAGCAGACTCATAGAATACATGTGCACCTTGTCATATAACTTTCAGCTACTCTATTCACTTATATGTAACATATTTGTTATTTACTGAAACAAGTACAATCACGCCATACCCATCTATATCATTGAAGCATGACCGAGGGTTATGAACATATCAAAATCACGACTCGGTGTACTTTGATTACAGCATAACAGTAGCCTATTTCACCAACATTGCAAAGTATACTTTTCTAGCAAAGTATACTTTCAGGGAGAAATTTTCAATTTTAAGATAAATTTATTAATTTTTATTATACTGAATGTATTACATTATCACAGCCATTTTGTCTGTGATAATGTAATAAATTCAGTATAATAATTATGCATACTTTTAATCATCAAATATATGCAGTGGTTAGTTCTATATGAAATAATGCATTTTGGTAAAAATAAATGATTACTCCCTCAAAGTATACTTTGCTAGATAAGTATACTTTGCAATTTTGAAGAAACCGGCTACAGATATGTTACCATTACGAATTGATGCTCATACAAAAGCTATCACACTAGTTATCATGTACCAAAGTATGTTTGTGTTTGATATAAATATGGTGAATTGTATATGAAATTATGAATATTGTACAAGTGAGGTGATTTTCGATGAGGTGGCATCTATACTACACTATTTATTAATTGCCGATTTGTTTTAAGTTCTAAATACAAAAGTTAATGATTATATTTTTGAATCGATGCTCAATAGCGATACACAGTGTTATGTAATTAAAATGCAATACTGATACAGTATATGCATTACAGCAAATACAGCATACTTTAATAATTGTAACATGCATGGTATGCGAACAGCAGTAATCGCAGTCTTCAACGAGCCACTGCGATGCTTATTAATGTGATTTATAAGGTATATAAATGTTTGCTTTCTTTATATCTAAACCTAAACAAGAAATACATAACACTGACGGACTTACCCCTCAAAACATTTAACGCAAACACAATTTTAACGCAAAAGTCTAAGGCATTTTGCCTTTACCTTGGGCACAAGGGCAGCATGAGTGGGTCACAGAATCAAACTACGGATGACGACTGATAAGCGTATGAAATGTCAAGCCAATCCGACTTACGGTTACATAACCGTAAGTCGGATTGGCTTGAAATTGTATATGCTTATGTAACCGTAAGTAGGATTGGCTTGAAATTTCATATGCTTATCAGTCATCATCCATATTTTCCTTCTGTGACCCACTCATGTCATGCTACCCTTGTGCCCAAGGTAAAGGTCAAATGGCTTAGACTGTTGCGCTAAAGTTGTGTTTGAGGGGTAAGTCCATCAGTGTTACGTATTTCTTGTACAGAGATAGTAGGAACCCGAACACTTTAATGCAAATCTCGGACGGACGGACAGGGTCTCAACTATATGTTCCCCGAAAGTATTTTTCCGGGTAGATAATACTAGTAAATAGTTATCGACCAAAGGACCCCATCCTGCTCAGTGATATGATTTATTGATGCATTTGGTGATAATAGTACAACAATTAATGTTACATAAGAAACATAAGAAACAGTCTTTCAATGATGTGTAATCAATTGATAATTGCAGATGTATATCGTACATATATACATGTACTACATTTGAGCTTCTAATTAATGTAAACTACGAAGTGAGTTTCTAATATGAACTATGGTATATTATCTAATTCTACATCGAGCTATAATGAAGCCAGAATGTACATACTAGTATGGTATATTATATACTAGTAGTCCGTATATTGCATGTATGACGTGCTTAATTACATACCTGTAGTTAAACGACCAGTGACACCCATTGACTGTGTGTGTACAGTTAATAAATCAGTGACACGCATTGGCTGTTTGTGTAAAGTTAGTCAACCAGACACACCCATTGAGTGTTTGTGTAAAGTTATTCAACCAGTGACACACATTGACAGTTTGTGCAAAGCTATTCAACCAATGACACCCGTTGACTGTTTGTGCAAAGCTATTCAACCAGTGACACTCATTGACTGTTAGTGTAATGTTATTCAACCAGTGAACCAATTGACTATTTGTGTGTACACAAACAGTCAATGGGTATCACAGATTGAATGACTCAATATTGCGCTAGTTGATCATATTCGCTACCGGAAAGAATATTATGCAATAGATGGACACTTCAGAATGGCTTCCATCTATAGGAAATATAATTTTTTTATAAACTTGCCTATTTTGACAACAAACACTGTTAATGTTTGCAATCTCATAAATTCGCTAACAACTGTTACTGAAATCGAAGCTCATCTGATAATAGCTGAATATTGGCGTTAAATAATAATACTTCAAATATTCATTTTTTTTTATTTTACAAATGGACTACACCCTTTCAACTTGCCACTGTGTGTACTAATACCAGTTGTTTTTTGAGTGCAATGATCTTGTATACCTTTTCAAAACATACATTTGCTTATAAGAAAGGTCAATACAGCCCTCACGGTGGTATATATGTAGACACCCGCATACTACTCAGTATGATTTTCTATCTTTTGGTGTACAGATACGATCGTATTATATGGGCAAATGTATTTTAATTATTATTAATATAAAAGTTATTATTTGATAAATTATGCTAATTTACGTTTAAACTTATGAACTGTGTACTTATTGTAAGTGAATATACATTACATTTCATCCTATTTTTGGCATCTATATGTACAACATGTTGCACTTCAAATATATACACCCCGTTAAAGCATCAGAAAATTCTAACCAACAGTTTCTTACATCGACATTCTATTGTCTGCAGTGTCCGTTTATATGACACATATCGATGGTCTAGTAACATAAGGTCGTAAGTGCTATGCTTTAGCATAGCAGTTACGCCCTTATGTTACTAGACCATCGATATGGCCATCTTCAGTTCTGGTCCACAATGCGTTGTTCTTCTCATCGTTTGTTACTTTGTTCTGCAACACCTTTCGACTTTAACTGTTACAATAACTGCTTGTTAAACACATATTTTCACATTTCTTTGCTATTGCACAATGTAATCCCTCCCACAACATACTCATCAGTAGGACATGTTTGTGTGGACATAATTTTGACACAATCTATTCGTAGTAGACATATGTATTATGTACACTCTATATACTGCCCAGCAAGTGGGTGTTGTCACAAGGCACACAGCCGTTGTGTCCGGGTGTCCTTGTTTATTTCTTGTGTACGTGTGCACTGATCCCCATTTTGACCTCACTTACTGGCCCGTGATTGCATTAGTATGTGTTATTACATAGCCGTATTTCGCCAACCATGATTTGCAATACTAGCAATATGTTCAGTAAATGATATCCAATAATTGTGATAATTAATTTCAGGGCAGTTGCTCTGAAATTCACACCAACTTTCGGAATTATTACAATATTTCACTAATTATGTTTGCAATAAGAAATGTGTGAACGGTCACGGATATAGTACATTCTGTTATGTCAATAGCAACAACGTGACACAATAACCATGGTAACAATATCACATATCCAACTGAATAAGAAAGTAACTCCAGTACACAATATTGAATAATGCAAACAAAAGTGGAAACGCTAGTCTTGACCCCACGTCACAGTACATGGCATACAATACGCCCGACGTCATTTTCTTCCGTCGCAAGCGTAATGCGCTAGTTTCGCCTGCCTCTGGGTCCCGTAGGGTATCCATATCTTTCTGAAAATGTAGCACAAACAAAATACAATGTAGTCCAGTCATATCTTCAAACCGAAAATAAGAAATGCAATGCTGGTTGAAATGTTATAGCTATCCGATATAATGTAGCAATTTGGTAAATGACAACTATAAAATAAGACACGCCATGCAATATTGTATCGAAGAAGATGAGTGGTGTAAAATATATACATACGTTATGATACTTTCATTAAATGATGTGGAAAGTTTCAACTTTTGACGTTATTTATGGAAAATATCACAGATTCTGTAAATATTGTTCATGCAAAATTCTTAGATACAAAATCACATGGCGTGTCTCATTAATGACAAGCTAGTGTATTTATTAATATTATATTAAGAGAGACTAGAAAACAGGCAGAAATTCCGTGGCTCGCCCAAAGAAATCATTCAGTTGCAGAGACAATACGATACCGGTTGTATTCGGTCATCAAAGTTAGCTAATCAAGTATCGATGCATTGACATATATCTACACATTTAGCCATCGCATTTATATGTGAGGAGCAAGCGTTACTCATTATGTTCTCACATAGCGCACATAACGTGCACGTCAACTGCACTACTAGTCCACTAAATGTTAACACCGCAGTTCAGTAACACTAGATTGTCATACTTAAGCGATGGATCACAAGCAAATGAGCTTTGCAATTGTATTATGTACTTTCCAAAGTGAAACAGAGTGTGTAACTATTATACAATATAACTGTGAATACGTAATGCCTAATAACATGTCATATCAGGCATTGACCTGATACGAATATCCGGGTTACAACGAATTGAAAACTGACGCTTCATTGATCAAACGGCGTGTAATGAGTGTAATGACGCAATTAAATGCCATTTGACCAATGAAACGTCCATTTTCAATTCGTTGTAACCCGGCGTTCTTTTCAACGAAAATTATTTTATGTTTCACCATCGGCTAACATACAACGTTACCCGATAAAGGGACTACCAGTCTGTTGATATCAAGTCTATCAGGTTCGCCTCGGAAACGGTAGGAATTCTTAGCCTTGCCTGATAAACTTGATATCAACAGACACTAAGCCTGATATTCTCTGTAGCCTATTTCACCAACATTGCAAAGCATACTTATCTTGCAAAGTATACTTATCACTTATCTTACAAAGTATATTTATCTTGCAAAGTATACTTTGAGGGAAATATTTTCAATTTAAGGATAATTTTTTTGTTTTTTATTATACCGTATTTATTACATTATCACAGCCATTTTGGCTGTGATAATGTAATAAATTAAGTGTAATAATTCTGCATACTTTTAATCATCAAATCTATGCAGTCATAGTTCTATATTACATAATGCATTTCGGGGAAAATAAATGATTACTCCCTCAAAGTATACTTTGCTAGATAAGTATACTTTGCAATTTTGATGAAATCGGCTACTGCAGAAATGCTTTCCTCACCTCTTTTTTATGAGAATTCTTCTTCTCCACGTCTGCCCTGGGAATACGGAATATATTTTTGAACTTAATTCCTTTATGTAGGTCTTTTCTCACAAGAACATTAGCAACAGCGAACTCAATAAGAGCAAGGAACACAAACATTAAGCATGTGGACATCCAAATGTCTATGGCTTTCGTGTAGCTGACACGCGGCAGGGATGCGTTGACCCCTGAACTCTGTGTTGTCATGGTGAGCACGGTGAGAACACCCAAGGATATTCGCCCTGGAACGGCGTTCACGTTGAGCCAGAATGATATCCATGACAACATGACCACGAGAATGCTAGGAATGTACATTTGTACGAGATAGTAGCCAATGTTTCTGGCGAGAGTTATTTCCACCATCAGGCCGCTGTGATGACCTGAAATAAAACAAAAGTTTGGATATGGTTTTATTACATGTAATATGCCTTCACTGTGGAATAACACAGTGCAATAAAATTCACAATACACTAGTGTAATAAATATGCAAATGAGACCGCTACAGAACAAATATTAGGTGTTCATTACAGCTTGTTTTGCAATAAATATAATCTAACAATTGTGTTGATTTAATATGGATTTATTAAATTCGTTGACTGATTTCATAAGAAACTCGACATAGCCTCGTTTCTTATGACATTCAGTAAACTTGGTTAATACGTATCATATGAAATCGCCACTCATGTAAGATCCTCGATATATTTAGAGCTCCAGTTAAGGTGCGTACTTTGGACGTAAATTTCTTATTTCTCCATCAACAAGAAACGAGGCAAAGCCACGAAGGCCAGGTTTTTTCCAAGCATAGACACTTGGATAACATAATTATACCCACTTTTTGTAGACTAGATGGCCGTGGCCTGCATGTCGCGCCTTGGGGCGAGGCATGGACACTAAAAAAATAGATATAGTAGATGGAAAAAGTTTAACCAAAAAACTTTAACAGGACACACGGACGAACGGCGAGATGCCAAAATGCCGACGATCGCGCGTTCCGCAAGCAGGTGTGACAATGATGATAAACACCCATGTGAAGTATCAAGGTATTGGGTGAAGTAGTTGCAGAGATATAGTACACGAAAAAACTTTAACAAACAAAATTTAAAGTAATTTGAACTTGACATAGGGCACAGGATCGCGCTTTGCGCAAGCAGGTGTGACAATGATGATAAACACCCATGTGAAGTATGAAGGTATTGGGTGAAGCAGTTGCAGAGATATAGTACACGAAAAAACTTTAACAAAAAAATCAAAGTAATTTGACCTTGACATTGGGCACAGGATCGCGCTTTCCGCAAGCAGGTGCGAACAATGATGGAGTACAAGCATTGTATAGTACACGTTAACATCAAATATTTGACCTGACATTATGTTTAAGCAGTGCAGAGATATAGTAACACACTTTGACACAAAACAATTCAAAGTAATTTGATGACCCTTGACATTGGGTCACAGGATCGCGCTTTCCTTGCAATTGCAGGTGCGACAATGATGATGAAACACCCATGTGAAGTATCAAGGTATTGGGTGAAGCAGTCGCAGAGATATAGTACACGAAAAAACTTTAACAAAAAATTCAAAGTAATTTGACCTTGACATTGGTGCACAGGATCGCGCTTTCCGCAAGCAGGTGCAACAATGATGATAAACACCCATGTGAAGTATCAAGGTATTGGGTGAAGCAGTTGCAGAGATATAGTACACGAAAAAACTTTAACAAAACAAAAACATTCAAAGTAATTTGACCTTGACATTGGGCACAGGATCGCGCTTTCCGCAAGCAGGTGCGACAATGATGATAAACACCCATGTGAAGTATCAAGGTATTGGTGAAGCAGTTGCAGAGATATAGTACACGAACAAAATTTAAAACCAAAAATATCAAAGTAATTTGACCTTGACATTGGGCACAGGATCGCGCTTTCCGCAAGCAGGTGCGACAATGATGATAAACACCCATGTGAAGTATCAAGGTATTGGGTGAAGCGAGTTGCAGAGATATAGTACACGAAAAAACTTTAACAAATAAATTCAAAGTAATTTGACCTTGACATTGGGCACAGGGGCCGCACGGTTGGGGGTTAGAATGAAAATATGGATGATGATAAACACCCATGTGAAGTTTCAAGGTAATGGGCGAAGCAGTTGCAGAGATATAGTATAACGAAAAAGTTTTAACCAAAAAACTTTAACCAGACGTACGTTAAAAAGTTAACGTTGAAAATGGCTAAGTCAATTACGTAGAAATAATAGGTGAAGGTGAAAAAAATTGTCACATGTTGGATAGTTGTATGTGGTAGGCACCCCTTGGTTATGAAGCTGTGAAAGTTTGGTGGTCCTAGGTGGTACAGTACCAAAGAAATGGACTTAAACACGAAAACTTAACATGATTGTAAACGCGAAAACTTAACATTAGAAAAAGGCTAAGTCGACTGCGCGGAAAAAATGGGTGAAGTTAAAAAAAAAAGTAACATGTTGGATAGTGATATGTGGTGGCACCCCTTGATTATGAAGCTTGAAAAGAGTTTGGTGGTCCTAGGTGGTACACTACCAAAGAAATGGACTTTCTTAAACACGAAAACTTAACATTGTAAACGCGAAAACTTAACATTGAAAATGGCTAAAGTCGACTACGCGGAAAAAATGGGTCAAGATAAAAAAAAAGTAACATGTTGGATAGTGATATGTGGTGGGCACCCTTGATTATGAAGCTGTGAAAGTTTGGTGGTCCTAGGTAGTACAGTAACAAAGAAATGGACTCAAACACGAAAACTTAACATTGATTGTGGACGCCGCCGCCCGCCCGCCCGCCCGCCCGCCCGCCGCCCGCCCGCCCGGCTTTCGCCAATCCAATAGCCTGGATTTTTTTTCAAAAAACCTGGCTAAAAATGGCAAGTTGGGAGTGCTTCAGAATCGTCTCAATGAGACGATTCTAAAGCACTCCAAACTTGCCATTTTTGATGAAGAAATAACAAAATTTCACCACAAGTTGGTCAAATTACGCACCTTAACTGGAGCTCTGTATAATATTGCATAATGGATTTTGGCCTTCTAATACATGTACATGTGCATGAATTAGTAAGAAAACATTGAGCAATTTCTTTATTTTTGTGGTTGTGAAATTATCATTCTATACCACATTTAGAAAGAAGTTTTCACTACAGACTCTAGTGAAATTTAATTTAAATACAATAAGTT
Organism: Conchocele bisecta; assembly: GCA_029237695.1. Classification (NCBI taxonomy): domain Eukaryota; kingdom Metazoa; phylum Mollusca; class Bivalvia; order Lucinida; family Thyasiridae; genus Conchocele; species Conchocele bisecta. The sequence goes on from CM055274.1 coordinate 46,946,144, forward strand.
AGTAACCATCGATTGCAAAGGATGTTTAATTATAATACTGAAATTATATACTTATATTTTTTCAAGGCTATTTATAATTACATTTAGGTTCATAAATATGATATAAATCTACAATTACTGTCTGTTTCACGAAACCCGCCCAAATGTTACGGCTATATAAATAATGATATTTTTTTCCGATAATATTAAATTATAGCAAAATTTAAGAATGAGCCTACTGTTTATTCCATGACAATTGGTCCAATATTGATTTTATTGCGAAAAAACAATTCCCACATGTTAAATCCCCATAGACATCTTCACACAGAGTGTGAAATTAACATGGAGAAATTTTTCTAATTTCAGAAATAGTGGACCGATTTTCAAAATGTAACTTTTGTTTTCTTAGTTAGATCATTTCCAAGCTATCTAGCCAGATTTCAGAAACAATTTTAAAAATTGTTCGTTTTTCGACTCCTGCTCCAGGTCCTCCACCTCTTTTTCCCCCATGTTAAATTCCCATACACTAATTTTTCGTAATAAAATCAATATTTTACCAAATTTCACGAATTAAAAAGAAGGCTCATTCTTAAATTTTGATAAAATTTAATATTATCGAAAACAATATTGTTTTTTGCATTGTTTATATGGTCGTAAAATTTGGGCAGGTTTCGTGAAACAAACAGTAAACTATTCTTTCATACTCTGTCATCACTGTCTATGCATATCCGAGGCCTTTTCACCCTTTCAACACCACATGCCTGTATATTGGCATTGACAAACAGTGTAGATCCAGATGAGCCAGCTCGTGACGAGCCGTCTCATCAGGATCTGCACTTTTTGTAAGTAATTTTCATATTTTTGAACATCCACTTTTCATAAATAAATTGACTAGTCTGAAGATCATTCTGTGACCATTGGATTGGTTGCAAAATTAACGCATCAAAATCCATTCCAGTTACTTAGGGGTGAAAAGGTTGAACACAATACATTGTATTTCCCATACCTGATCCCCTTCTCGGCTTTAAGAATTCATCTGTGTGTATTTTTTTCATCTGAAACTGTGGTAACGATATGGTCTCATCTCGCTGAACTGGTTCTGTTGTCTGGTTGGCCCATTGTAACACTATATTTCCATCATTGTAGCTGACTGAAAGTGAAACAAATGCACACAATTGTAATGTATTTGTTATAGGAATAAGCTATATTATTTGGAGAATTTATTGGGATATAAACGTTTAAAAGTCAAACCATACTGGCTGATGACATTAAACTTTTAAAAGTCCAACCATACTGGCCGATGGCCTTAAACCTTTAACAGTCAAACGATACTGGCTGATGACATTAAACATTTAAAAGTCCAACCATACTGGCTGATGGCCTTAAACGTTTAAAAGTCCGACCATACTGGCTGATGGCCTTAAACTTTTAACATTCCAACCATACTGGCTGAGGGCCTTAAACATTTAAAAGTCCAACGATACTGGATGATGGCCTTAACCATTAAAAGTTCAACCATACTCGCTGATGGCCTTAAACTTTTAACATTCGACCATACTGGCTGAGTGCCTTAGACATTTAGAAGTCCAACCATACTGGCTGATGGCCTTAAACATTTAACAGTCAAACCATACTGGCTGAGGGCTTTACACTTTTAAAAGTCCAACCATAATGGCTGAGGGCCTTAAACATTTAAAAGTCCAACCATAATGGCTGATGGCCTTAAACATTTAAAAGTCCAACCATACTGGATGATGGCCTGAAACATTTAACAGTCCAACTATACTGGCTGAGGGCCTTAACATTTAACAGTCCAACCATACTGGCTGAGGGCCTTAACCTTTAAAAGTGCAACCATACTGGCTGATGGCCTGAAACATTTAACAGTCCAACCATAATGGCTGAGGGCCTTAACCTTTAAAAGTGCAAACATACTGGCTGATGGCCTGAAACAATTAACAGTCCAACCATAATGGTTGAGGGCCATAAACTTTTAAAAGTCCAACCATACTGGCCAGTGGCCTTAAACTTTTAAAATACCAACCATAATGGTTGAGGGCCTTACACTTTTAAAAGCCAACCATAATGGCCGAGGGACTTAAACTTTTGTCCAACCATACCGTCTGAAGGCGTTAAGCTTTTAAAAGTTCAACCATAATGGCTGATGGCCTTAACATTTTAAAAGTCCAACCTTAATGGTTGAGGGCCTTAAACTTTTAAAAGCCTTCTGGCACTTCTGGCACTCGGCCAGTAATGTTGGCTTTTTAAGTTTTTATTCTCGATAAATTCTCTGAAATGTCGTTTATTCATAATCATTCCAAACCAAGTTTAACTTAGTTTCAAAGGGATTTAACTGAACCTGCGATAAAAGTAAAACGTGACATTGTCCCAGTATATGGGTGTAGCCTCGTTTCTCATGAAATCAGTAAACTCGTTGAATTAATTAATATCATATTAAATCATAACTCCAGTCAATGGAGTTGCATGACTTATTCTGTAGCAGCCCCTGGGAATTTATTAACTTTGATCAAAACCTGTGTTACGATATTCAGTAATCCCAGACCCTATCTTACTACGACATACGCCGATGACAGGGAGGCCCGTGGAGGGTCTACTGCCATCAGGTACAGTCGCCGCATAGACACTCCATTGACTGGTTCACTCAATCTATTCATGTTGACTCTCCGTTACTATAGGAATGAATGGCCTTTTTGTGGAATTTATCGGGGATATAAACTTGGAAAAGTCGCGGGAATACTGGACGAAGCGATACAAAATTACAATTTTCGGAAAAAAAGAAGAAAATATATATTTTTTTTCTCGAAAATTGTAATTTTTTAAGGCCTCGTCCAGTATTCACGCGACCTTTCCAAGTTTATATCCCCTATAAATTCCACAAAAAAGCCATTCATTCCTTATAATTCCAGCATTTGAAATAAATTCATCAAGAAAATGTGTTTATTTTCCGTTTTCTTAAGAATTATTTTAACTGCGCCTGACGGTTACGGAAAATAGTTCGGCATGGGAGTTTACTGTGATATAAATTTTGGACAGATACTTGCTACGGACCAATCAAATGTTAGGGAATTGTGTAAATATTTTTGTGCTGGAATTATTTAGACGTAATACCCATTAGGAGACAGATTCGTAGCATCTTGCGTTCTTCTTAATCCCATTCATATTACCTCGAGTTTTGCTCGTGATATACATCATCATGTACATTTCATGTAACAGTAATATCAATAAACTATGTTTATACTAAATCCTCGCTCATGTAAGACACTCTATTTATCCTCTATTTTTTTATGGGCGATATATTGGGTTTGAAGGAATATTCAATTCTTAATACGAGGTACATGAATTTCGTTGTAAAAGTTACGTTGTTACTTACAACTTTCAATTTCTATCCGACATATCTGTTTATCGAATGGGTAGTGTCGTAAATCCATTGGGCAGCTAAGCGTGAGAGAAAGCCTGAAACGACACAAATGAATTTGACATTATTTCAAAATTGGTCTTTAGCATCTCATAACGAGTATGCAGCATCGTGTAACAAATTGAACTTGGGCGGCAACTACCTAGGAATATATAGATAAAGATAGATGATTAGCGGATTATTAGCAGAGGCAGTAGTGTAACACTATTCAACATACAGTACAAGGGACCGCCAGCAACATTTTTCAACAATATACATAATTCACGCCCTTTTTACGAGAAATAGTTCTTTTAATTTGAGTCACCTATTAAAACATAGGCAAAATATGTTTGAACAGCGGCCATTTTGAAATTCAAAACTGCATTCCCGTTAATTATGTGCATGTTAGTATTACTACTGTTCTTAGTATTGGTTTTGTACAAAAGATAAGTGCATAAGAGCCACAGATATTAAGATACGAGCACAATTAGTTCCCTCTGGTGGCCATTTTGAAATCCACCATTGTCCGGAAATACCCATTTTATCAATTGTCTCGTCGGCTCTTCCTTTTTATCCCGTCAACACAGTGCATATGTGCCGTGAAACACGGTGCCGTGAAACATTTTTGATATCCTGTCAATACGACCTAATCACTGCGTATGAATATGTACGGTGGCTGGGGTTATTTTTATTGCATTTTAAAGTCATTTGTAGGTGTTGACGGGATAAATAGAATAGTAGGTTAGTGCCGTGAATGGGAAAAATATCTGGCGCGGCACGGAAAAACGGGATGTGCTCGGTAGAGCCTCGCCCATCCCGTTTCCTAAGCCTTGTCAGATATTGTTTCCCATTCACGGCACTAACCTACTATTCTCTATTTACCAACTGTCTTGTCGGCTCTTCTTTTTTCCAGCGTGTGGGATGAACGATGTATACCAAAGTTCATGCTTTCCGCCGGCAGTGCATTACTCTGGTATTTCGTGGCACTTATCTATTACACTAGCACGCATGTACAATCCTGAGTTCCATAAATGAATGATTGTCTATCGTTTACGCATCGTTTTCGCATCGTTTTCGTTTTCACAGAACGTTTAAACCGACGAAAAAAACCCACACCATTTTCGAATTAAAAACAACGAAAAAGATTTCAAAACGATGCTTTGAAAGAAACGACAAGCCTAAATCCTGGATGCGCCCCTGTTGCTCCACACCACCCTCACCCAGTTTTGTATCTAAAGAGTAGTATACCCCAAGATTTCAAATTCAATGCGTAATTTACTTTTACAAAATGAATGTATTATTCATTTTATTCCTTATTAAATAGGGAACAAATGATAAAGAATTTGTTTTTAGAAATTGACTTATTTGAGCTGCTTTTTGCAGCTCAAGTAAGTAAAGTAAATTTCAACTTTATTACAGTATTTTCACTACTCAATTTGAAAATCAATGCGTATTTTCACATTGGTGTAAGTATTTTGTACTCGCACTTTTGATAATCAATGCGTATTCTGCTAAAATAAGTGCGTAAAATATGCCATTACGCACGTTATCTGCAGCTCTGCCATCCCACTCTAAATCCTGCATGCGCCTGTGACTACCCACCTTGTGGAATATGACACCTTCCCCATCTTGTGGATCCGTAGCATCTTGTTGGGCATTAGAACATCGTGGTAGTAGGCGTGTTTTTCGTTGGGGAAGAAGAGATCGGGCACCCACAGTTTCTCCAGGTTTTTAGAGTCGATCTCCACGTATCCCTCTGGCGTATCGGGCACGAAGCGCTCAAAACGTTTGTCAACCCAGTTCAGATGAAGTAGAATGGTCACGGTGAAATCCTGTGTATTGTATTTACATAACTTGTATATACAGTGAAACCTCTCTAAACCGGACACCCTGTGAGGTCCCCAGGCTGTCCGGTTTAGGGAGGTATCGCTGTAAATCGGGCATATTACCGTTCTGAAACATATGTGTGTGCTATGCGATCATGAACTGACATTGTCACCTGAGATAAATAACCAATAAACTCATAAAAATAAGATCACGTATGTTTTCTTGGTGTCCGGTTGAGAGAGAATTCCCTGTTTATATACTACTCCTGCACTGGAATCAATTTTGTCAGCATCTATGCGTGCCACATATATACAACCTATATTGTAATTAATGATGTAGAGGCGTGATCAGATATTTGTAATGATTGGCTTTACACGTTTAGTTTCCAGGGCCCGGTTGTTCAAAACACCAGTTAGCTTAACGGACTGTTAAATCCTTAACGGACTGTTAAATCCTTAACTGAATGGTTAAAATCTCTGTTAAAACAGAGATTTTAACCATTCAGTTAAGGATTTAACAGTCCGTTAAGCTAACGGATGTTTTGAACAACCGGGCCCTGGTTAGCTAAACCCGATTCCTTGAAAATCCAGTCAATAGAATTGCGTTTTGTACAGAGCCCCGCAGGGGACATGTTTTTTTTTGTAATTAATTATTTCCCACGAAATAACAATTCGTTCCCTCAATTTAACAATTCGTTCCCTCGAATTAACAATTCGTTCCCACGATATAACAATTCGTTCCCTCGAATTAACAATTCGTTCCCACGAAATGACAATGCGTTCCCTCAATTTAACAATTCGTTCCCTCGAATTAACAATTCGTTCCCGTGGGAACTAATTGTTATTTCGTGGGAACGAATTGTTAAATTGAGGGAACGAATTGTTAATGCGTGGGAACGAATTGTTAAATTGAGGGAACGAATTGCTATATCGTGAGAACGAATTAATAAAAAAAAGGAATTCTACGTCCCCTGCGGGGCTCCGTAGTTTTGCACAGAAATCTCTGTGTTTGGTTGATTTGTGTTTATTGGTTGTCCATGAATCACTATGACAACACGGTCAGGGAGGGTACATACACATTTCGTATTGATACAGTATATCAATGTACAGTGAAACCTCTCTAAACCGGACACCAACAACACATGTGATCTTATTTTTGATGAGTTTCTTGATCATTTCAAGGAATACAAACACGTGCGCAAACAATTTGTTTTGGTACGGGGCAGTGGTGGGTGAGCTTTAATACGTACGTTTTAAATTGATAATGTAACGGTTCCGTAACTGTTGTTGCAAAAGGTTGAAAAGGCTACCAAAAAAAATGCTCGTTTCCTATTACGCTAACAAAAATAGGTAAGTAGGTAGGTAAACGTTTTTTATTTTGTATCTTCTATCGACATCAGATCCACGCCCAATTCATAGTAGTACATGGCTAACTATTTAAGTTTATTTAGTGTATGTTAAACAACTATGTTGACACGAACACTATTTATGGGACGATTTCAGTGATTTTGATTTTTTTATTATTATCTTTTTTTACTAAAACGTTTAGGGTCGGTGGGAAACTGTAGGTAGGGCCGTGTAACCGCAAACAGGCCTGATATTATATTCTCCCTGCCGAAGCTATTTGAACTTACCATGTCAGCCTCGTTGATGGAATCGAAGTTTTCGATGAACATTTCGCACTCGACAATTGTGGCATACTCTGAAAGATACAATAGCATGATTAGATTTTTGCCATGGAAATTAATTTCAATGCGAAGTCAGCTACAAAGAAGACGTACAGGGGCCCGTTTCACTAAACTTCGTACGACTAAAATGTTCGTAAGTGCAAATTTAAGATCTTCTTGAAATTTCAATTGATGGATTTACATTTATTGAGCATAGGCTGCATATGCAGCCTATGCTCAATAAATGTAAATCCAATAATTGTTTACAAGAAAACATTGTTAATGTTATATTTACACAGACTATCATAATTTTGAACTTACGAACATTTTAGCCGTACGAAAATAGTGAAACGGCCTCGACGGAGAAGAACAATCAGAAAGAACGAACGAGTAAATGAGAGTCACTGTCTGTTCCATGTTTTTCTGCCGACACACTTTTTTGGCAATTATACATATTACATCTGAACATATTTAAATACATCTTTTAATTAAAAGTATTTGTTCATCAATAAGAAAAGTCACCCTACCCCCCCCCCCCCACCCCCCCCCCCCCCCCCCCCCCCCCCCACCCCCCCCGACACCCCCAAATAAAGTATTATATGAAATTCCAAATATTGATTTTCTTGCGAAAAACAATCCTATTTGAATAGGTTTGTTTTAAGAATTTTGGAATTTCAGGATTTAACTTCTGTTTTTTTAGTTACATCATTTCCAAGCTATCTAGCCAGGTATCGGGGTCAATTTACAATTTCTTTCGATTTTCGACCCGCCTCGCCAGGCTCTAGGTCCTTTTTGTCCCATGTCAAATCCCATAAAAAATAGATTTTTCGCTATAAAATCAATATTAAATGATATTTCATCAAACACATGTTTTTGGGGAGGGTGACTGTTTTTTATTGATGAAAAAGGAATTGCATGCACATTTAAATAGTTTTGAAATGTAATGTGTTTAATAGCCAACAGTTCGTCGTGAGCAAACGTGGAGCATACTTATATAGTATACGTGGTTGAGGCTGGAGCGGTGTGACTTATGGGATTTCTGTGAGACTGACAAGCTACTTTCGGCCCAATCACGCCGGTACGTCCGCGGTTTTGGCGGAATGATTCCGTGTATTTTTGGCAACAAAACATACATGTACATGTTGGGTTCACCAGGAACATAGACACGGCGCTGATTGACGGAGCCTGCCAAGACATGGAGTTTCGGAATGTCGATGGCTTTGACACAGACAATGGCCAATTGGTGCAGTCGTATACAGATGAACCCCTCTAAATCGAACACCCTGAGTATCCCATTGTGTCTGATTTAAATGGGTTGCAGTCTAATTTATGTCATTGTCCTGTATGCTTATAACAGAAAATGACAAAACAAATGGCCATCGAGTACTTCGAGTACAGTAGAACCTCTCTAAACCGACACCATGAGGACATCCCAGGGTGTCCGATTTAGAAAGGTTCCACTACACTAGCATTGTTGGTGATACACAATATACAGTGAAATCTCGCTAAACCGGACACCCTGGGATGTTCCCAGGGTGTCCGGTTTAGCGAGGTTTCACTGTAAATCAGGCGTTTGATTATTCCGAGTCATAGAATCACACTATGCGATCACGAACAGGCATTATCACCAGAGATAAATGACCAAGAAACACACCAAACTTATGATCACATGTGTTTCTTTTTGTCCGGTTTAGAGAGGTGCCATAGTAATGGAGAACAAGACATCCAAAGGAGACACGTGAACCTACGCAAACTGACACAACACACAACACATCATGATAAACACATGACACGCGTACAACGATGGTCGGAACTTTCAACGCCACACAATCATTCACTCCACGACCAGCGGTGTGCGGTCCCAAAATGAAAGCACAAGTTGCGAATATGTCCGCGAACACATTCACTTGCCTGTAATATGCTAATTTGTCTACAAGTATTGATTTTTCCCGCAGCGATTTTGGGGGTCATCTCAATGCGTTTTAATCTCAATGATTTGATCAACACGTACATGTATGACAGTATAATTATACTTGTGTGTGATTGCATCTAAAATGGTTTGGGTGTGCATGGGCATTGGAATTTGGAAAAAACTTGCAGGATTTAAATTTAATTGAATGGAATTGGAATTGGAATTATAAGGAATACACGAACCATCATTTTCGTTCCTTTGTTTCTACGCCGCGTAGATACTGAAAATGAGAATCTTAAATTCGTTCCATCATTTCTCCGCCGTACGCAGACGGAACTATTTCGTTAGTTCGTTTCAACGACGGCAAGAGTCGGAAACTAAAGATTTAGACACGGAGGAAATGAACGCTCTCAAGTGTCGTCTCTATGTGCATGATGTGACGTCTAAACGAAGGAACGAACTGTGCTTATGTTAGTTCAGTATCTCAAATGTGGCATACAAACTTAAACTCCAAGTATATACATATAATATATTCGCTGTTAACAGCCATTCCGTTGAAGATGGATACAACTCAAAAATAGTTATATTTTCTTTTACTTCTCCCTGTAAATTTCCCGAATATGTCTTGGAATTTCATTAGAATTGCGTCCAGAGGACGCAATTCTAATGAAATTCCAAGACACATTTACAGAGAGAAATAAGAAAATACTCCCAATGAGTTTGCTGTTAGTCTCATCGCTAGCATGTACAGTTAATAAACACGTGTTGTTTATCTTTTATATGAAGAAAGACTTGCTGATTGAATATAAGCATACAATCCATAAAGACAATATTTTGTTTGCATTATTCTTTTATTAATATTATTTTAACAAGCTCAGACAGTATAATAGTTTACAATGCTACAAATCTTGTCATTTTGCCAAGGTTACACACTCGACTCGAATACCATGCTACTTCTTGAACATTTTCATTTTTTTAGTCTGAATCTGAAGGTTAGTACAATCTGATCACGGTCTGCACTGTCCGACATTCAGTCAGTGAAACACCCTCGTGATTCTAACAAAGTATGACCCTTATCATGCTGCAGAAGTATGCAAACGGATCCATGTATCCAGTCATAGTCATATTAATGTATTTATTTAATGGTGTTTAACGGCCTACCAACATCTATGGTTATTTCACGCCGGGTTAACGGGGTAGAATCCCATATTTCACCTGCACGGATGTGTGGAAAATCCAAAAATTAGATATATATTCAGACCTGAAATTATAATAACCTGATCTGGTGCTAGGTCATCATCATACCACTTAGTACCATTACATAAAAGTAATAGGATCTTACTACTTTTACAGTTTATAATTCAGCCCTCTAGTAGAGAGAATCACTATAGGAATGAATGGCCTTTTTGTGAAATTTATCGGGGTATAAACTTGGAAAAGTCACGGGAATACTGGACGAAGGCCGGAAGGCCTCGTCCAGTATTACCGCGACTTTTCCAAGTTTATATCCCTGATAAATTCCACAAAAAGGCCATTCATTCCTTATAATTTCAGTATTTGAAATAAATTCATCAAGAAAATGTGTTTATTTTCCGTTTTCTTAAGAATTATTTTAACTGCGCCTGACGGTTACGGAAAGTAGTTCGGCATGGGAGTTTACTGGGATATAAATTTTGGACAGAGACTTGCTACGGACCAATCAAATGTTAGGGAATTGTGTAAATATTTTTGTGCTGGAATTATAAACATGTACCAGCCGGCCAAACCAGTAGCCTATTTCACCAGAATTGCAAAATATACTTATTTTGCTAAGTACACCTTGAGGGAGAAATTGTCAATTTAAGGATAATTTATTATTTTTTATTATACTGAATTTATTACATGATCACAGCCATAATGGCTGTGATAATGTAATAAATTCAGTATAATAATTCTGTATACTTTTTAATCAACAGATATATGCAGTCGTTAGCTCTATATGAAATAATGCATTTCGGAAAAAAATAAATGATTACTCCCTCAAAGTACACTTTGATAGATAAGTATCCTTTGCAATTTTTGTGAAATATGCTACAGACAAATCGGATTACCAGTCCGTCAGTCACAGTCCAAACTAATGATCAGGCGGCCGTTTCACTAAACTTCGTACGACTAAAATGTTCGTAAGTGCAAAATTATGATCTGTACATTTCACATTAACAATGTTTTCTTGTAAACAATTATTGGATTTACATTTATTGAGCATAGGCTGCATATGCAGCCTATGCTCAATACATGTAAATCCATCAATTGATATTTCCAGACGATCCTAAATTTGCACTTACGAACATTTTAGTCGTAAGAAGTTTAGTGAAACGGCCCCGGGTTACTCACCATCATCGTAGTTTGGCGGTACGTTATTGTCTACCTTTGTGGTGATGTAGTCGATGAATTCGGTTCTGAAAATACATAAATAAATAAACATTAATACGCGGTGCGAATGCGTTTTGGAATAATCTGCCATAGAGATCAGTCACGAATAACGTACGTGAATAGGACTTTATAACTTAACATATAGGGAGATAACTTATCGTTCTGGCATGAGACCTACTTTTGTGTCATGGTGTATGCAAGTGTGAAATATCATGAAAATATTCCAAAGAGTAATCAAGTTTTGGATTGACAGGAAATCAGTCTGCGAAAATAACAACAAAGGGAAACATTAGCGCGGCAAGATTTGTCTACACGCAGCACACCTTTTGATTGTGGTCTACGCATGTGTGAGGTTTCATGAAAATATTCGAAATGGTATTCGAGATATGCTACATACAAGAAGAAATCAGTGCGCGAAAAACCAAAGGGAGATAATTATAAAATTAGTTAGGCAAGAGTTGTCATTTTTGCACGCAACACACCTTTGGGTTTATGCATGTGTGAAGGTTCATGAAAGATATTCCAAGAATGTTCGAGTTATGCTCCGGACAAGACGTGTTTGCGGCGGACGGAGACGGAGACGATGTTGGCATAGGTTGAAGTAACGGACCGAGGTCTATAAATACATTAAATATGCCTAAAAGCATCAATAAATGAAAAAAAAATAAGGTAAAATTATTTGTTTTACTCCCTATGTATCTATATATAGGGAGTAAAAAAAAATATTTACATTTTGTTTTTCTTCATTTCTTGATGCTTTAGACATTTAGGGGTGAACAAGTTAAAATTCCATGAAGAAGGACAAACACATTGGCCATTCGTTGTAACTCCCGGGTTAAATTCGGGTAACCCGAGTAGCACAGGAACAAGCAGAGTCAGTTCGAGTCCAACTAGCCGGAGTTAGAACTCTAGTAACACACCACACAGCTGGGTTCGAATCGAGTTCAAATTCTTTAACTCGAGTTGGAACTATGCTTGCTCCTTTGGTACTCGTGTTACTCGAGTTGCTACCTGAGAGTTACAATGAAAAACGCCCATTGGCGTATACGTGCTGGCATAGGAGTACTATATGTTTCTCTTTCATTTACATTGGATTTGCTAGACAGTTTTGATTTCCGGCTCGATAAAATACTTTCCCGTCAAGTCAAATAAACTTCACTTGATTAACTAAGGATTCCATGTTCAACTAATGTGTTTACGCATGTCAATTATATTGGATAAGCCTCATAGGGAAATTGGCCCTGTGCTAAGACAGGGCTCCAGATAAGCTGCGCATTTGCTTAAATACCCAATTAAAATTGCCAAAAACCCAATTGAAATCAGAAGTAGCGAGTATCGAAAAGCAATACAAATTTTGTGGTACCTTTATCTTGCTGCAGAAAACAATAAACAGACCACAAATATAAGAGACAATTCTAATGAAATGCCAAGACATGTTTTCATTTCGAAGAAAACTATTCAATAATTGCGGTCTGTTGATGTGTAAACCATAGTGTGATTTTATTTTACCCAATTAAAAATTTGAAATACCCAATTGCTTCACAAATGATGGAGTAACAATACTCAATTACTAATTCCTTATCTGGAGGCCTGTAAGGGGTTGTCCATATTTTGTAAGGGTGCAAAAGAAATATTGCCAACATTGGATCAAATTTCTTAAGGCCATGCCATTGTCTGTATCTGTTAAGCGTCCACCCGGATGGCCAAAACCTACTTACATATCCGGTAAACAATAACAACGATTGTAAATTTATGTTAAAAACTTCCTCAACCCTTTGCACACACTGCAAAGGGTTGAGGAAGTTTTTAACATAAATTTAAATTGCCGCTAAATAATAAGTTTGTTTGTTCTCAAAATTATGAAAAAAGCGCGGATCCTGATGAGACGTGTCGTCACGAGCCGGCTCATCTGGATATACACTTTTTACAAATACCACTTTACAGGCATGTGGTGTTGAAAGGGTTAAGGGGGGTGCGTACGCACCCGTCGCACCGCCTCCCTTCCCCCACTGCGTACGGGCCTGGTTATGTCAACATACACTGTCACTTGGGGAAATATTTCTAAACAGTGTTATTTGCAAAAGCTACGTGCACTTTAGAAATTCGTCGAAAGCTTGTCAGCATCCTAACAAACTTCAATCCATAAATTTCAATAGATTCACCAAAAACCTGAAGTAATTTGATTAAATGTGATTGTGACGGGAGAAATGGGGCTTATCGAGTTTGCGACCAGTGTAGATCCAGATCAGCCTGTGCATCCGCACAGTCTGATCAGGATCTGCACTGTTCGCCGTTCCAGCAATGAAACAACCCGGCATGCTCATGAAAAGCAACATAAATCGTTATCAGATTACAGGAGTTCGCTATTCGACCAGGAGCTACACTGGTCACAAATCCCATAAGCCCCATTTCTCCAGTCGCAGCCACGAATGTGTAATATTGATATTACAAGTGTATGTGTAGAAATGGTACCGAAAGTGTTTGTGAACAGAGTAACCCGAATTTTCCCAAGCATGCGCAGTTCGACGAACTCGTAATTTTCCATTTTTAGAGACATATACACCGTACATCCTTGATTGTTTTTATACGTTATTTAAAAAACAAAAAACAAAAAAAAACGGGACGTACAATGGAACCTCTCTCAACCGGACACCCTGGGAACCCTGTAAATCAAGTATACGAACACTTTGTAGCACATGACGGAGCTTTGCAATCATGGACATCCTTTGTATTGAAAGCTACGAAACAGCTAAGTCCATCAAGGTTGAACAGATATAGTTTCAAGAGTGGACGATTTAGAGACACCATGTGGACCATTTAGATGGGTTTCACCGCAATGCATTTCATTGTCGTGTCTGTTCATGATTGAAAATGAGAAGACGTGTTCATGGAGTCCTTAATTACAGTGAAACCTCTATGAACCGGACACTGTTGGTGTGCGGTTTAGAGAGGTTCCACCGTGCTTTGTGTTCACGCTGTACCGGCAGGCGGCGGGCGGGCACAGCTTGTCTTCGATATACAGTGAAACCTCTCTAAACCGAACACCCTGGGGGGTTCCCAGGGTGTCCGGCTTAGAGATGTTTCACTGTAAATCAGACATTTGATCAGTATCAGCCATCGTTGTGTGCTATGCGATCATGAAGAGACATTATCACCTGAGATTAATGACCAAGAAACTCATCAGAAATAAAGTCACAGGTGTTTTCTTGGTGTCCGGTTTAGAAAGGTTCCACTGTATGTGCTATTTGAAGGATCTTAACAAAATTTGGTATACATGGTATCACGACAGATGGGATAAACCTATTGATTTTCAAATGAGATTTTCGATTTCTGTGTCATTGTCCATGGGATAACCCGAGTTATACTTGACGGATCTTTAAAAAATGTGGCATGCATGTATCACGGATAGACAAAATAAAAACACCCTATTGTTTTCAAAAAGTGCTGTTGAGCATTCTCACCGTGAATGACTATTTTTAATTTTAGAATTCTATATCATTGTCCTTGCGAAAACTCAAGTACATGACGTATCTTTACTACATTATGTATACATGCTTACCTTGGAAATAGGAATAACATTTGTGATTTGCATACAATTCCTACGAGCTATCTCCAAAATGGAGATTATTTGTATTGTTTTGCATTCTGAGTTATCTTCCCTTGATTACCGGCCATGCCTCGACGGGCGTATATTGTGACCTTCGGCACTCTTGTTAATTAAAGGAATAGGCGGAACGTTCACATAGAGTAGCCCAGTCTATTTTATACGGGGTGAAAAGCTTAACCATTTAACCCCTAAGTTGTGATATGTTGTTTCTCCAACCAATCAAATAGTCACCAAATGATTTTAGACTAGTCCATTTATGAAAAGCGGGTGTTTTGTTCTAAACAAATATGAAAATTACTTGCAAAAAGTGCAGATCCTGATGAGACGGCTCGTCACGAGCCGGCTCATCTGGATCTACAATGTTTGCCAATACCGGTATACAGGTTTGTAGTGTTGGGAAGCTTAAAATAGAAATGCAAACGAGACAGAAAGATTGAAATGTTTTATTGAGATCCTAAACAAAATCAAATGATGAATGTGTGTGCGTGAGCTACACTTGATTTTTTGTTGTTTTCATATAACTCATTGTGATTCGGCTATAAATCTTACTAACACTTTAGCATTATTGGCGGCATTTGGAAATTAAAAAAACAACATTGAATCACTTTGTCAAATTAGAAATGTAGTGAAAACATTTTAGTTTGTTAGTTTTGTTGTTTTGTTGTTTTTTTGTTTTTTAATTTAAGCTGGTGAAAAATTGTGATTTTAATATTACATGTATATACATGTATATATAGAGGATCTTACATGAGTGATGATTTAATATGATATTTATTAAAGGAGATTACTGATTTCATAAGAAACGAGGCTATGCCGAGTTTCTTATGAAATTAGTCAACGAGGTTAATAAATATCATAATATTAAATCATCACAAATGTTGGATTATATTTATTGCATAAGCACATCGTCATACATTGAAGCTGTACTTGTCAACAAACCTGTTTTCTGTCACGAGTTACATATTTATTACACTAGTGTAACTTGATTTGTATTACACTGCGTTAAAGGTACATGTCCACTCAGTAGGCACAACATGTTCTTTATATCATATCAGGGGCGATAACCATGTTTCAAGTGACACATTAGCATAAATAATTAAAAAATATAATGCCACTCGTAACACAGTTATTTACCCTGATAACAGTGTGGAAATTTACGTCTGATATAAAATGTATAATAATGCCAATAAATACCTGGGGTAATGGTGAATGAATGTTTATTTTGCCAGAAAACGTCTCAGATGATGTCTCTGATATAAAGAAAATGTTGTGCCCACTGAGTGGGCATGTACCTTTAAAATCCTTGAGTGGATCTTACGTGCTCCGGAGATAATATAAATGTTATTAAACGGCTAAATACAACGATGCAATACGGGAGTTTATTCCAGAGACATGTTCATAGCATTTTCCAAACGTAAATGGAAACAGTGTAGGCCCTGACCTGACTGTACATGGCCTACACTGATCGCAAGCTCTTTCAGCCTCATTCCCACGCGATAGGTCACAAACGTACAGTGGGGGCAGCGTGTAAGTGCACACACGAACGAACACGACAGGTTGGAACGCTGACCCCACTGTATTTCATGTATAAACAAAAAAGTAAATATTTTTTCTGCATTTTTCTCATTTCGCATCAAAAGTGTATGTTGTTACCACTCAGTTGAACCGTCTCGGCGAGACGGTTCAACTGAGTGGTAACAACATACACTTTGGGTGGGTAGCGAACCAACCTGTCGTGTTCGTTCGTCTGTGCACTTACACGCTGACCCCACTGTATGAGACAAAAGTCATGTGCTGAGAAGATGCGCGATCTCCTAAACAAATCTTTACACATTTTACGAAATTTTCCATAAATGACATCCAAAGCTGTTGACAAAATGTGCATATAGCATATGCAGAATAGAATTACGCATTTGTTCTGTAGATTTCGACGTCATTTACGGGAAATATCACAGTTTCTGTAAATATTTTTCCTGAAAAAATCGCACATCTTCTGAAGTACACAATCACATGGTGTGTCGTATATGTGGCTGTGACTGGAGAAATGGGGCTTATGATTATTTTTCGATCAGTGCAGATCCAAATCAGCCTGTGCATCCGCACAGTCTGATCAGGATCTGCACCGTTCGCGATTCAACCAATGAAATACACATCCATGCTTCTAACGAACAATACGGATCGTTATTTGGCTACAATAGTGTGCTATTTGATTAGGAGGTGAACAGCTCGCAAATTCCATAAGCCAAATTTCTCCAGTCACAGCCGCATATATGTGTACAACACAGGCGCTGCTTTAATAGCATTTTATTTTCGAGATCTGCTAAATGAAAAGCCATTGCCATTGTGCTTTTGTACCGACGTTACTTGGACGCCAAGCGTCTGATTGTAGCAATATTGTGTTGTTTATTCCAACTAGGGAATTGAAACGTGTTTAGATCGAAATTCAATTTTAGGATCCGCTCCACGAAACTGGGTCCAAGTTTTACAGAGCGCAATATATACGTCACATATGTGCCCCTACATTCTTATTTTTATTTTCAACAGGGAAACGTGTTTAGAGCGAAATTGTAGGCCTCTCTCCAAGGTTTACAGTGCACAATATACATGTGCATGTCTACGTCAGGGGCTCGTTTCACTAAACTTGTATTTACATTTATTAAGCATAGGCTGCATATGCAGCCTATGCTCAATAAATGTAAATGCAATAATTGTTTACAAGAAAACCGTGATTGTTAATTTGAAATTTACAGAATATCATATTTTTGCACTTACGAACATTTTAGTCGCACGAATTTTAGTGAAACGGCCCCCTGGTGTATTGCTATATTTATCGTATGTGGTCAATAGACGATTTTACATAAATGGCGATTTAATATGATGGTTATTAAACTAGTTCGCCGATTTCGTAAGGAACAAAGCTATGCCAGTTTCTTATGAAATTAGTGAATGAGAGTAATACATACCATATTAAATCATCACAAATGTTATATTAAATTTATTGCATAAGCGAGGAATCATGAATTGAAGCTGCAATGATCACACAGCATGCTTTCAGTACCGATCCCATTTGCACATTTAATACACTTAGTATAGCGTATTACAATTTTAAACCGGGTATGTCTGAGCCAATTTTAATTTATTGTGTTACTAAACTGCGGAAGCCTATTCTCAGACCATAAAACCTCCCACATACCGCTCAAAATCGAATAACTCATCATGGTTATCCCCTAAATCTAATGCATGTGATCACATTATCTCTAGCAATTTGAAAGACGATTTACATATATTTGGCAATTGGCAAGCGATAATTTGCATAGTCACTCTGGATTTGCATCGGCATTCAATAAATGATGTCACTATCTTCTCTCAGAAAACGCTGATTGAATAAATTGTATGATTTAGTACTGGGGATATGCCATAAAATACGTATTATTTTTGCAGACATGGTTTAAGACAGTTATTACTGCAAGCCAGACTATGATTATTGCCCTGATATAAAGCGTATGAGAAATATTTGACGAAATTGGGTTTATTTTGATTGACCATCACACGAATACAGCCTAGTAATAATAAGAGTGTCCGTTGCTTGATTGTTTGATTGAGTTGAGTTTTACGTCCGGTCAAGTAGCAATGTCATACTTTTGTGGCTGTGACTGGAGAAATGGGGTTTATGACATATGTGACCAGTGTAGCTCCTGATTAAATAGTACACTACTGTAACCTGATACCGATCTATGTTGCTTGTTAGAAGAATCAGTGAAAAATATTTCACTGATGGAATGGCGAACAGTGCGAATCCTGATCAGTGTGGATGCAAAGGCTGATCTGGATCTACACTGGTCGCAAAAACCATAAGCCCGTTTTCACCGGTCACAACCAAATATACAAACGGGTATGTACATATATTGCTGAATATTCAGCACTAATACTAAAATTGATATAAAATATTCAACACTGAAAGACAGTATCCTGATCCAGTGTCATGCACCCTTACTACACCGGACCACTGCCGCAGTTGTGAATCCAAGTAGGATTCGGTGTTTAGATATGAATCCTTAGATGGATTCATCATTCAGGTACGCATACACTCCCAAACTCAGAAGTTTGATGACGGAGTGGCGAACAGTGTAGAACAAGATCAGACTGCGCGTCCGCGCAGTCTGATCATGGTCTACACTGTTCCCACATACAATAAGCGAATTCCGTTCAGACAAACATCCAGCGTAACAATCGCACATAATATCTAGACAAATCGGTTTCATAGACTGCACATCGTACCAACCGCAGACAATTATAATCAGCTGATAGTATTGATGGAAACTACATATAAAACCAGTCTAGTCTGATCAGACCACCTCTCCTAAGCGACCACCTGTATCTAGCAGCCACCGCAGTGTTTGGGGTGGACCACCACCATTGACTTTTCCTATATAAACTAACCAACTACCACAGAATTTGCAGTTCTCTGCTACTTTCATTTTTCGCAAGGATGTTGTGGCACCTGTTTCCCATAACCTGCACCCATTCTGCACTGGATATTCACTAATTAAATTATAGGTTTAATTATTGTTTAGAAAGATAAATTCAATCTCCTGTGACCATCATGGAGGTGGCGCAAACAGTCAGCGGCTGTAATTGAAAACGGATGGAATTGAAAAATTGACCGGAGAAAACGGGCTTATGGGTTTTGCGAAATGACAAACATGCTCCGACTTACAAAATAATCCAAAATCACACGCTTGCAATTGATGATTCTTTGTTTGTTTTTGGGGGTTTAACGGCCTATCAACAGCTAAGGTCATTTAAGGCCGCGTCAGTGGGGTTAGTACTAAATACCATATATTACCTGTACAAGTACATGTTCAAGTCCATGTACAAATGGGGGGGGGGGGGGGGGGGGGGGGTTCCAAAATCAGAACTGAATATTGACAATAAAAACTATATATTCAGCTATATGATGTTCGTGCATATTACACCCAGCCAAACAGAACAAATATCAATCACTGCTGTTTGTTTTTGGCCGTTTCAGAATGTTTTGATCGATCCCTTTATTGATTCGTTTCTTTTTCGACAAAATTTGCCCTGTCGCCCTGATAACCAGGGGCCCGTTTCACTAAACTTCGTACGACTAAAATGTTCGTAAGTGCAAGTTTAGATAGTCTGGAAATTCCAATTGATGGATTTATATTTATTAAATACATGTATACTTAATAAATGTAAATCCAATAATTATTTACAATAAAGCATTGTTAATGTGAAATTTACAGACTATTATAATTTTGCACTGACGAACATTCTAGGCGTACGAAGTTTATTGAAACGGCCCCCCAGAGTGGACCCTGACAGGCCCGTGAAAATAACCGGACAATCAGCAGCCATCCTGTTCATCATTTGTCTTCAACATCCATGGTTTGGTGAACAGTGTGTGCCCAGATCAGTAGCCGATTTCACCAAAATTGCAAAGCATACTTATGTAGCAAAGTGTACTTTGAGGGAGTATTCATTTATTTTTCCCGAAATGCATTATTTAACTAACAAATTCATATATTCGATGATTAAAAGTATGCAGAATTATTATACAGACTTTATTACATTATCACATCCAGAATGGCTGTCATAATGTGATAAATTCAGTATAATAAATATGAATACATTTATCCTTAAATTGAAAATTTCTGCCTCAAAGTGTAATTAACACGATAAGTATACTTTGTAATTTTGGTGAAATAGTCTACTGACCACGCATACATACACGATGAGCAGGGGCCCGTTTCACCAAACTTCGTACGACTAAAATGTTAGTAAGTGCAAATTTAGGATCGTCTGGAAATGTCAATTGATGGATTTACATTTATTGAGCATAGGCTGCATATGCAGCCTATGCTCCATAAATGTAAATCCAATAATTGTTTACAAGAAAACATTGTTAATGTGAGATTTACAGAATATCGTAATTTTGCACTTACGAACATTTTAGTCGTACGAAGTTTAGTGAAACGGTCCCCAGGTACATACTGGTCACATGAGCTAGACAATTAATTTTAGGAAACGATCCTACCAATTTGAGATATTCAATCACTCTGCTATGTTTGAATGCTATATTTTAATTGAATGATCTTCTGACGTAATCTGTCTAATATATCACCCGTGAATAATTGACAATATTCCACCAGTTCTAAAAATTTCGAGTGCCCGCTATACAGATATAATCATTTAGTAATATTTATTTTACTGATAGTGCCTCGCGGTAGGGGTATTAGGCTATTTTCATATGCAAATGAGACATGATATTTTTTAATTATTTATACTAATTAAATGCGTCACCTGAAAAATAATATTTTCGACAGATTATAAAGTATGATCATTGCACATCAAAAAAGAAATACAGAGAATAAATAGTAATGTCCATTAACATTTTAAGGAAACACGGTTATCGCCCCTGATATCAGTGTGGAAATTGAAGTCTGATATAAAATATATACTAATGCCAATAAATACGTGGGGTAATGGTGAATGACTGTTTATTTTGCCAGAAAGTTCTCAGGTGATGTCTCTGATATAAAGAACATTTTGTGCCTACTGAATGGACATGCACCGTCATATATAGACGGGTCGGAAGCAAAACGTGGAACAGTTACTAACTCCAAACTAGTGTCTGTTTCACGAAAGCTGCCCAAATTTTACGGCGATTTAATCAATTCAAAAACAAGATTTCTTTTGATAATATTAAATTAAAGGAAAAATTAAGAATGAGCCTTCTTTTTATTTCGTGAAATTTGGTCAAATATTGGTTTTATTACGAAAAATGGATTTCTCTATGGGAATTTAACATGGGGGCAAAGAGGTAGAGGACTTGTGGGAGGAGTCCGAAATTGAGTCCGAAATTGACTCCGAAACCTAGCTAGATAGCTTAGAAATGATCTAACTATGAAAACAAAAGTTAAATTTTAAAAATCGGTCCAGTATTTCTGAAATTCTAAAAAATTTCCCCATGTTAAATCCCCATAGACATCTTCACTCCGTGAAGTTGGCTATGGGGATTTAACATGGGTAAATTTTGTTTGCGCAATAAAATCAATATTTGACCAAATTTCACGAAATAAAAAGAAGGCTCATTCTTAAATTTTCCTTTAATTTAATATTATCGAAAAAAATATTGTTTTTGAATTGTTTATATGGCCGTAAAATTTGGGCAACTTTCGTGAAACAGACTATAGTTTTAGCAAAAATCAATATCGCACGTTCGATAATTGGCGAAATTTCAATAAGTAGTTGCAACATTTAATTCCGCATTTGATTAGAAATTTTGACCAACTTTCGATGTCATTTGTTGAAAACATAATTTTTTCCTGATTAAATATTAGGAAAAACGTACATAACTAGAACATTATACTGCTCGCTGGATCGATATGTGTTAACATTTATTTGAACTAGACTGGAAATGTGTCATTATTTTCCGAAAATGCAAATTTATGAAAAGTTTAGAGTGCCACAGTCATAATTTCATAAGTGGTTGAGCATTTTCGCCAACTTTCGACGTTTCTTTGTAAATGGTCTGAAACAATATCACGAAAATACGGACATTACCACAATTGTGAATTAGTTCATGCGATTATCTGCTTGCATTTCGCCGATCCCGATTTCGAAAAAATACGATATTTTCCGAAATTAAATTGAAAGATTGTGAAAATTTCACAGCACATGCGGAATATAATTCCGCATGTGCTATGAATTTTTCACTAACTTTCAATGTCGTTTTCGGAAAATATTGCGAATTTTCTAAATAAACATCGGTAATATACGGTCATTATCCACAAGGCGTAGTATATCATGAACAGAGCCTATATATCAATATGAAGAATCACCGGGGAAAATTAGATTCGGCAATATTACAACTGCGTAACAGTATTTGACAGTGACCGGGCGCATTGATTATTTAATCCAATCAAATCATAACAAATAACATTTGACGTCATCAGTGCATGCTCATCATTTATCGCGGAAGCTCAAATGAAAACCAAAATTGGTTGTGTTTGTTTGTTTGTTTATTGATGTTTAACGGCCTATCAACAGCTATGGCCTTGTAAGGCCGGGCAAACGGATTCGATCCCGTTTTAACTTGTTGCACTGGTGGGGTCCCAAAATCAGAACGGAATATATTCAGTCCTGAAATTAGAATAACCTGACCTGGTGGCAGGTCCATACATGTACAACACCAAAGTCACTTGGCCACTTCACCTAAAATAGGATTACGTCATAATACTCGCATAAGGGATATAACCAGATTCAACTGTCACATACAAAATGCCAAAGACGTACATGAGTGACAAACCAAGTATCCAATCGGAATTCCGGTAAGGATGAACCCCGATCATTAACCCTTTCAACACCACAGACCTCTATAGAGACAACGTTTGCAAACAGTGCAGATCCAGATGAGCCGGCTCGTAACGAGCCGTCTCATCAGGATCTCCACTGTTTGTTAATAATTTTAAACGTCGTACAGATTACCCTTTTAGAAGAATGGGATAATTTGAATGAACAAAATTAATGAAATAGCGTGAAACATTGGCATGGAACATCCTATTAAGTTACTTGGTGTTGAAAGGGTTAAATTACCCATCACATGCTCCCACCTGCCACCCACTAAACATATTGGTTGTGTAAAGTTGTTAATGCTTAGAAAGTCAAAATCCATTCGACACTTTATACGGGATGAAGACTGCTGTGTGTTATTATGCAAATGATTTATGTTTATTTTTAATTTTTAATTACAATCGAAATGAACATCGATATCTTCTAGCACAACCATGAGCCTGATACAAGTATGATAGAGACGGGACCTCGGTTTGAAATCTAATCCGAAAAATCAGCGAGATGGAAATACGATGAACGTATATCTTTCATACCTAGGACGGGGACTGAACCCCTGACCTTCGGTATTGAAGTCTAACACTCTATCCACTAGACTAGAAAGCCAACCCTGATGTTGATAAGGATCGGAATTACTGGTCATGCGCAGGGGACATGGATTTTTTTAATTAATTCGTTCCCACGAAATAACAATTCGTTCCCTCGAATTAACAATTCGATCCCACGATATAACAATTCGTTCCCACGAAATGACAATTTGTTCACTCAATTTAACAATTCGTTCCCTCGAATTAACAATTCGTTCCCACGATATAACAATAGGTTCCCACGAATTAACCATTCGATCCCGTGGGAACCGTGACGAAGTGTTATTTCGTGGGAACCAATTGTTAAACTGAGTGAACGAATTGTTAATTCGTGGGAACGAATTGTTAAATTGAGGGAACGATTTTTTTTTCGTCGGAACGAATTAATAAAAAAAATAATTCTACTAAATCACGAACAGTGCATACCCAGGTCATACTGCGCGGATGCGCAGGCTGGCCTGGGTATACACTGGTCGCAACACTTATAAATCCCTATCCCCCCGTCACGGTAGCATTTCATGTTTTCTAAACCATATGCAATTGGTGTGTTTTCCAGTTCCGGATAGGATTTTTTCCCGCTTATCTGACAGAGATTCAGATAAAGGTTGACAATCACTACATTGATACGAATGCATTTCCCAAAATACGTACCCGAGTGCTGTAGACAGGTGTAAATTCAGTGCCGATATCGTTTTTACCTGTTTCAAATTGATAAACCAGGCATATATCAAATGCACTCTAGAATTGAGCGCATGCTGGTTCCGTCTAGTTTTGTCAGTAGTAACAAATGCACTCTAGAATTGAGCGCATGCTAGTTCCGTCTAGTTTTGTCAGTAGTAAACGAGACTCTTTGCCTATAGTTTTAGGGCTTATAGTAACCAGTCCTCATCCGAAAAAAATGGTGGGATGGAAATACTATTTTTCAGGCGGACAACCTCCGGTCATGAATTCCAATGTTCCTCCAGTAGGCTATCGACCCATACGTGAATACAGTACAAGGCATATTAAGTGGTACAAGGTAAACAAGGTATATATCAAATGCACTCTAGAATGTATTTTCGTCAAGTTTTGATGGTAGTAGGAACGATTCTTTAAGACAAGAAAAAATAAACTTAAAGTTAACAAAAATAAGTTCAGCATTGCAAAGGTCCAAAACATGTTTTAATGAGAAAAATGGAAAATAAAAAAAACAACGGACGAAAATTTTTCGTTACCCACGTGCTAAGGATTAATGATTAAATTTATGTACAGTGAAACCCCTCTAAACCGGACACCCTGGGAGGTCCCCAGGGTGTCCTGCTTAGAGAGGTTTCACTGCAAATCAGGTATTTATTGTGTGTTATGCGATCACGAACAGACATTATCACCTGAGATAAATGACCAAGAAACCCATCACAAATAAGATCACAGGAGTTTTCTTGGTGTCCGGTTTGTAGAGGGGTTCCACTGTAATTTTGACACATACAGTGGGGTCAGCGTGTAAGTGCACACACGAACGAACACGACAGGTTGGTTCCAACCTGTCGTGTTCGTTCGTGTGTGCACTTACACGCTGACCCCACTGTATACATGTTATGTCTCCGTCATTTCATGGGACAGTTCACTATTTACAAATACGAGATATTCCGCCAGAGATAATGCTTTGTGGTTATAGGCGTTGATTTTTTTTATTTAATAAGATTTATTACAATTGTTAGCGGCATAGGTAATATTGCAACTATCATAAGTAATGACTAAATAACATAAACATTGATTGGCCTACAAATAATACCAACACATGAGTTACAATCCTCTCCGTGCTTTCGTTTGCTAGCTCTACACATGTTATCTATTATTTTTTACTAATCTTGTTGCGTATCACGTGACTCATCATCTTGCGATTAGCGTGATTTATTGCCCGGTGATTAATTGCATTCAAATTACGGCACGTGCGCTGACATCTTGTTTTGTTGTTGTTTACACAGTGACACCCGCGTTTTTTTCATATTGTTCGGAGTACATATGTCTCCAAAGAGCAAATAACATATTAGTATGACTTTCCAAGATAAACAGAATACCACGTTAGCGTCTTTTGATATCAAAGTTTATCAGGCAAGGCTGATTATCAGGCAAGGCTGAGAAACATGTAGGAGGCTCGCCATGCCGAATAAACTTGATTTCAAAATGGTCTAATCCGGCATTATACTTATATTATGAGGTAACGCGACATGCTACATCAAGGATGTTAAGTATGTCTATGTCTATGTCTATGTCTATGTCTCTGGCTAGATGTAGGAATGCTGACGTGTAACATTGTTTTCATTGCAAGTAACGCGGACGTTTTTACGCAGCGCCATGACACGGACGTAGTTCGGCGAACATCACGTGACGTTGTCCAGCCAATAGAATTGCGTACGTGATAGAGTAAACCACATCTACATGTGTACACGCATTCGGTGGCAATGAAGTAATATCACTGACACAGTATGTCCGGAAGTGGGATATAATTGTGCCAACAAACTTCACTGGTTCAATAGTCCCAGCCAGCACCGATATTTAGATCGAGTTGCTGGCATCTGCGCTTTTCCAATCAGGAGTAGTATTGGGTGCGCGAAAATACAACCGGCGGGTATATATAAAGTTAACACATGATGGAATCGGTGAAAGCAGGGAGCTAGCTCTTTTCTTCCACTGACCCATTCATTGCATGAGTCAGTGGCAGAAGGGGGCTAACTCCCTCATGGTGTTATCCCCACTTCTTCCGCTGACTCATTCGGCAGAGCTCCAGATAAGGTGCGTACTGACGTATTTTACGCACTTATTTTAGCAGAATACGCACTGATTATCAAAAGTGGGCGTACACAATACTCACACCAATGTGAAAATACCCATTGATTTTCAAATTCAGTAGTGAAAATATTGTAATAAAGTTGAAATTTATTTAGTTGAGGTGCAAAAAGCAAACACTGTTTTCTTTTTGCAGCTCAAATAAGTGAAATTTTAAATGTGTTTTATATTTTTTTTTGTATCATTTGTTCCCTATTTAATAAGGAAGACAATTAACAGTGCATTTATAAATCTGGTGTATACGACTCTTTAGATACAAAAACTTATCTGAAGCGCTGCCTTCGTATGTCAACCAGACATAAGAACCCTTAAGATGGACCATAATCAAATTATTATTCCACGAGCATACTACATGTATTTGGACCATAGTTATATCGCGAGCGAAAAACTGATCTCAAGCTGTGGCGGCCAATATAGGACACATTCAAAATGGCCGCCATCTGAATTCAGGTGGTAACACACCCAGCTACATATTGACGGTCTCATTTACATAATTTAAACATCATTACATTATGAGTTGAATACACTGTGTTATTACATTTGTTATGCAGTTAAAGCCGATTTAATTTGCTAAAGGCGGGATACTATTAGAATAGCATGCATGAAGATATTCAACAGATAGTACGAACATTATGTTTTATCCTGTGTTTACGTCAGTTTGGCGCAATCCATGGGTTATTGCCATTGCCGGCAAACAGTGCATTGTGGGAATTATTGACGCCAAGCAGACTTTAATCAATCAAGAACGTCGTGAAACTGAAGTCGATTTGATGTATTTTATTTATCGAAACTTAAACGCAACAGAATGAAATGTTGACTTTGAAACACGTAGTGCGCAATGCCGAATACGGGACATGTACATATGCATCAATTACATGCAAACATTGATGAATGTATACATATCTATGGAAGCGTCTAGTGCCAATGTTAAAATACATTTATCTCCTAATTAGGAGATACTAAGTCCTAATCAGGAGATAATATCTCCTAACTAGGAGATAGTAACTCCTAATTAGGAGATAGTAACTCCTAAATAGGAGATATTATATCATAATTAGGACTTAGTGTCTCCTAATTAGGACTTAGCATTAGGAGATAAAACATTGGCACAGATAGTAAGTCCTAATTAGGAGATACTAACTCCTACTTATGATATACTAATTCCTAATTAGGAGATACTAAGTCCTAATTAGTTAGGACTTAGTATCTCCTAATTAGGACTTAGTATCTCATAATTAGGAGATAAACATATTTTAGCATTGACAGCAGGACGCTTCCATACATACCCCGTATTTCAATATTATATATATAACATTACCGATACAAAGCATTGTTTGACGTGTAGACATAATATGCAGACCTTCTGGGAACAAAACGTATTAAAGGAAATGTCAGATTGTTGTAAAGACAAATTATTTACAAATAGAATGTGTCTATTCCGTGCGATCACGCTGTCATAATGTGCCGCTGTGGCTGGAGAAATGGGGCTTATATGATTTTGACCAGTGTAACTCCTGATCAAATAGCACACTATTCAAGGTGTATGATCACATGGTACTAACAACAACAACAAGTACTGTAACTTCCAGAATCCATCTGATTCAAAGTACGTATTATTTTATAGTGTCCTTATTACGTAACGGATTTTGATGAAACATGGCGCATCAAACGCGTCTTATTAAGCTGCATTTGGTGGTCTCCATATGTTCGCCTAAAAATCTTTCGTGTTTGCGAAGAATCGATTTCCGTGTCTATCGACACGGAAATCAATTCTTCGCAAAAACGACATAGGTCTGTGCCGAACTCCCTGGACCACCAAATGCAGCTCATGAAGACGCGTTTGCTGCGCCATATTTCATCAAAATCCGTTGCATATTAAGGAAAACATATCAAATAATACTTACTTTGGAGTGTGCGACGTTGCTGTTGTTGTAACCACGTGATCATGCACCTTGTTATTGTCGCCTAATAACGATCTACATTGCTTTTGAGGATAATGGCGGTTGTTTCATCGATGGAAAGGTGAAAAGGCAGATCCTGATCACTGTGCGGATGCTGATCTAGATATACACCGGTCGCAAACCCCATTAGCCCCATTTCTCAAGTCAGAACCAGATATAATTATTACAAGATGCGTTGTGTTAATGCCACAAAATGTTGCTTCGACCTGAGAAACGCGTTTTATTTTGGCGTTTGCAGTGTATTAAAACACCGCATTAAAACCAAAATACACTAGTGTAATAAATATGTACATGAGACCGCTACAGAAAACACGTTACATATCAGGGGGTCGTTTCAACTTCGTACGACTGAAATGTTCGTAAGTGCAAATTTAGGATCGTCTGGAAAATTCCATTGATGGATTTACATTTATTGAACATAGACTGCATATGCAGCCTAGGCTGCATATGCAGCCTATGCTCAATAAATTTAAATCCAATAATTGTTTACAAGAAAACAGTGTTAATGTGAATTTTACAGACTATCATAAGTTTGCACTTACGAACATTTTAGTCATACGAAGTTTAGTAAAAGGGCCGCCAGTATCATACAGCATACTGGTGTCCAGTTTGTAGAGGTCCCACTGTACTTGTCAACTAAATGTCGATGCAAACAGTATGCATAAGTTATTGTTCACACATTGGGTTTTTAAGGAATTAAATGCGAGGGAGCGATAGCGACCGCAGCATTTATTTCCTTAAAAATCCAATGTATGAACAAGAACATACTCAAAAATAGCCAGGTCTACAATGCAGTCTCCCATCCGAGTATTGATTTGTCATTACCTGTCTAATTAAATCTGGTAATATATAACTGATTGGGGTTAAATCTTTCTCAAATTGTGAAATAAGTGGAGCACTATACTGGCCAGTGATTGGCTTAGACAGTCGGACGAATTATAAGTATCTCTATCAGTATCAAATCTTTTGCACTGAACAATTATTATATTTTTATCCTGAAAATCGTGTACTCGATTATATTGAATCATCCTCAAGTATTAATGCCATTAAATATACAACAAACATATGCTTGAAACGAATAATGAGCGTCTAATCTTGAATGCTAGATTATAGCACCATAACGCTGCATGTACTCCGTGGCGTAATTGGTTTGAAACGAGAAGCATGAACATGATGAACACACATACATTATTGGAGGTATCGGACAAGCCAACCACACACTATGTTTTTGAGCGAGCAAACACTACTCCCCACGCCGCGCCCTTAATAATAAAGAAACAATTCATGATGCAGATATTTATGTCGACTGGTGTGGTAATAAGTTCGGTCTGATGAAGGAAATCGAACTAAAACTGACGACCAAAGTGGCCGGAAATGTCATTAGAAGACGCATAGAAGAACAGCATAGTAGTACATTTGAACCAAATAGATTTCACATACAGTGAAACCTCTCTAAACCGGAGACCCTGGGAAATCCCAGGGTGTCCGGTTTAGAGAAGTTTCACTGTAAATCAGGCATTTGATCATTCGGAGCCATAGGTGCGTGCTATGCGATCACGAACAGGCATTACAACCGGAGATAAATGACCAAGAAACTCATCAGAAATATGGTCACATGTGTTTTCTTGGTGTCCGGGTTAGAGAGATTCCACTGTATCTATTTCATCCCTATGTATAAGACATTAACTGTAGCCTATTTCACCAACATTGCAAAGTATACTTTTCTAGCAAAGTATACTTTGAGGGAGTAATCCTTTATTTTTCCTGAAATGCATTATTTCATATAGAACCAACCACTGCATATATTTGATGATTAAAAGTATGCAGAATTATTATACTGAATGTATTACATTATCACAGCCAAAATGGCTGTGATAATGTAATAAATTCAGTATAATAAAAATTAATAAATTTATCCTAAAATTGAAAATTTCTCCCTCAAAGTAATAGGCTACTGGTCATTGTTAAATTTGGACTATTTCATTGACCAACAAGGGGCGTTGTTGCGTTTTAAATAAGTAATACATAAAATATGAAATTTCAAGAATTGAAGGGATCAATCGAGTTGACTCCCTTCAACCACTTTCACCGTCAATTATCTTTTACCCCAGACTGAACACGACTAAATCATATGTAATTATGTTTTTATTATTTCTACATTTAGTAGCCTATACTACGGAAGCCCATTAGGGCCACTTCTCTTTTTTTTATCTTTGCTTGAATTTTCGAGATCTTTTCTTGAATTTTCAAGATACTTTCTTGAATTTTCGAGATCTTTTCTTGAATTTTCAAGATGTTTTCTTGAATGTTCAAGTTCTTTTCTTGAATTTTCAAGATCTTTTCTTGAAAAGATCTTGAAAATTCAAGAAAAGAACTTGAAAATTCAAGAAAACATCTTGAATAAATGGAAACTAAAAAGTGAAGTGGCCCTAATGGGCTTCCGTACTATACTGCTCGGTTGCCGATTGCTTTCACGTTCAACGTTCGAACGTTGAAATATATTACACTCACAGGGCTCCAGATAAGGAATTAGTAATTGAGTATTGTTACTCCATCATTTCTGAAGAAATTGGGTATTTCAAAATTTTAATTGGGTAAAATAAAATCACACTACTGTTTACACATCAACAGACCGCAATTATTGAATAGTTTGCTCTGAAGTGAAAACAGGATTTCATTAGAATTGTCTCCTTGGAGACAATTCTAATGAAATACCAAGATGTGTTTTCATGGAAAATAAGACAAACATGCTATATTTGTGGTCTGTTTATTGTTTCTGCAGCATGATAAAGGTACCACAATTGTTTTATTGATTTTTGATACTCGCTACTTCTGATTTCAATTGGGTTTTTGGCAATTTTAATTGGGTATTTAAGCAAATCTGGAGCCCTGACTGAAAATACTGTAATTATCATTATAATCAACGCCGATACATGCTCGCCACAGCAGTAGCACAGCAAACAGGGCAGATCTTAAGTCTGACCTGTAACATATTTCAAAATGGCAAAGTATACTTATCTTGCTAAGTACACTTTGAGGGAGATATTTTCAATTTCAGGATAAATGTATTCATTTTTATTATACTGAATTTATTACATTAATACAGCCATTTTTGATTGTGATAATGTAATAAATTAAGTATAATAATTATTAAATTTATTAATTTCCTGCAGACTTTTAATCACCAACTATACGCAGTCGTTAGTACTATATGAAGTAATGTATTTCGCTCAAAGTATACTTAGCTAGATAAGTATGCTTAGCAATTTTGGTGAAATCTGCTAAGGCTTATGCTAATAGCAAACACCACTCCGCTATATTTCTAAACTGTACAGCCTTTTTCTCATAATATTCTTAATGGTCTCGTGAACATGTTATGGTCTAAACACTGCGTGGAACAGCATCCATCTAACTGGAAACATTCTAAAAATAGATCCAATTAAGTCTATGTTCATCGGTAATTGTTTACTTTGTAGTATTTAGAGCAAAACAGATCCCACGAGAACATCCAGAACGGTGCTAATAAATGGAAACGTTGCTTACAATACGACCCACGCTGCTTCGCTGGTTCATATATCATAAACATCATATGAACGGTCTAGAATATAGGAAAACATACTTACGGAATAAAACCATGTACTGTTGCGTTTGCTGTAGTACGAATATATATACATGTATTACCGTAGTTTGAAAAACAGTTGGTCTGCTTAAAGTGCGTGGAGTCCGAAGAACGACTCCACGCACTTTAAAGGTACATGCCCACTCAGTAGGCGCAAACTGTTCTTTATATGAATTAAATAAGTGTATAATTGTGTCACTATTCCAAGTTCTAAACATTACGCGTGCGCACTATGCATACATAATAATTTAGTAATATTTATTTTACTGATAGTGACTCGCGGTGGTATCAGGCTATCTTCATATGCAAATGAGGTATGATATTTTTTAATTATTTATACTAATTAAATGCGTCACCTGAATTTTTTTTATTTTCGACAGATTATGAAGTATGATCATTGCACATAAAAAATAAATACAGAGAATAAATAGTAATGGCCATTAACAGTTTAAGGAAACACGGTTATCGCTCCTGATATCAGTGTGTAAATTTACGTCTTATATAAAATGAATAATAATGCCAATCAATACGTGGGGTAATGGTGAATGAATGTTAATTTGCCAGAAGATGTCTCAGATGATGTCTCTGATGTAAAGAATGTTTTGCGTAAAACAATTATATTCCTAATTTTAGCACCTTATTTGGTTAATTACATTTTTGAAACTATCAGAACATGCAAGAAACATGTACATGTATGTAGAAACATATTTGGTCTGTTTAAAGGTACATGCCCACTCAGGGCATGCACCTTTAAACAGACCAAATATGTTTCTACATACATGTACACATGTACATGTTTCTTGCATGTTCAAAAATGTAATTAACCAAATAAGGTGCTAAAATTAGGAATATAATTGTTTTACGTCATTTCTGATGCAATTGATAGAACAGCGACGTTGCCGGTCACTATCGTGACGTTATTGACAACGACGAAATGACGTCAAACACACTTTAACGAATCAATAATGCCGCGCGACGTCACGTGGTGCTAATGTAATAACCGCAATACGCTGAATGGGCGTTTGAAGTATGAATTGATGGTCAGTGTAAATAATTATATTGCTTTATTCATGTTATAATGTTGCTTTTTTCCTTTCATATTTTATACCATATATCAAAATATTATTATATGTTTTCGAATGTACTTGTGATATTGATCGGAACAGTATAAAGCAGTGTTCTCCGAAATATAGAGTCGAACCAGTATTTTAGATGTGGGCCTTATGTCATTTTACGGTCAGAATATGTGTGCTCGTGCAATCACATTGCTTATTGATGATAAGACAATATGTGGGTATATAGTTTGGTGGAATTCCGACCGGCGTAGGCCCAGATCAGACTGCGCGGATGCGCAGGCTGATATGGGGCTACGCTGGTCGCACAAGTCACAAGGTTCATTTTCCAAATCTGGGCCGAGTTGTGTGAGGTCTCTAACCCCACCCTAACTAAACACAGAAACCATCCAACATAACTACTGTCTGTTCCACGTTTTGATTGCCGATGGACATTTGGCTATTAAACACATTGAATCTAATATTAAAATTTAACTACTTTTTATCAATAACAAAAAAGTCACACTCACGAACACTTTTGGAAACTGAGACCTGAATTTCATAAAATAATTTTTTTTTTAGGGGGAGGGTGACGTTTTTGCTATTGATGTGCGATTTTACTCGAGATTTATCCACCACCACAATCACAAAATTTGAAGAAAAAAAAACATATACCAAATATATTTCATATACCTACACCATGTGCATAATTTTGTTAAAAAGAATAATAGAAATTATAACTAATCCATGATATGTTATGTGCATGTACTTGTAATTTTGTTTGCACCCATGCCTTTGCCTTGGATGTAAATAAGTTGTATTTATCTCGTATGTATACATGTATGAATTCATACAAGCTATTAGCTTGTTTTCAAATCCATGTACATTTCACATGCAATTTATGTATCACGTATTGTATAAATAATATTGTTTAACCCTTTGAACCCGAAATCCCGCTATAGCGGTTTATGCAAAAAGTGCAGATTCAGATGAGCCGGCTCGTAACGAGCCGTCTCATCAGGATCTGCACTTTTTGAAAGTAATTTTAATATTTCTTAGAACAAAAACACGCCCTTTTCATAAATGGACGAATCTGAAAATCATTTTGTGACCATTGGATTGGTTGGAACATTAGCATATCACAGTCCATTCCAGTTCCTTAGGGTTGAAAGGGTTAAACTAAACTGCATGAATGAGTACCAAACCAGGAGCTACACTGACCACAAATGCCATAAGCCCAACTTCTCCAGACACAGTCACATACATGTATTATGATCGTTATCCGGTTTTCTGCTCACCACATTTCAAGTCATATCATTTGCACCAAACGAGCAAACCCTCTAAACGAAATAGACGTTTTGCTCTCCTATGGGCACGGGGCAATAACTTCTATGTACTATATTATGATCATTCCCCAGAAACGCCAATTTGTCTTTTACGGGCATGCTGTTCACCACTTTTCAAGCCAACACACACTTACAAGCAAACCATCCAAACGAGGTAGATCTAGAAACCTTAATCGTAAAACAATAATTATTGCGTGCAAGCTTAAATGTGAAAATACGCTAATTTATTGGGCAGCGCGTCTAACTATAAAAAAAACAAACAATTCTACGTTAAATATAAAAACGTTTTTTGCTCAAGAAAAACTGTAGCTTTCTACGTTTAAGCACGTTTTTATACTTAAAGTTCCTAGAGTAGATGTTCTGCTCTCCCATGCGGGCAATAATGTTTATATGTTATATTACGATCGTTCCCGACAAACGGCAATTTGTCGATCGTATCTTTTGTTGCGTGCTAAATTGTTCGATATTGCTCAGTGCTAGGTTTTGTTGCCCAATATACTTAACCAGACCATAATTTAACTACGACGCTCAGGCTGATTTACTATTACATAGTCCTTGAGATAAAATGATATTAACAAAAGAGCTGATCCATAAGCATGTTTTTTTTATTAGTTGTGTTCTATTTAGGGAATAAAACCATGCACTGTTGCATTTACTGGGGTTATAATACATTTATCTGTTGAAAGTGCGTGAAGAAGAAGAACGGACTCCGTGCACTTCCAACAGACCAAATGTATTATTAACCCCAATAAACGCAACAGCCCATGATTTTATTACTTATATTTACACTGCATTTTCTAATAGTTTCAAAAATGTAAATAACCAAATATGGCGTTAAAATTAACAATAATCATGACATTTTGTCGCAATTCCTGGAACAGCCACGTTGCGAACTTTAACCAATCAACAACATCGCGTAACGTCACGTGTGTCTAATGTATTGTATTTGTATGTAAGCGCAATACGTCGAATGGGCGTTTGCATTATGAATTTATAGAAGGTGTACATATTTACTTTTAGTTTCGCTTAAGTCAGTGCTAGGATGCGTTGGTGCCATGGACTGTGAAAATACAACACGGATCGTGACACAAATGCCATAAAACCACACTTGCAATGTATTTTTTTTTTGTTTTGGTAGTCGTGTTCGGCGATTATTATGGATCGCTTGTCTTGTACAGTAGATCCTCTCTAAACCGGACACGCATACAGTCTGTGTATCCTTAGTTGTATGGGTTTCATTGGTGTATATTTATGACGATAATGTCTGTTCAAGATCGCAAAGCACAGCCGCATACATTGGCATAGTCATATGCCTGATTTACAGTGGAATATATCTAAACCGGACACCCTGGGGACCACCCAGGGTGTCCGGTTTAGAGAGGTTCCAACTGTAATTTTCAACTCACATCAGCAAAGTTCAGTGCAGTTTGGTGACTATAGAAGTTCTCTCCGTGCGTTCTTCCATTTCGACAGTTATGTAGATATATTGTATTAACGGTACTTGTACTCAGTAGGCACAAACTGTTCTTTATAAGGAATTAAATAAGTGTATAATTGTGTCACTATTCCACCAGTTCTACAAATTACACAGTGCCCGCTATACAGATATAATCATTTAGTGATATTTATTTTACATATAATGACTCGCCGTGGTATCAGGCTATTTTAATATGAAAACGACGCATGATATTTTTTAATTATTTATACTAATTAAATGCGTCACCTGAAACAAATAATATTTTCGACAAATTATAAAGTATGATCATTGCACATGAAACAAATAAATACAGATAATAAATAGTAATGTCCGTTAACATTTTAAGGAAACACGGTTATCGCCCCTGATAACAGTGTGGCAATGTACGTCTGATATAAAATGTATAATGCTGCCAATCAATACGTGGGGTAATGGTGAATACATGTTCATTTTGCCAGAAGATGATATCACTGATATAAAGAACATGTTGTGCCTACCGAGTTGGCATGTACATGTACATGTACCTTTAATTGTGACTTAACTTGTCGGTTGGCAGAAATATACTTTGTGACATAAAGCTTGGCCTTATCACAGTTGAGGTCAGTCTAGCACCGGATCCAGACATAAACTATGGCTCTGTCAACCTACAACTTAAAGTACAACTTACGTTTTCACTGCGGTTCAGTATTTAACCTCATGCGTATGCGGTAATATTCTTGGACCACACGCACATAAATATCCGGTATAAAACGGTGCCGTATCACGTGTACTTGGTTACTATGCTTGGCTAATCAACCGCCGCAAACATACCCGTACTCCAAGAAATGTAATTTGCCATTTGTAACGTCCAACGAGAAAAAGGTATAGGACTTAATACGTTATTCTCTGAGCGTACCCGGTATCAACGAGCACACGTGATACGGGTCTAATGTTTCAATACACGAAGGCGTTTGTATAAGGTATTTGCGACAAGTGTAGTTCCTGCTAAGAATACGGGACTATTTTGATCTGACACTACATTGGTTTGGAATCAAGTAACCCCCTTTTTATAATGGTGAATCGTAATTTGGTGAAGCTATATGTTTTCAGGAGCATCTTTCAGCATTAAGACCTACCAGAAAATGACTTCAAAACATTGAGACGAAAATAACATCATTAAACCATAACAACCTTCAGACATGTTATCATCTGTAGTTTCCAAACAGGTTTGCAATTTAAACATTGAACTTTCCTCCTTGGATGATTAAATTGGATGTATATTGAGAAAGGGACCTTAAGAAGTTTGCGACCAGCGAAGCCCAAGATCAGTCTGCGCATCCGCGCAGTCTGATCTTGGGCTACGCTGTTCGGCATCCGGTAACTGACGTCGGCTAGTTGCCACCAACAAATTCGATTCAAATTAACAACAGTGACTGTGCAAGAAAATGAATATCACCGATGGTTGTAAATGCCCTAATGTAACTTTTCTAAGCCCACGGCCCAAATGGTCTTGGGAAACTTCGATGCAGGTCGAAAGCACCAAATACAATTTCACCAACGCGTAATGCATGTACGCAGAGAGTGCATATACGTATATCAAGAAATAAAGACAGTTCATATCAGCTAACTACATTCCTGCTATAATATGTTTGCGTAGGGGTACGACGATTTCAGATGCATATATTACAAACTGCAATCGCATGCACCTGCTAGTGCAACATATGCACATAGCTTACAAAACTTGCAGTTGTGTAGTAAACTATCACAGGTGGGTTCGAGTTTTGATTAATTGCTTTAATCAAATATAATTAGCTTAGGGCGTTTGATGCGATTTTCTGCATGTGATAATATACACTATCTGACATTACACCTGCACTTTCATTTGAAAATAGAGCGAAAATAAATGATCAACTGCTGGATAAACTGCATTGGAATTAGAACACAATATATCTCTAAACGTTTTATGTTTGTTTCGGAACTAACATATTTATCTGCAACTAGCAAAACAAACTGGAATATTTCAGCGGTATTTCCATAATCAGTGAATGAGAAGTGGTAGTATATATGGCACAGTATATCCCTAGATGAATCACAGCTGATCACCGATCACCACCTGTACCTAACATGTTCTTTAGTACAGTGGAACCTCTCTAAACCGGACACCCTGGGAGGTCTCCAGGGTGTCCGGTTTAGAGATGCTCCACTGTAAACCAGGGCCCGGTTGTTCAAAACATCCGTTAGCTTAACGGACTGTTAAATCCTTAACTGAATGGTTAAAATCTCTGTTTTAACAGAGATTTTAACCATTCAGTTAAGGATTTAACAGTCCGTTAAGCTAACTGATGTTTTGAACAACCGGGCCCAGATATATGAGCGTACCAATACACGTTTGTGTTAAGAGTCATTAGCAGTCTATATACATTACAATAGAACCCATCTAACATGAAGAGTCATTAGCAGTCTATATACAGTACAATAGAACCCATCTAACATGAAGATCATAGCAGTCTATATACAGAGACCCACTAACATAGCATTAGCATCTTATATACAGTACAATAGAACCCTCCCTCAACATGAAGGTCATTAGCATTCTATATAACAGTTACAATAGAACCCATCTAACATGAAGAGTCATTAGCAGTCTATATACAGTACAATAGAACCCATCTAACATGAAGAGTCATTAGCAGTCTATATACAGTACAATAGAACCCATCTAACATGAAGAGTCATTAGCAGTCTATATACAGTACAATAGAACCCATCAAAATTAAACAAATGTATGTTTCTAGGTGTCCGGTTTAGAGAGGTTATTTAGTATGTAATGTTGATTCTGCGCCGAGATCTCTCACATATTATAGGAATGAATTGCCTTTTTGTGGAATTTATCGGGGTATACACTTGGAAAAGTCGCGGGAATACTGGACGAAGGCCGGAAGGCCTCGTCCAGTATTCCTGCGACTTTTCCAAGTTTATATCCCCGATAAATTCCACAAAAAGGCCATTCATTCCTTATAATTCCAGCATTTGAAATAAATTCATCAAGAAAATGTGTTTATTTTCCGTTTTCTTAAGAATTATTTGAACTGCGCCTGACGGTTACGGAAAGTAGTTCGGCATGGAGTTTACTGGGATATAAATTCTGGACAGAGACTTGCTACGGACCAATCAAATGTTAGGGAATTGTGTAAATACTTTTGTGCTGGAATTATTATCATACCATGAAATGTGAGACATTTAGCTGCAGAATATACCTTACATATACATGTGTATGTATGTGGATATGACGGGAGAAATTGGGCTTAATAATATGGGATTTATAACTAGTGTAGCTTTTGATCAAATAGCACCATCCTGCAACCTGATAACGAGTGATAGTGATGATCATGATGAGACCGTGGGGATGCACATGCTGATCTGGATCTAAACTTGTATGAAATATCATAAGCCCAATTTCTCCAGTAACAGTCACATCATTATACTAGTGAACATAGTATATACCGTGTCAATTTGCTATTCTTACAGCAAATATAGCTATAACTGGGTATACTCCTCATGCTACAATATGTTAATATATTCAGATTCAACAATTGACTAACATAGCAAATAATACACGTTGCTGCATGTGTATTGTGAAAGACGCAAATTGTCCGCAAGAACAAATATGTCAAAAACACTTCGAGACGTCCCCCCAGCCGTACTGTGGATATTTTCGCTATATGCGGACATATTCGCTGATGTGGACATATTCGCTGGTGCGGACAAATCGACGCCTTTCCTGGTTAGCGTACTACAAAACCTAAATTCTAGACTGAACTGTGTCTAGACTTGTGGCAAAACAAAGAAAATCCCAACACATGAGGTGAAATTTCATAAGCATTTCCCAGTTCTAGCGTAAACTAAACGCAAAGCAGGTTGCAAAAACGCATATCAAAATTGTCATATTTCATTTGCTCGGGCAGTCTTACAAGCGTTTTAATTTGCTTGATCAATAGATAAAGCGTCTAGTTGATCATATAAACCCTAATATTATTTGGATAACCTTAGACCTTCTGGAGTCTGTTGTAGGAATCGATGATTGCAGAATATCCGGAAACATCAGACGTAAACCAGTTGCATTCCACGGGCATTGCACTTAGTTTAGTAAACAACGTACGTACACACATATCGGGTTAATTAAAGAGGAAGGAAATAGAAAAGATTAACTTTAAAATATATTTTGTAAACTGGTAGATAATGACAATACAAACTCCATACAAAAATTATAATCCGATCACAAGTTATCCAAGTTTATATTCTATGCAATTAATGCAATTCTTTTCCAACCAAAATTTTAAAATCGCAATAAAAATAATATTTAATGAAAAAATATATTTATTTTACATTCTTCCTTTATTTCATCATACATTATCAATTCCTTGTAATAAAATAATGAAGAAAAAATAGTTAGACTTAATATTAAATGACTATAAAAATAAGTGTATTTGATGACAGCTAATTAAAATGTTCAAACCTTTGTAACTTTTTTAATATTTGTTATTTTTGCATGCGGTTTTCAACATTCATTTCATATTATCAAATTGTATCATTTACAGAACATAAACATGTTGTTTTCTTGCTCCAATAAATCCATGTGATATTGCGTTTACTGCGATTGTTAAGACATTTGGTCTGTTCAAAGTGTTTAAACATACCAAATGTGCTGCATACCGCTTTCGGTGGGTGAGGATATGATAAGGAGTTAACATATAAAGTGCAGTGGTAATGGAATATGTCAATATAACATTTCTATACCGCCATTTCCAATTGCAATGCATCGATCATTTTGTCACTATAATTATTATCTGCAGTACAGAGCAACGTATTGATAGTAGGTCTCACGGGACGGTTAACATAAATACTGACTGTTCGGTGGAGCATTAACTTTGTAAATTACATGCTACCCAGTGATTTACCGTGAGAATGGAGGGATTTATTTCCTTGAAGGAAATATTATAGGAA
The DNA here is from genome assembly GCA_029237695.1 of Conchocele bisecta. Lineage (NCBI taxonomy): Eukaryota > Metazoa > Mollusca > Bivalvia > Lucinida > Thyasiridae > Conchocele > Conchocele bisecta. The sequence continues at coordinate 46,987,186 of CM055274.1, forward strand.
TGAATGGCCTTTTTGTGGAATTTATCCGGGTATAAACTTGGAAAAGTCGCGGGAATACTGGACGAAGCGATAAAAAATTACAATTTTCGAAAAAAGATTTTTTTTCGAAAATTGTCATTTTTTAAGGTCTCGTCCAGTATTCCCGCGACTTTTCCAAGTTTATATCCCCGATAAATTCCACAAAAATGCCTTTCATTCCTTATAATTCCAGCATTTGAAATAAATTCATCAAGAAAATGTGTTTATTTTCCGTTTTCTTAAGAAATATTTTAACTGCGCCTCACGGTTACGGAAAGTAGTTCGGCGTGGGAGTTTACTGGGATATAAATTTTGGACAGAAACTTGCTACGGGCCAATCAAATGTTAGGGAATTGTGTAAATATTTTTGTGCTGGAATTATTTCCTCCTAGACGTTCGCGAGACGTAATTGACGTGACGTGATTTCCGGCGAAGAAACAATTCACAAGCTAACGTGAACATTGTCAACGTTATAAGCTGGTCTAAGAGCAAATTTCACATTTTTCGATGGGCATGTAACATACGCTCTATATATTTTCTCCCGTTGCAGGAGTGTGAATACAAAATATGAATATGAAAAGGTATTGGGCTTGAAGTACTTCATAAGGTGTATTTCTGGCAAAATCTGAACGTATTCAAACGCGGATAAAGACATACATATTGAGATTTCACGTATCTCCGTCTGATAATATAGCATACACGGTAATGTCCAAAAACGTATACTAAATCAGTTAGTCAACCTAAAACATGTTAACAGTGGAATTGAGAAATATGTAATGCCTTTAATTTATAACCGCGTGGATAGAAAAACTAATTGTACACTACTTGTTTGTTTGTTTATTGGTGTTTAACGGCCTATCAGCAGCTAAGGTCATTTAAGGCCGGACCAACTGTTCGAGCCCGCATTTAACCTGCTGCATTGATGGGGGGGGGGGGGGGGGGGGGGGGGGGGGGGGGGGTGTGGGGGGGGGGGGGGGGGGGGGGGGGCCTTGCCAGATATTTTTTCCCATTCACGGCACTAACCTACTATTCTCTATCTATTTTCCTTATTTCTGAACCAAAATATATGTTGTGACCACTCATTTGAACCGGTTTGACGGTTCAAATGAGTGGTCACAACATATACTTCTGATGAGAAATAAAGAAATTCCTGAGCCTTGCCGGATATTTTTTCCCATTCACGGCACTAACCTACTATTCTCTATAAACCTGCTGCATTGAGGGGGGTCCACAATCAGAACGGACTATTTACATCGAGACAAAATATATTCAGCCCTGAAATTAGAATAACCTGACCTGGTACTATGTCCATACCGCACCATACCGCACCACTTGGCCTCTTCCCCTATTAACAAGTAATACCGGTAGGATTACTCCTATAAGGTGTATAACCAGATTCAACTGTCACATACACAATGCCAAAGACGTATGTGAGAGCGAAAACCAGGTCTCCAGTCGGGATTCCGGTCGCACAATTACCCACCGCATGCTCTCACCTGCCACCCACCTTTACATTAACTGACGTTTCTGACACAATATATGGTATACATTGACAAATGTATACATTGACAAATGTAGTTCATATCTCTAGATATTACATATTTCATTTATTATTACACTTCCGCCTGCGCTAATCGTGCCAATATTTGTCAAATACTTTATTTGAAAATACTTGAATATTGTGCTTGAAATCAAACAGATTGATTGTCTGAGCCTGAGCTGTGCTACAGCTCAGGCTCAGACAATCAAACTGCTTGATAGCGAGTTGGAATTGCCAATAAATGTTCAGAAACGATGATAATCTGGACAAGATTAACGCGGGCGGTTGTGTACAGTAACAACATTCATATCTACACACTCCATATCCTTTTCATTTGCTAATATTAACACACATTCATCATTTATACAGACATGTCCATCAGGGGCGACCAATCAATGCCTGACGGATTACGGATATTCACCGTCGGTGGTTGGATAAATGGGTTTGTGACCTTTGCCGCCAGTGTACGGCAATATTGGGATCTGCAGTTAGTCCGCTTACCCCTAAATACTTAAATAACATGGTACGTTCCATGTTAAGTTTGGTCTATTCCATTATTAATCAAACAAGGAGTGTGCTTTCAAAATGTTACGAATTGGCAGTGTAGATCCTGGTGAGACGACACATTATGAGCCGGCTGATCTGGATCTACATAGTTTGAATATGTTATATGGTCTGCATGGATGGAATGGTTATATATTTATTGCTTGATTGACAGACTGATTGATTGAATGGAATATTGATTTATTAGATTGATTGATTGATTGATTGATTGATTGATTGGTTGATTGATTGATCGAACAATGGATGGATGGATGGATGGATGGATGGATGGATGGATGGATGGATGGATGGATGGATGGATGTATGGATGGATGCATGGATGCATGGATGGATGGATGGATGTATGGATGGATGCATGGATGGATGGATGATGGATGGATGGATGGACGGACGGACGGACGGAGATATGGATGATGGATGGATGATGGATGCTGATGGATGGTGCCGCATGGATGGTGGTGGTCTGGTCGATGTATGGATGGTGGATGGATGGATGGAGATGGATGGATGGATGGATGGATGGATGGATGGATGCATGCATGGATGGATGCATGCATGGATGTCTTAAATGACATAAACCCTATTTGCTTCCAGTCACCGTTAAGATCAAAATCTATCATCAAGACTGGCCACAAATGCATATTCGCGCCATATCTCCTGTCACAGTCACACATCAAATATTGACTGGTCTAAATATAGACGTCGTAGATCAAGTGCACAATCGTACTCTGTGATTGGTCAATGTCTTTGACAAATGTCCCGCGCGAAGCAGAAGAGTCTATTACAACCACGTGATTATTCGACATATCAGTGACGGCATCAGAAAGTGCCAATATATTGTCAACGTAATAAGACCAAAAAGTATTCTTAGCCCTATTCAATCGAGAACGTGAGCAGTAGAAAAAACGCCACCACAACGCATAACCATTGCCATACATATGTTCATTGCGTTGCGATGTTGCTCAACTCAAACATTCAACTCTCTCTATATCTCTGTCACACACGCTCGCTCTCTCTCTCTCTCTCTCTCTCTCTCCACGCTCTCTCTCTCTCTCTCTCTCTCTCTCTCTCTCTCTCTCTACTATTGGCTCTGTTCTTCCCCTTATATCCTTAAAACATTATTTTCTTATAATCATTTATCAATACATATTGCTTCATAATTTTGTTTAGCTTATATTTAACGGCGACATTGATTTGTGTTTATACACGACTATGTTTGGAAATAACTATTTATTCTCTGTATTTATCTTTCGATGTGCAATGATCATACTTTATAATCTGTCGAAAATATTATTTGTTCAGGTCACACATTTAATTAGTATAAATAATTAAAAACTATCATGCCTCATTTGCATATGAAAATAGCCTGATACCACCGTGCGTCACTATCAGTAAAATTAATATTACTAAATGATTATATATGGATAGCGGGCACTTGTAATGTGCATAACTCTAATTACATTTCATTACACAGCATTACATAACGTTATGACAGAGTAATCTTTCCAAATGTGATTTTGAAGCGTTCTTTGTTGACTTTCTACTGTGTGGAGAGTGACCTAAGGATTTTGCTAACACACAATTTATTAGGTAAGTGTATGGTGATATCGTTGTGTCATATCGTAGAATTGTCTCTCAATAACAACATAGCGAAGTATGAACATCCACACCCTGCAGTTTTATTTTCTATATTTAGTGCGCAAAGTTACGGAGCCTTATAAGGGACATGAGAAGAGAAAAAATATTCTGACAAATTGGATTATTTCGTTAGAACGCATTCCAATTCGTTCTAACGCATTCCAATTCGTTCTAACGATTTCAATTATTTCGTTCTAACGAATTCGAACTCGTTCTAACGCATTGCAATTCGTTCTAACACATTGCAATTCGTTCTAACGCATTCAATTATTTCGTTCTAACGCATTCCAATTCGTTCTAACGCATTCCAATTCGTTCTAACGCATTCCAATTCGTTCTAACGCATTCAATTATTTCGTTCTAACGAGTTCGAATTCGTTCTAACGCATTCCAATTCGTTCTAACGCATTCCATTATTGCGTTCTAACGCATTCAAATTAGTTCTAACGATTTCAATTATTTCGTTCTAACGAATTCGAAATCGTTCTAACGCATTCAATTATTGCGTTCTAACGCACTCAACTTCGTTCTAACGATTTCTATTATTTCGTTCTAACGAATTCGAATTCGTTCTAACGCATTGCAATTCGTTCTAACGCAATAAATTATTGCGTTCTAACCAATTCGAATTCGTTAGAACGAATTGCAATTCGTTCTAACGCAATAAATTATTGCGTTCTAACGCATTCAAATTCGTTCTAACGATTTCAATTATTTCGTTCTAACGAATTCGAATTCGTTAGAACGCATTGCAATTCGTTCTAACGCAATAATTTATTGCGTTCTAACCAATTCGAATTCTAACGCAATAAATTATTGCGTTCTAACCAATTCGAATTCGTTAGAACGAATTGCAATTCGTTCTAACGCAATAAATTATTGCGTTCTAACGCATTCAAATTCGTTCTAACGATTTCAGTTATTTCGTTCTAACGAATTCGAATTCATTAGAACGCATTGCAATTCGTTCTAACGCAATAATTTATTGCGTTCTAACGAATTCGAATTCGTTAGAACGAATTGCAATTCGTTCTAACGCAATAAATTATTGCGTTCTAACCAATTCGAATTCGTTAGAACGAATTAGAGAGAGCACAAATTCAATTAGAGAGAGCACAAATTGAATTAAAGAGAGCACAAATTAATTAGAGAGAGCACAAATTGAATTAGAGAGAGCACAAATTCAATTAGAGAGAGCACAAATTGAATTAAAGAGATCACTAATTGAATTGGAGAGACTGACATATGTATACACTGGTCACCAATGATCCACACAGACTGACGTGGCTCTACACTAGTCATAATATGAACAATGTGAAGATACGGAAAGAACTTTTGTATCTACACGATATGAGGGGATACACAGTTACACAGTACATACTGTTGTTCGAGTTTGCCTCCTCCTCCTCGCAGTGGTTTGACATAGTTTTGCAAATTTAGGACACTCGCTGATTGATAAATTGAATATATATTCAACATCCTGGACGGCTATTCTATGCTAGAGTGTACAAAGTATGTTCCACTTTTGGTGAAAAATCAACTTCAATATTTGACGAAATCAACATATGTGTCATGTTGCTGTACATCTTGAGGACGGAATCCAAAATATTTCAGCACAAAGAGATCAACTTCAATGAAAATATGTATATGTTCCAATGCCAGTCAGTCTGAGGTACGGACCCTACACATTTTACAAAAGTATACATATCAGCATATCAGAATACTCTACAGACAATATATAATGAACATATATAGTTGAAATGGAAATATGTCGAGTAACCATGGAGATATTCAAGATGGCGTCCAAGATGGCCGCTGTTTTGAAAATAAGCATTAACATGTATAATTGTTCAAATCACTCTATAAACCAGTGCTTCAATGTTTGATGGCAATATTATATGCATACTATAATAAGAACTAAAATTTGAAGTGAAGGAAGATGACATGTGATGCAGGGTCAAGGTCATATTCAAGGTCAAAGTTCAAATATTAGTCATTTTGTATTGTTCCTAACACTAATCATACCTTTTATAATCAAGTTTTGAATGGAAAGTATAAATACCAACATATACGAATACTATTAATCTACAAACATTATGTAATGCATATATTTAGGTAAAATGACGATACATTTATGTAGAATAGCCGTCTAGATATACAAGATGACGTCTCTTTACTTCAATTAGCGCTAGCTGTAATGATAATTAGAGAGAGAGCACAAATTGAATTAGAGAGAGCACAAATTAAATTAGAGAGAGCACAAATTCAATTAGAGAAAGCACAAATTCAATTAGAGATAGCACAAATTCAATTAGAGAGAGCACTAATTGAATTAGAGAGATCTCTAATTGAATTAGAGAGAGAATTAATTGAATTCGTGCTAGCTCTATATTATTTGCAGAGAGCTCAAAAACACATACATTTAATGCTCTCTCTAATTCAATTAGTGCTCTCTCAAATTCAATTAGTGCTCTCTCTAATTCAATTTGTGCTCTCTCAAATTCAATTAGTGATATCTCAAATTCAATTAGTGCTCTCTCAAATTTAATTCATGCTCTCTCTATTAATGAAATTGAATTAGAGAGAGCACAAATTGAATTTGAGAAAGAGCACAAATTGAAGTAGAGAGAGCACAAATTGAATTAGAGAGATCACTAATTGAAATTGAGAGAGCACTAATAGAATTGGAGAGAGCACTAATTATTTGAAGCTAGCATTAATTATTTGAGTCTATGTAGATTTGGCGTTCCATAGGACTAGGCCTACCATGCCGGCAATAGCAATGTAATTGTTGTTAATGCACTGTTTATTTGAAATCCAGTCGCTCGCTGAGTTTTGAATTTGAATTCGTTAGAACGCAATAATTTATTGCGTTAGAACGAATTGAAATGCGTTCTAACGAATTCAAATTCGTTAGAACGAAATAACTGAAATCGTTAGAACGAATTTGAATGCGTTAGAACGCAATAATTTATTGCATTAGAACGAATTGCAATTCGTTCTAACGAATTCGAATTGGTTAGAACGCAATAATTTATTGCGTTAGAACGAATTGCAATGCGTTCTAACGAATTCGAATTCGTTAGAACGAAATAACTGAAATCGTTGGAACGAATTTGAATGCGTTAGAACGCAATAATTGAATGCGTTAGAACGAATTGAAATGCGTTAGAACGAATTGCAATGCGTTAGAACGAATTCGAATTCGTTAGAACGAAATGATTTTGAAATCGTTAGAACGAATTTGAATGCGTAGAACGCAATAATTGAATGCGTTAGAACCATTTCGAAATTCGTTAGAACAAAATAATTGAAATCGTTAGAACGAATTTGAATGCGTTAGAACGCAATAATGGAATGCGTTAGAACGAATTGGATGCGTTTAGAACGAATTCGAACTCGTTAGAACGAAATAATTGAATGCGTTTAGAACGAATTGGAATGCGTTAGAACGAATTGGAATGCGTTAGAACGAAATAATTGAATGCGTTAGAACGAATTGGAATGTGTTAGAACGAATTGCAATGCGTTAGAACGAATTCGAATTCGTTAGAACGAAATAATTGAAATCGTTAGAACGAATTGGAATGCGTTAGAACGAATTGGAATGCGTTCTAACGAAATAATCCAATTTGTCTGAACATTTTTTTCTCTTCTCATGTCCCTTATAAGGCTCCGTACAAAGTGTAAATGCTATTACGCAAATATTTACCGCTGTCGTGGTGTAGCGATATACATGTAGTGCAACCTGTTGCCTATAGACATGATAGAGCGGAAAACGTGCAGCTAATCACGACCATGTCTTAGAATTTTTGAGTGCGTCACTGTCCACGTAGCTGAAACCTTTACAGTGTACCTTCTCTAAAATGTCCAGTTTTGAAAAGGTTACACTATGCTGACCATAGGGAACCTCCAAATGTCCTGGAATATGTTAGAGTAGCCATATTCCAGGTTATTGGGTAAATGACCGATAAAATGGCCGTAGAGCCATTGAAGTTGATCGATTAGTTTTGTCCGAATTCCATAAATATGGATGTGACTGGAGAAATGGGGCTTATTGCGACTTATATGACCAGTCTAGCTCCTGATCAAATCGTATGAACTCCTGATAACGATCCATATTGCGTGTAAGAAGCATGATGAGTGTTTCATTTATGGAATGGCGAACAGTGCATATTCTGATCAGACTGTGCGGATGCACAGGCTGATCTGCATCTACACTGGTCGCAAAACTCATAAGACCCAGTTCTCCAGTCACATGCACAAATATGAAATATTATCCTGGCCGATAACTGGTAGATGTTCTATTTATTAGATAGCTGCTAAACTCGGACGCAACATATCGAGGTTGTAAAATGTATTACTGAATCAATGTCTGACACTGCGGAAATTGGTACAGGTGCATTCGGACATAACATAGTTAGAAAACGCTAAATAGTTTTAAAGGTACGTGCCCACTCAGCAGGCACAAAATGTTCTTTATGGGAATTAAATAAGTGTATAACTGTGTCACTATTTCGCCAGTTCTAAAAATTACGAGTGACCGCTATACAGATATAATCATTTAGTAATATTTATTTTATTGATAGTGATGGTATCGCGGTGGTATCAGGCTATTTTTATATGCACGTGAGGCATGATATTTTTTAATTATTTATACTAATTAAATGCTTCACCTGAACAAATAATATTTTCGACATATTATAAAGTATGATCATTGCACATTAAAAAATAAATACAGATAATAAATAGTGATGTCCGTTAACATTTTAAGGAAATACAGTTATTGCCCCTGATATCAGTGTGTAAATTTACGTTTGATATAAAATGTATAATAATGCGAATCAATACGTGGAGTAATGTTGAATGAATGTTTATTTTGCCAGAAAATGTCTCAGATGATGTCTCTGATATAAAGAACAGTTTGTGCCTACTGAGTGGGCATGTACCTTTAATATATCACTTAACCGAATACTCCATACATATCCCCATTGTCTGCTTCTTAATTTTATACAGATGTTGCAGAACCTACTTTTTCAATTTTGCACTGGATCTAAACTATGTTAAGCGTATGCTTACTTTAAATACCTCCTGAGAAAAACAAACACAATCTCCTCAATCTGCCTACCTTAAGTTTGTTTTATGAAATGTTCACCTGATCCAACACTGTTTCACCACGTGTGCATGCGCGCTTCGGTGTCAAACCGCTAATAAGGTAGTAGTATCGCAATTCAACAACACGTTTAAGGCGGAGATACATGTACATTCAAACAGACATGTGTCCGCGATGGGACGGGACGAACAATACAATACTTATAGTTCACATGTATACAAAATATTAAATAAACTAAATCTTCGCTCGCTCGAAATTAATTTATTAAGAATTCATATATGAACTATAACTATTACGTACATTTTACGAATGACACGGAAATGTATTTTTATCCCGTCAACACAGTGCGTATGTGCCGTGAAACACGGTGCCGTGAAACACGGTGCCGTGAAACATTTTTGATATCCAGTCAATACTATTTTTGCATTTTACAGCCATTTGTAGGTGTTGACGGGATAAATAGAATAGTAGGTTAGTGCCGTGAATGGGAAAAAATATCTGGCGCGGCACGGAAACGGGATGTGCTCGGCAGAGCCTCGCCCATCCCGTTTCCTGAGCCTTGCCAAAGATATTTTTTCCCATTCACGGCACTAAACCTACTATTCTCTATATACCAATTCCATGTTGGTACAGTGAAACATCTCTAAACCGGACATCCTATGAGCACCCCACGGTGTCCGGTTTAGAGAGGTTCCACTGTGCATTAGACATAGAGAATAGTAGGTTAGTGCCGTGAATGGGAAAAAATATCTGGCAAGGCTCAGGAAACGGGATGGGCGACACCTACACATGGCTGTAAAATGCAAAAATAGTAATGACTGGATATCAAAAATGTTTCACGGCACCGTGTTTCACGGCACATACGCACTGTGTTGACGGGATAAATATGAATATGTTAATGCTTTGGGAACATGAACTTGCATTATCATCAGAGCTAGATGACAATGAAACCGATACAATTAAGGATACGGCGACTGCTTGCGTGTCCGGTTTAGAGAAGCACTACGGTATAACTCCATGTTGTTTATACCAAGTTGTGGGCACTCAAGTCTATGTGATAGAACTGGTAAACTGGGATAAGTCGATTGATCAGTCGCGGTTTCTGCTTATACATGTAACCAACAATGAACATGATTGGCAGGTTTGAAACGAGCATGTACAAAATAAAAACTAATCTAGTCTGCTTCTTTGAAATTACATCGTTGAATAATACGTGGATGTCATTCGTGAAATGGCGAATCTTTGATGTTACGTCACGAGTGAAAAGTACACGGATGTCATATAATTATCCCATATAACCCACATTTCCGAGTTATGTCCCCGGGTTATTAGGCAAGCCAACCATGGTACGTGTATGGACATGGGATACTATATATTAGTGTTAAGGGTATGGGTTGACGTGTTACGGGTATGGGTTGGGGTAAATAACTCTTCACCCATATTCCCGAGTTTTATTTGTCCCCGGGATATCAGGAAATGCAGACATGGTACGGGTATGGTGATGGGATAAATTACTTAAAACACTTCACCCATATTCCCGATTTTTTTTGTTCCCAGGGCCCGGTTGCTCAAAACCTCTGTTAGCTTAACAGACTGTTAAATCCTTAGCAATGCTAAGGATTTTAACAGTCTGTTAAGCTAACATAAGCTTTGAGCAACCAGGCCCAGGTTATCAGGACAGGCGAAATGGTACGGGTATTGGGTGGGATAAATAAGGCCATACCATATCATTTCTATGTTAAGAATCCACCCAGTTGACCTACCTACGTATCCGGTAAAAAAAAGACAAAGCCTTGAACAAAAACAAAGATACATTTATGTTAAAAACTTCCTCAACCCGTTGCAGTCTGCAATTTAAATTTCCGCCAGCAAACATTAGAGAAAAATAGGAAGAAAATACTCTAATTAAACTGATTATGTGTACGGATATAAAATGTGTCAAGTTCCCAATCAGTTTTCAGAACAGAACAGAACAGAACATGTCATTTATTTAGTAATAGTGTTTCTGGCCACACGCATGTGGCATATGAAACTAAAAAGAGCATGAATTGAAATGTTAGAAGTGACGACTATAAATTTGCTAATTTGGTAAGTATGCAATTTGTGTAATTTGTAAATCATATTACTTCACTAATAGCGTCAATAAGCATACATAGTTTGTTTGTTTTTTCACAGAACCACTCTCAAAACTACCCACACGCGAACGCTTAAAAGAGAGTACTTGTCATGGCCTAACTTAGAACACAGTTATCCGCCTGTACCGTCGATAATCCTTTAATTACCTCCTCGTACATGTGGACGAACCGTGCTCAAAATATAATTACATATAGACGGGACCCCACCACACGACAATGCAATAATTGCAACGCGAAGATCCAAGATCGCCCAGAAATGTCCCATGATTTTGCAATGTGTGTCACACGCAACCGCTAATTGAAAATAATATTATGAAAAACTACTTGCACTGCACAATATCAACAACGGATGTTCTACGTACAAAAATAGCAGAGTTAACTCCCCTCCGAATACTCTCCGAAACACGCGACGCGTTTAACACACAAACGACATCAAGTTTGACCATCCGACAGTCTATTTTTAAACTTACCCGACACCTGTGCGAAACAAAACTCGCACGTGTGGGTCTAACTGATGTTTAATCCTCATTCTATCGATGGATTTATAGCGGATTTTAGTGACATTCCCGAATTCGGCCTGATTGACATTTGTCTATGGTGGCCAATACACACCAACATGAGTCAATTCTACGTTCAGGGAAGGGGGTCAATAAGTCAGTATTTAAAGTGGTAAATTACAGTCAGGGAACAAATTAATGACAGTATAACACATCCAGCGTATATTAATACCCATATTAATGCAAGTACTGAAAATACGACAAAAACAATTCTAACAAGTTTGGGCTTCCATACATTGAACATTTTGTCAGCGGTTTCCACAATGACGTTTTTTGTACGTTTTAATATACTCGATCCGGGGCCAACTATTTCATTCACAAAACAGAAGTAAACATGGCGATGTACCGACAAGGCATTTTCAGGCGCGACACCGCTTCCGTGGCAGAATTCTTATAACTATTGCTCTACAATCAGTTTTCAATATATCTATAATGATCATAGATATCTGGAATCTGTATTTATACTTGAATTGATGATGTCTTGTATAATTATGTGTTAACGTATCTTTCTGATATTGCTATGCATAATCTGTAATGTTGTTGAATGTTTTGGTACATACTGTAGCAGTGCATACTGAAGTTGTGCCATATCAATAGTTTACCCCTTAACCATTAAAACGCTGAACAAGAAAATTGCCGTCTGCTCATTTTGTATATTTTAATCTCTTTAAAAACCTGTTTTGGCAGCACAGTAGAATCGTCTCAGCATGTTTTTGAGGAAAAAATATAAAAATATTTAAAACAGCAGACGACAATTGTCGTTTCCAGCGCCTTAAAGGTACATGCCCACTCAGTAATCCCAACATTTCATTTATAGGAATTAAATAAGTGTATAATTGTGTCACTATTCCATCAGTTCTAAAGTGCCCGCTATACAGATATAATCATTGAGTAATATTTATTTTACTGATAGTGACGCGCGGTGGTATCAGGCTATTTTCATATGCAAATGAGGAATGATATATTTTAATTATTTATACTAAAGAAATGCGTCACCTGAAAAAATAATATTTTCGACAGATTTTAAAGTATGATCATTGCACATCATAAAATAAATACAGAGATTAAATAGTAACGTCCGTTAACATTTTAAGCAAACACGGTTATCGCCCCTGATATCAGTGTGTAAATTTACGTCTGATATAAAATGTATAATAATGCCAATCAGTACGTGGGATAATGGCGCATGAATGTTTATTTTGCCAGGAAATGTCTCAGATGATGTCTCTGATGTAAAGAACATTTTGTACCTACTGAGTGGGCATGTACCTTTAAGGGTCAATGAAACTGCAACACCCACAATCAATCAATCAATCAATCTAGTTTGATCTTGTAGTACCCTATGTTCAGTACTTTCAGTACTTTGATTATAAATGGAATAGTCTGAAAATCATTTTGCGATGATTGGATTGGTTGCAAAATTAACATATCGCAGCCCATTCAGTTACTTAGGGGTGAAAGGGTTAACCTGAATAATATCATATACACATATATTATATACATGTATTAAGCGCTAAACATACATACAACTATGTTTTTAGCGAGTTCGCACTTGTGAACCATTGTGTGCCAAAACCGACACCACCGTAGACCATGGATACAAAATGTCTAGAATCTTCGAAGAATTTGTTGTGCAAGTGATACAATATAACTGAATGAGTGAAGTGATTCTACCAAATACGACACATATGGCGCTACCTCTCTACAACAGCCATCCGGGGGAAAACTCAAAACTCGCTGCTGTAGAAGAGGTGGCTGTTATATGGAGGTTAACTATAGATGAATTTACCCAATTGAGGTATAAAATAGTGGCTGCTATAAGCATGTGGCTGTTGTAGAGAGGTGACCGTTCATGAAGATTAGACTGTACACCCATTTGTGATCAACACGCAGACATTTTTACCGGCTTTTAATGCAGTTTTACAAACTTGACATCTATTCATAGGTATCATTGGCATGAATCAAACAACTATTGGTTACCATCTACACAGTGGTGTACTAAGAGCGTCTGCAGACCAAATATCATCACTATTTCTTTCCCTATTCGTAGTCTAACACCCGTGATTGTACGTAACATGTACGTTCAGTCTCTGTTCAGATGCCCAGTATCTCAATTAGTTTCGGACAATAACTCTTGCCATCTACTCCTGTATCGTCCATAGCTGGCTACTGGCGGTACGGGAGTAGATTTCAAGAGTTACTGTATCTATATACTGTACTTTATCCCGTCAACACAGTGCGTATGTGCCGTGAAACACGGTGCCGTGAAACATTTTTGATATCCTGTCAATACGACGTAATCACTGCGTATGAATATGTGCGGTGGCAGGGGTTATCTTTTTGCATTTTAATACCATTTGTAGGTGTTGACGGGATAAATAGAATAGTAGGTTAGTGCCGTGAATGGGGAAAATATCTGGCGCGGCACGGAAACGGGATATGCTCGACAGAGCCTCGCCCATCCCGTTTCCTAAGCCTTGCCAGATATTTTTCCCATTCACGGCACTAACCTACTATTCTCTATCTATACTGCAACTATATCTCAATTCAAATCACTGATATCCTTTCAATTAGCCAGTCCTATTGACCCGTTAACACATTGAAGTCCATGGATATAATCTTTTTCATTGAAAAATAAATGTTTGTTTGTTTGTTACCGCTCATTTGAACCGTCTCGACGGGACGGTTCATATGAGTAGTAACGACATATACTTCCAAACAGAAATAGAGAAAATAGCGAATAAAATCTCCAACATTTCATACGTACATATGGGTTAATATGTTGATCAAACTCATCGATACACGCTGACCTACTGAGTATTTTTTTATTGAAAAAAAAATGATTACTATTATTTAGTGCATTTCTAGATAAAAGTGTATGTTGTTACCACTCATTTGAACCGTCTCATGGAGACGGTTCATATGAGTGATAACAACATATACTTTCGAAAAGAAATGGAGAAAATAACGACACAAATCTCCAAAATTCCATACATACAGTCATATGGGTTAATATGGCGATCAAACTCATCGGTACATGTTGACCTACTGCGTATAATTATCGCTCGTTTGTCGGCCTGCTAATCTAGATTTCGGCCTTCTCCGGCGGAACATGTATTTTTAGAGCTTTTAAGATCGATGTGTCTATTTGATTAGTTGCCAAATTCTAGATCACATATAACGTTAATGGTCATAAGGCTATTTGCGTACATGATTTATATGAGGTTGAATTCCAGAAAACCGTCCCTGAAGTTTGGCGAGAGATAGTCGTAGAATCTATGCTGTATGGCCGTTGTTTACAGGTTGCTGTTGTTCACATGGTCCATGTTTATGTAGTAATCGTGCTATTGTGATGAAAAAAACGTGGCTTCTATTGACATGTGGTTGATATTCGGAGATGATAGTTATTAAAGGTACATGCCCACTCAGTGGGCAAAACATTTTCTTTATAGGAATTAAATAAGTGTATAATTGTGTCACTATTCCACCAGTTCTAAAAATTACGAGTGCCTGCTATACAGATATAATAATTTAGTAATATTATTTTACTGATAGTGACACGCGGTGGTATCAGGCTATTTTCATATGCAAATGAGACATGGTATATTTTTTAAAATTATTTATACAAATTAAATGCGTCACCTAAAAAAATAGTATTTTCGAAATATTGTAAAGTGTGATAATTGCACATCAAAAAGTAAATACAGAGAATGAATAGTAATGTTCGTTAACATTTTAAGGAAACACGGTTATCGCCCCTGATATCAGTGTGGAAATTTACGTCTGATATAAAATGCATAATAATGTCAATCACTATGTGGGGAAATGGTGAATGAAAGTTTATTTTGCCAGGAAATGTCTCAGATGATGTCTTTGCTATAAAGAACATTTTCTGCCTACTTTTAACCCTTTCACCCCTAAGTAACTGAATAGGCTGCGATATGTTAATTTTGCAACCAATCCAATCATCGCAAAATGATTTTCAGACTATTCCATTTATAAAAAGGGGCTATATGTTGTTTTCAAAAATATGAAAATTACTTTCAAACAGTGCAGATCCTGATGAGACGGCTCGTTACGAGCCGGCTCATCTGGATCTGCACTGTTTGCATAAACCGATATAGCGGGCTTTCGGGTTCAAAGGGTTAACATAATTATAATGTAAATTCAATTCCGCATTTGCTGCGAACATTTCGTAAACTTTCAACGCCGATTACGGAAACTATTGTAAATTGTCTCGTATATCGTTTATTATTCTTACATTTTCTGCGTAGTGTGGACTCGTTTGGGGTTCATTTATTTAGTATTACTTCCACAACAGTAAACAGCATTACTATCAACAAATGAGTACCGTAAATTGTCAATATTCACAAGCAAACAACAACACATGGAAATGTATTGCCTTGTTAGAATTCTGTCAGTTTATTGCCATAGCAACGCATTTTTAGCAAAGACAGGGGAATCGTAAATATTAGTTTATGGAATAATCTAATAAATGTCATCTCTGGTTTTTATAAATGATCAAATTATACATGTGCCATGGGAATTGGCGAGGCGGATTTCATCCTTTTTAAGTGGCTAAATATACGATAATGTTGGCGATGGATTGTGTGCCCAATGCGAGGAAAATTAATATAATTACCGGTATGTTATCGTATGAAAAGGGCTTTTGAAGTGTATTTCACAGTGTGCAGTAGCGGATTATGATATTAACACACTGTGAAATACACATAAGGACATGCCAATTTTTTTCTCTGTCAAGCGTCCACACAGATGTTCAAAATCTACCTATATGTACGTATCCGGTAAAAACAATCAAAGCTTTGAAAAAAACAAAGGTAAATTTATGTTAAAAACGTCCTCAACCCTTTGCAGTGTGCAAAGGGTTGTGTACGTTTTTAACATAAATTTAAACTGCCGCTAAATAATAAGAAAACACTCTTATTAAACTTATTAAGTATAAATTCATGAACGGATGTAAAACTTAGTACAGACAAGCCGAGTCCCAAATCAATGTTCATATTACTTCACCAATAAAGGGTGTAAAATAGCGTACACAGTTTGTTTGTTTTTTCATAGAACCACTCTCTAAACCTACCGCACGCGGACGCTTAGCAGAGGAAGAACTTTGTATGGCCTAAATATGTTAACGAGACAACATGCTAGGTAATAATAACAGCTTCAATGTATGATGTTGTGCTTGTGCAATACATCTAACAACTGTGGCTAATTAATGTGACATTTATGGTGATCTACATGGAATATGAAATTTATTAAACGAGTTGACTGACTCCATAAGAAACTCATCACAGCCTTACCCGATCTGGGTCTACACAGGTTGCAACGATCATAAGCTCCCATTTCTACAATCACGGCCTGATGTATATGATCCACCACGACAAAAGTGGGTTTATCGAGTGGGTTTATTGATATGCAGTAGCGTACGGAGCCCCGCAGGGGACGTATAATTATTTTTTTTATTAATTCGTTCCCACGAAATAACAATTCGCTACCTCAGTTTAACAATTCGTTCCCACGGGAACGAAATGTTAATTCGAGGGAACGAATTGTTATATCGTGGGAACGAATTATTAATTCGAGGGAACGAATTGTTAAATTGAGGGAACGAATTGTTATTTCGTGGGAACGAATTAATAAAAAAAAATCCATGTCCCCTGCGGGACTCCGCAGTAGCGCATACTGTATACCGCAAATGCACATACTAATCTGTAGCGTATTTCACCAACATTGCAAAGTATACTTATCAAGCAAAGTATACATTGAGGGAGAACATTTTCAAGTTAAGGATAAATTTATTACTTTTTATTATACTGAATTTATTACATTATCACAGCCATTTTGGCTGTGATAATGTAATAAATTCAGTATAATAATTCTGCATGCTTTTAATCATACAATATATGCAGTGGTTTGTTCTAATTGAAATAATGCATTTTGGGAAAAATAAATGATTACTCCCTCAAAGTATACTTTGCTAGATAAGTATACTTTACAATTTTGATGAAATCGGCTACTGAGCCTAGTATAAGTACAAGCCCCGTTTTGTCACAGCGAGACGTATACATAGAACGCCAATCATTTGATTGACTGTTGAAGAGTGCAAGTAAATATCGAGAGATGTTATTAAATTTGTAAGTTTATGCCAAGCCACGTCATCGAGTGCTTTTCGTGATCTCATCCACAATATGTACAGGATCTTACATGAGTGAATAGTTAATATATGTATTAAACGAGTTTACTGACGTTTAGGTGACGAGGCTATGCCGAGTTTCTGATGAAATCAGTCAACTAATTTTGTTTGTTTGTGTGTTTATTGGTGTTTAACGGCCTATCAGCAGCTAAGGTCATATAAGGCCGAGTCGATCCCGTTTTAACCTGTTGCATTGGGAGGTGGGATCCCAAAATCAGAACGGAATATTTACATCGAGAACAAATATATTCAGCCCTGAAATTATAATAACCTGACCTAATGCCGGGTCCATACCGCACCAAGTCACTTGGCCCCTTCCCCTAAAATAGGATTACGAATAATAAATACTCACATAATGGATGTAACCAGATTCAACTGTCACATACAAAATTCCAAAGACGTATGTGAGGGCCAAACCAGGTCTCCAGTCGGGATTCCGGTAAGGATGAATCCCGAACGTTAACTTACACATCGTGTGCTCCCACCTGCCACCCAAGTCAACTTGTTTTATACATATTATATTAAATCGATACAAATTGTAGAATATATGTATTGAATAAACATAGGATCTAAGTGATTTTAAACGTTACCTGATATCAAACTAAACTAATGTCTTTTTGATATTAAGATTATCAGGATCGGCTCGGAGACGGTAGGAATTCCTCGGCAAGCCTCGGAATTCCTACGCGTCTCTTAGCCTCACCTGATAAACTTGATATCAAAATAAACTAGCCTGATATTCTCTATATTCTGAATATGCAACCTCCGAGAACGATACAATGGTATCTATTGCTTCCATATGAGACACGCCATGCGATTTTGTACCTTTTGCGTAATTTCATGAAATACGTTTACACAATTTACAATATTATCCGTAAATGGCGCCCAAAGTTAATATAATTTTCAGAGTACATGCGGAATTACATTCAACATGGACTCTGAAATTTGTGTCAACTTTTAACTTTATTTATGAAAAATATTGTAAATTTTGTAAACGTATTTAATGAACTTACGCAGATGTCCGAATGTACAAACCTGCATGGCGCGTCTCATATTAATGTGTCAGTTTCGAGGGCAAAAAACATTTCGATAGACACTTTCCAGCGAGTCGTTGTCTAGTCAGTATTTTCTTTTCATTTCAATTGAATTCGATGCACTGTAAACCTGACAAAGTGTTAAGAGAGGGAATTGTAATTGGCGACTATTGTAGACAGGGAATTGTAACTGGCACTATTGAATACCCTTATTAATTCTGGTGCCGACAGAACGTGTAATCGAATATGCAACTTCGTGGAAATAACCCGAAATGTCCCACATCAGCCGTATTGCCGAGTTGTCCCCGGCTATTAGGAAAACCAGACTTATTACGGCTATAGGGTTTGATAAATAATTTAGAGCACGGTTATCCGCCTGAACGATGAGATAATCCGCGAGCTCGCGGATTATCTCCTCGTACATGCGGACGAACCGTGCTCTAAGTATTGATTGTATACAACCGGAAAATGTGGTTGCCATGGATATACTGTGATTTGGAAATTTTGTTTTCCTTTTCCAGAAAGAGTGTGCCCCAATGGCCAATGACATTTACATATTATTTCAATAGCTTAAACAAATACAATTGGTTTTCGTTCTTGGACTTTTATCACATGGAATCCAGCTTTTGCGTGGCCAATGGTTCAGATTAAATATATTTGAGGTTTAACCACACTGAATCAAGCAGATATTCATACGCGGTGTAGTCCGTAAAAATAATCCGGTTGCTGTTATGTCATAGACACTGTATGCTTTCAGTGTCTAATCATTTTCAAGCATATGTTTTGGTGGTTCTCCAAACAACATCTAAACATATCCAGCCGCTGATGAGTTGAGCCACCACCAAGGTGGTCACATGAGATTGAAGGATGGCTAGATAGTATGGGAAATGTGGCCTCATAGCGTCTATAGAATATACAAAAGAGATAATTAGTAGGGAATGGCCGAAGTTTGGGTAAATGTTAGTCATCGATATGTACATTCCTTAGATTTCGGGAAACGAACATAGTTGTCTGTTGTTGTTTTGTATTTTATCTTCTTTCTCAATACAAAACATGGTTTGACAGCACTTCCGAACCATTTCAATTGGAAATAATTCCATAAATGATGTTAAACCATGTGTTTGATGAGAAACATGGACAGTCAAAAAACAACAGCCGACCACAGCATTCAGCATTGTAAGGTATATATATCACATGTTGTTATAATTTGTAACGCGCTATCAATCGACTCATCGCACCAGTACCTCTTACAAACGTAAGAAAGCACTTTAAGCAATCCCTATGCGTCAAATTGGGATTTCCTTCAATCCGATATATGTGGTTGTGCCTGGGGAAATGTGATTTATGGGATTAGCTTCTGATCAAGTAGAACCCACATATAGCCGGATAGCGATCTATATTGATTGTTAGAGGAATGACAGGTGTTTCATTGATGGAATGGCGAACAGCGCAGATCCTGATCAGACTATGCGGATGCACAGGCTGATCTTGATCTACACTGGTCGCAAAACCCATATGACCCATTTCTACAGTCAGTTCAGCTCTGGATCAAATATCACACTCATGTAACATGGCAACGATATGTATTGCTTGTTAGAAGCATGACGCGTGTTTCATTGATGAAATGGCGAACAGTGCAGATCCTGATCAGACTGTGGATCTACACTGATCGCACAATCCATAAGTTACATTTCTCCAGTCACAGCCACATATACAAGGAGCATGTTGCATAGTACGTGATGAATTAATATGATATTTACTGATTTGATCAAAAAGGAAGCAATGCTGATTTCAACATTTTCACCACTAAGTAACTGGAATGGATTTTGATATGTTAATTTTGCAGCCAATCCAAACGTGACAAAATCATTTTCATACTAGTCCATTGTAAAGGGGGTATTTTTTGTTCTCAAGAATATGAAAATTACTTTCAAAACGTGCAGGTCCTGATGAGACGGCTCGTTACGAGCTGGCCCATCTGGATCTGCACAGTTTGCATAAATCGCTGTAGCGGGCTTTCGAGTTCAAAGGGTTCGTTAATAAATAGAGCATGTTACAGGAGTGCAACGAGATTATGAAATCAGTCAACGATTTTAATAAAATGTAATATCATATTAAACATGTTAAATCACAAGAACTGTTATATTTTATTAATTGCACAAGCACAGTATCATACACTGAATATGTGCGTATCACTTAATTATGTAATACAATTTTATGTAGCAATTTGAATATTTATTAGACTAGATTAGTGTATCGTGGTTTTAATACCATGTGTTATTACACTGTAGAAGTCAATTTTCACGCACTAACATACTTTATTATATAATCACAAATACACCCATTCTCATTGGCTCAATTACACGTTTGAGCCGGTTCGGGAAAATTGATATAGACCAGTAGGACCGTAATGTACACGGGCTCTTCCGGAAATAGATACATGGACGACCATCGCAGGATATTGCCGAAGTGCAGGATCGGATAAGTTACGTGCAGTGTAACGTTATTTATCCCGTCAACACAGTGCGTATGTGCCGATATCCAGTCAATACAATTTTTGCATTGTACAGCCATTTGTAGGTGTTGACGGGATAAATAGAATAGTAGGTTAGTGCCGTGAATGGGAAAAATATCTGGCGCGGCACGGAAACGGGATGTGCTCGGCAGAGCCTCGCCCATCCCATTTCCTGAGCCTTGCCAGATATTTTTTCCCATTCACGGCAATTTGTTCCACAACAATACTTATGCGAACAATAACATACTTATAGTTCAGCCAAGTGTACACTGCCTTGTATTGATTTTTCATTTCCTGTCGAACAATTAATCATTAAATCGGGTAATATATTACTTATCGGGGTTAAACTTTGCAATATGTGAAATAAGTGGAGCACAATGCTGCCCAGCGATTGGCTTAGAAAGTAAGACGAACTATAAATATTGTTCTGGCGCGTATCACATCATATACATCAGCTAAACAATCCACATTTCTATACGAGTTCAATCTGGATAGATGGTGCTTTAGATGGTGTGCTGGGGTTTTTTCTTGTGGGTGTTTCCACGCATATCTCCCATCTCTATAGCGCTGGTGAAATTCCTCTAAGGATTGCTGTCAATCTGATATATATGATGGACAAATCCATGAAATTGGGAGAAACGAAGACAATCATATCGACATACAAACGCATGAGTTAATCTTGTCCAGCCTATGGACGTTTCTCAACATCTATTGACAACGCCAACTCGCAATCAAGCAATTTGATCTGTCTGAGCGTGAGCTGTAGCACAGCTCAGGCTCAGCCAATCAAGCGCATTGCTTTCAAGCACATTGTTCAAAACCCTGAAACCTTTGGAGCGCATATGTGAAATTGTGTTCAGAAATACGATACAAATCCACAATTCAATTCTTAACTTTTACTCTTATATTTCATCGAGAAATTAGAAAGATTTCCAAAAACAGTTCCCGAGAATACATGTAATATCCCCGAGCGATAAGACACATTATTAATAGTTATAGTTCATATATTTAATTTTTAATAAATTAATTTCGTAACGAAATTAATTTATTAAAAATTAAATATGTGAACTATAACGTACTTATCGCTTACCCTGCCAGTCGCGAAGCTCCGCCCATAAACGTGATCTAGAATCGCTATACTAGTACGTGATTGGCGGTGTGAAACGAAGTGAGCGCGTGTGTGGGCGGTAATATGCTCTCGTGAACTGATGACAACAAGGCATACAATCAGTTCTAAATATAGCGCTGAACATTTAATTATTAATTTAATATATTGGCGAAAGCGTCGCAGTATGTGATTAATTGAGACGAAATGCCGTTCTTTCATTGGTCGAGAAACTAGGGTAAACGATTATCACATGTGCAGGGCCAGTATCAAAGTGAGAAATAATTACATGTTCAGCCTTATCAATTGCTAGCTGATAGCAATGCGCAAGAAAATTTGGATCCTCATTTGTAAATGTCAATTAACACGGTTCAACTCAGTCGCAATACCGATCAAAAATAACGAGCACCTGACATGTTTCTTTCTGACTGGTGAAGCTACTTTTACCATTTAACCTATTTTTTTTACTTCTTCATCCTATTTTTTTTTATTATTTCATTAATTAGAAAATGCATTTTTTAGAATTGAACACTACTGACAAATGCCGTAGATCCTGATGAGACGGCTCGTTACGAGCCGGCTCATCTGGATCTACAGCGTTTGTATATGTTAACAGTTTGGCACATCGTTGGTTGAAAGGGTTAACAGTTGTGTTTGTTTGTTTGTTTATATGTGTTAAACGGCCTATCAACAGCTAACAATCACAAACGGCCTATTAACAGTCATGTAAGGCCGGCCAAACAGGTTAGATCCCGTGTAAACCTGCTGCATTGGGGGGGGGGGGGGGGGGGGGTCCCAAAATCATAACGGAGCATTTACATCGAGAAACAAATATGTTCAGCCCTAAAATTAGAATAACCTGACCTGGTGCCGCACCAAAGTCTCTTGGCCCCTTCCCCTAAAATAGTATTACGAATAATCGTAATACTCACATAAGGGGTATAATCAGATTCAACTGTCACATACAAAATGCCAATGACGTATGTCAGGGCCAAACCAGGTCTTCAGTCGGAATTCCAGTAAGGATGAACCCATATTGTTAAATTACCCACCGCATTCTCCCACCTGCCACCCACGGTTAACCCATTTCAGCCTAAGGATACTATGATTTTTGTTGAACAAATCTCATTATTGTGTTCATTCATCGATAAAGGTATATGTTGTTATACTCATTTGAACCGTCTCGTCGAGACGGTTCAAATGAGTGGTTACAACATATACTTTCGAAAGGAAATGAAGAAAATAGGGATTGTTTTCTCTCAAAAGGTTCATACTACTAAAAGTGTACCCCGTCTGTAATGGGTTAACAGTCGTGTAAAAACTGTCTCCTCTAACCGGAATCTGACATTTGCGCGGGGTGCATGGCATGCTTGTTTCGCTGACCTGTCAGACAATTTTAAACAGTTCAACATGTTTTACCTCATGTAGTCCGTTACTTGTGCACTTGTTTACAGTTAAACACTACTGAGAAATGCTGCAGATAAATGATCCTGATGAGACTGCGCGTTACGAGTCGGCTTATCTGGATATGTACAGCGTGTATACCTGTTGGTGGCATTATATGTAGGGTTGAAATCGCTAAAGGCCAGGTGTATGATCACGTGGTACTAACAACAACAACAAGTACTGAAACTTCCAGAATCCATCTGATTCAAAGTACGTATTCTTTTATATTGTCCTTATTACGTAACGGATGTTGATGAAATATGGCGCATCAAACTCATCTTGTTAAGCTGCATTTGGTGGGCTCTGTATTTTCGCCCAAACTTCTGTCGTTTTGGCGAAGAATCGATTTCCGTGTCTACCGACACGGAAATCGATTATTCGCAAAAACGACATAAGTCTGTGCCGAACTCCCTGGACCACCAAATGCAGCTGTTAAAGACGCGTTTGCTGCGCCATATTTCATCAAAATCCGTTGCATATTAAGGAAAATATCAAATAATACTTACTTTGGAGTGGGCGACGTTGTTGTTGTGGTAACCACGTGATCATGCACCTTGAAAGGGGCCTATCATAAATTTTTGAGAAAAAAAATACTATAAAACAAATAAACGTGTTTTCATCATGGCCCTGTGTAAAGTGGTTGAATTGAAGATATATGACGATACTAGGACCGCTGTGTTGTTTCTATTTTCACCCATATAGGTACATACATATCGGATTTCCTATCTTGTTGCGTTCAACAAGATAGAAAGTCTGATAATTATGTACCGATATCGGTGAACATTGAAACAACCAATCAGTTCTTCTTCTAACTCGAATATTCTGATGTTTGCGTGGGGTAACAGGTTGCACATGTTTGTAACGCTCACTAGGAAAACTATTTTAACCATTTCTATTTTAACCATAACTATTCCAATCCATTAATGAGAAAATACGCATTGTATTTAAGGAATATAACCATGGGTTGTTTCGTTTACTGGGATCACAATACATTTGTTCCGTTTAAAGTGCGTGGAGTCCGTTCACCCCAGAAAACACAACAGTCCGTTCTTTTATTACTTGTATTTACGTTGCATTTTCTGACAGTTTCAAAACTGTAAATAACCAAATATGGCGTTAAAATTAACATTGACCTTGTTTTACGTCATTTTGTCGCAATTCCTGGAACAGCGGCGTTGCGAACTTTAACCAATCATCGCACGACGTCACGCGTACGTGTGTCTAATGTATTGTATTGGAATGTAAACACAATACGTCGAATGGGCGTTTGCATTATGAATTTATAGAAGGTGTAAATATTTAAAATTGATATTCTACTGGCAAATGCTGCAGATCCTGATGAGACGATTCGTTTACACTAAGCATCGTGATGTCAAATCCTCAAATTCGAACGCTACTGATGCCCAAGAAATAGTTCCCAATGGAAGTGACTCGAGAATTCCAAGTTCGGAAATAAATATAAATTCAACAATTCAAGCTACATTCGCCCTTTTTACGAACAATAGGGCCCTACAATAAACAATTTGGACCGAATTACTATAATAAATTCAACGGGAGATAGCTAGCTATGAACCCTCATAGCATAGTCGTTATCGGAGTCATTCAGCCGCCTGTGCTAGACTGATAACACACTTCTCTGACTTCTAAAAGAATCGCAGTCAATGCATACGAAGAAGAAGTGTATTGCATTGAGCAAACTCACATCACTATACCGAAAGTTATGGTTAAACCATTGAACGGGATTTTGTCCTCGGTTATGTGGGGAGATTGGATTTGTAGTACGTGGACGTAGATTATACACATACGGTATGATTACTGTTGACATAATCAATTATTGGTAACGGATTATGTATTGCAATTTTTAATTGATATCATTTTTCATTCCACAAATTGCAATTTGGAGAGGATTTCAAATCAATAAGTGTTGACTTTCAATGCAATCCAAATTACTATCATGCAAATGCTTGTTTACAAACACAAACCAATAAATAAACCAATTGGATCGTGACCTACATTTTTCAAACCACCAACAATAGTTCACCTAAACATACAATTCACCGGGTACATGTAGCTGTTAGCATTAATGCTCGGATAAATAGCATTGACGCGCGTGATTAAGAGTAACAGGTGCGGATAATATGTTATTAATTTCGCTATTTATATACATCTAACGAAACAGTACAATGTAATTGTGTGCTCCTAATTCGCAAATGAGTCTCGTTCACAGAACATCCTGTTTCAATGTAGTTTAACCAGATTCGCGTGATACCAATTATGCACACGAGCGATTTGGCGATGCTACGAACTCGTCCACGTGAGTATGAATGATGGGCAATGCGACACCGCAGTCGAATTTGTGGTTACAATGATATAAATGGTTACATTTCTTCCCCTTTATCTCGCTATCTCACAATACATATATCAAACAGTATCATAATGCATCCCCGTTGCGGTTATAGATAAGAATACAACTCCCCCACTTGAGGTGATTAGAACGGCGAACATTGACTTGTTGTTAACTAACATGAATTATCTGGCTGTCGCACAAGGCGACTTACAAATGAACATTGTAAGTCGCCTTGTGTAACAGCCATGGCATTCGGTTTGGAATATCTCGCTATCTTTCAATACAGATATCAAACACCATTTTTCTGCATCCCTGTTGCGGTTGTAGATAAGAGTACAACTGCCCCGCGTGGGGTACTTAGAACGGCGAACAATGACTTGTTAACTAACATGAATTCTCTGGCTGTCGCACAAGGCGACTTACACGTCAAACTTGTAAGTCGCCTTGTGTGACAGCCATAGCATTCAATTGATATTTTCTCGCTATCTCACAATACACGTATCAAACATAATCATTCTGCTACCACGCAGGGGTTGCAGATAAGTGTACAACTCCCCCACTTGAGGTGATTAGGACGGCGAACATTGACCTGTTGTTCATTAACATGAATTCTCTGGCTGTCGCACAAGGCGACTTACAAGTAAAACTTGCAAGTCGCCTTGCGTGACAGCCATAGCATTCAATTGATATTTTCTCGATACCTCACAATACATGTATCAAACACCATCTGTTTGCATCCCCGTTGCGGTTGCAGATAACAGTACAACTGCCCAACTTGGGGAGATTAGGATGGCGAACATAGACTTGTTGTTAACTAAGAAGAATTCGCCGGTTGTCACACAAGGCGCATTGTGTAACAGCCATCAGATTCGGTTAAGATTATCTTGCTTTCTCACAATACAGATATCAAACACCATATTTCTGCATCCCCGTTGCGGTTGCAGATAAGAGTACAACTGCCCAAACGTGGGTGCTAAGAACGGCGAACATTGACTTGTTGTTAACTAACAAGAATTATCCGGCTGTCCCACAAGACGACTTACAAGTTTTACTTGTAAGTTGCCTTGTGTAACAGCCATCGCAATCGGATTAGATTGTGTGCATGCTTTGGCAACACGGTGGAACATCTCTGTGCCACACAAGGGAGCGATGGAAAGATTTCCTTGTCCATATCGTTTCTAGATAAGAGAAGACAGGTAAGACAGTTATGACATTCTAGCCACAAATAAATAAATAAATAAACAAATGCACATACTTTTGGATCGGACTTTGA
The DNA here is from genome assembly GCA_029237695.1 of Conchocele bisecta. Taxonomy (NCBI): domain Eukaryota; kingdom Metazoa; phylum Mollusca; class Bivalvia; order Lucinida; family Thyasiridae; genus Conchocele; species Conchocele bisecta. The sequence continues at coordinate 47,014,682 of CM055274.1, forward strand.
TTGCATACCTGCTACACTTTTAAACATGCATGCTCTCCTCTTTTGGTTTTCCATGCAGGGAATGCACATGCAAATCATACCAAACATAATCGTGGGACATGTACATGTCGGCTAAGGTCTGGAGCGTATATGTACTGGAGACAAACCGTTTTGGTCTAATACAATGAAGTGGTATGTGGCATGGAGCTTAAACGCACTAGAGACAAACATGACATTTATAGTCTAATACAATGAAATGTCTGTGAAATGAAGCTTATACGCACTGGAGACAAACATGACGCATTTCTGGTACAATGAACCAGTGCGTATAAGCCTAAGGTGTTTGATTTAGAGCGTATACACACTGGAGACAAACATTACATTCTGGTATAATACAATGAAGTGTCTTTGACCTGGCACTGGAGACAAACATGACAACTGTTTAGTACAATAAACGGGTTGTTGCATTGTGGTTGTGGTCAACAAATTTACAATTAAATGTAAACAGTGCATGTAAGGTTATATACTAGATTATGGCATATACTGTTTACAGCATGAGCTATATTTTCAATTACACTGGACATTGTCCTCGAGACGTATTCTCAGCCACGTTTGACAAAAACGATATAGTTGAATAAATTTGGCTTTCACAGATTAATACCACAGTGTAATAAAATATACACTGTGTAATAAATATGCAAATGAGCCCGCTACAGAAAAGATGTTAGGTAAGCAGCCAGCTTAAATAATGACGATATGCTTATACAATAAATAGAATCTTACATGAGTGATGATTTAATATGATATTTATTAAACTCGTTTACTGATTTCATAAGAAACGAGGCTATGCCTCGTTTCTTATGAAATCAGTAAACGAGTTTAATAAATACTATATTAAATCATCACCCATGTAAGATCCTCTATTTAAAAGATACAAATGCATTGTATACGCGATTTAAAACGTGATACTCAGGAAAAAAACGTGGGAGCCATAGACAAATAATTACATTTCAATTCATACAAATTAAAGGTAATAATATCAATAAAAATAATTTAAATAGATGACCTTACATGTATATGATCAATGATTTAACATGATATTTACCGATTTCACAAGAAACGGGGCTATGCTATGAAGTCGTAGAATTTAATAAATATCATATTAAATCAACACAAATGTGTAGTACATAAACCTGCGTCATACGATTTTAATAACATACATGTATGTGATCTGCAATATTGAGCATTTTTTTACTTAGCAGTTCAGTTGGTGATGAACAGGTAGGTAATGTAGTAAATCACACAAATACATTGAAACCTCTATAAACCGGACACCCTGGGAGGTCCCCAGGGTATCCAGCTTAGAGAGGCTTCATTGTAACTCAGGCATTTGATCAATCCGACCCGTACATGTAGTTGTGTGCTATGCGATCACGAACAGACATTATCACCAACAAATGGTGAGTTAATGACCAATTAACTCATACAAAATAAGACCACATATGTTTTCTTGGTGTCCGGTTTAGAGAGATTACACTGTAACTAAACAATAAAGTTGAATTCACTAACGGATGATAATGCTCAGTGTAAAAAGGGCTACTGGTTCACCATCGGAATCAATCAAACAGCTTTTGTTGTTGTCGGCATGGTAACGAAATGGCTGATCAGATTTTGCAACAGCTGTTAATTTTATACTTTTGTTTCACAATTGATATTCGGTAGTTGGTACATCGCCAACTAACAATTGGAAGTTCAAAACCATTTATGCAGTGCTTTAGTGAGAGCTCGTGGGGCTTCCAGTATGCAAATCGACACTTGTTGTATAGCTGACGGACGGATAGACGATAGGACGTTACACCCCCTTTATCTATCGAGACTATATAATAGTTAATTAAATTCATCCATTGAGTGTTGACTTAAAATCATATGAACTACCGAACTACTAAACAAAGCATCTCACTGCGAACCGCAAAACCAGAAACACGACCTATATGAGCACACATACACACACACGCGCCACGCGGGCGCTATTTTCAAAATGAAAAATCACTTTACAACTGAAATGTATGTATACAAATACCACGGAAAGACGAACTGTGCGAAATGGGGCGAAAAAAGTTCCACCTACTCGTGATTAATCGATACACCAACGATGGTTAGCTTGATGATACCGCAAACAGTTTTGCAGTTAGGTGTGGCTGGATCCTGATTCAATATATCCCAGATGGCCTCTCAGATGTTCAATATGGGTTTTGTAAAACCCTTACAGTGGGGTCAGCGTGTAAGTGCACACACGAACAAACACGACAGGTTGGTTCCAACCTGTCGTGTTCGTTCGTGTGTGCACTTACACGCTGACCCCACTGTACTGTTCACCCTACGAGTAACCCCATGCCCAAATGACGTGAACTTTACAATGTGAACTACGATATCGCCGGCTAAATACGTAAGATATCAAACGTAGACATCTTAAACAACATATAGATACAGTGGGGTGAGTGTGTAAGTGCACACACGAACGAACACGACAGGTTGAAACCAACCTGTCGTGTCCGTTCGTGTGTGCACTTACACGCTGACCCCACTGTATCTATAAATGAGTCGTCTTATTGAACTTGCTGGTACTTTTAGTGCATTCTAACATTCTAACTTACTCATCACTTTCACAAACGCACCGCGTCATTTACAACATAAAATGTATTACGAACCATCTGCTACCCAGCTAACTAATAATCACCTGCAAAACGCTTCTGTACGACTTAAAAATTGCCAAATTCAGAACATCTTTTCTATTTTTACGAGTTTAATGCACTCATCGTTTTATCATATTAAAATCTGCATTAGAAAACATTATAATCGACAGTTCTACGCGCGCTAATCGGAATTTCATCTGCATACCTTTTGATGCTACGATGTTTTTGTTTTCATTGGGATAATGTGTTATATTTGTTACGATAATCGTTATAAATAGATAATCGTTTGACAATAAGGGTCATAACGATCGTCTACAGTCCAGTAGCTTATTTCACCAACATTGCAAAGTATACATTGAGGGAGAAATTTTCAATTTTAAGATAAATGTATTAATTTGTATTATACTGAATTTATTACATTATCACAGCCATTTTGGCTGTGATAATGTAATACATTCAGTATAATAATTCTGCATAGTTGTAATCATCAAATATATGCAATCATTAGTTCTATATGAAATAATGCATTTCGGAAAAATCAATGATTACTCCCTCAAATTATACTTTGCTAGATAAGTATACTTTGCAATGTTCGTGAAATAGGCTGCAGAGGCCCGTTTTACTAAACTTCGAACGACTAAAATGTTCGTAAGTGCACATTTAGGATCGTCTGGAAATTTCAATTCATGGATTTACATTTATTGATGATCGTTTTCGTTTTCATAATTAGAAAACAATGTTTTCGTTGGTTTAAACGTGTCACGTTTAAACCAACGAAACCATCATTTTCTAATTAAAGACAACTAATACGATGTCAAATCGTTATTTAAACGAAAATATCGTTTCCATGTAGTCGAACCTCCTCGATCGGCCACCTCTCTACAACTTGGAAAAGTCGCGGGAATACTGGACGAAGGCCGGAAGGCCTCGTCCAGTATTCCCGCGACTTTTCCAAGTTTATATCCCCGATAAATTCAACAAAAAGGCCATTCTTTCCTTATAATTCCAGCATTTGAAATAAATTCATCAAGAAAATGTGTTTATTTTCCGTTTTCTTAAGAATTATTTTAACTGCGCCTCACGATTATGGAAAGTACAAAAAGGCCATTCATTCCTTATAATTCCAGCATTTGAAATAAATTCATCAAGAAAATGTGTTTATTTTCCGTTTTCTTAAGAATTGTTTTAACTGCGCCTCACGATTATGGAAAGTAGTTCGGCGTGGGAGTTTATTGGGATATAAATTTTGGACATAGATTTGCTACGAGTCAATCAAATGTTTGGGAATTGTGTAAATATTTTTGTGCTGGAATTATAGATAGACACTTGTGACGATAACAATATACAGTCGAACCTCCCCGAACAGCCACCTCTCTACAACAACACCCTCTCTGTAACAGCCGCTATGTTATATCCCAAATGGACGATTTCCTCTATATCTAACTCTTAGACTGTTGAGCACGAAAATTGTTGTCTGCTGTTGCTTTTGCCTTCTTTCTCAATAAAAACATGTTTTGACAGCATTTTAGAATCATTTCCATTGGAAATGATTCTAAAATGTTGCCAAAACATGTTTTTGATGGGAATTATCGAAGAAATAAATAAACAGCGGACAACAAAATTTAATTCAGCATTATCCTCCCTACAACAGCCACCTCCCTACAACAGCCAGTTTTGCGTCATTCCATGAGTGGCTGTTGTAGAGAGGTTGCAATGTACAATAAAAACCCACAAAAAACAACCGTTAACCGTTTCTATGCATATTTTTATATAAAACGATCGTTTTCACTTCGTTTTTCATTCGTTTCATTTTTGGGAAGATTCAAGAAATATTCACTGTATGTATATAGAAACAATGTAATGCCGCATGTTCGCGGTTTTGATTCATTTTCAACTACATTTAACTGTAACTGGAGAAATGATTGTGTGTTATGCAAATAACACACAATATTTTCTCCAGTTACAGTTAAATGTCCAGTGTCCAGTGTAGACACAGATACGTGTGCGTGTGTACAATGTATTTGGCATATTACTTTATACAAGATTGTACGCAACGGAACAGAACAGAACAAACATACCTTTATTGGATTAAGTTCATCTTTGGCCATAACGTGGTGGCAAACGAGATAAAATACAGCATGTGTGCAAAAATGTTGAGTCACGTACAAATATGGACAGCAAGGTAATTGCTAAATATAGAAAATATATCGGTACAATAGAACCGCTCTAAACCGGACACCAATGGTACCTCATTGTGTTTAATTTAGATGGGTTTCACTGGAAGGTACTTCATTGTCGTGTCTGTTCCTGATTGAAAATGACAAAAAGTGTTAATGGAGTCCTTCCTTACAGTCGAACCTCTATAAACCGGACGCTCTCAGTGTCCGGTTTATAGAGGTCCCACTGTATATCGAATATCCATCGAATACAGCTTTCCACTGTTTACGAAATAGAAAACGTATTTTCGCCGTTAATGGCCTAATTATTTTCCCACGGTTTCGCGTTGATTACTCACGCGCGCGTCGCGTCCCACGTGAGATGGCAGCAGACGGCTTGAACGCGCTTGGCACATGCGCAAGACCAAACCCCCGTGGATCGCTCGGCGCAAAGACGTGTAAATAAACTATGTCAAAACAAGCGAAAGTCTAAGACACGCGCACACAAACACGTGTGAGTTAGTTAATACTTTAGAATAACAACAGTGTGTTGCAAAAGTGCTTTTTTTTTCTTGTTTACTAAATTGTGGCTGTGACCGGAGAAATGGGACTTATGGGTTTTGCGACCAATGTAGATCCAGATCAGACTGTGCACCCGCACAGTCTGATCAGGATCTACACTGTGCGCTATTCCATCAATGAAACAACCGACATGCTTCTAACAAGCAATATACAGCCAAACCTGTGCTAAATACTACCGAATAGCAATCACCTGGCTGTAAAGGCCACAGTTTTGTTGTCCCAATGACACAATTACTATATAAATGACCCTGTGAATAAAGACCACATGTGAACAAAGGCCAGATTGTTCACTTCCCACGACTGGCCTTTATTCACAGGTTTGACTGTATATCGTTATCAGGCTACAGGATGAGCAACTACACTGGTCACAACTATCTCACAAGCCTCATGTCTCCAGTCAAAGCCACAATTACCGGCTGCTGTGATGTAGGCCATGGTAACGTCTTCCGTTAATACCAGCCATTTCCAACACAGGTGCTGAACAATGTGACCAGTAAGAATACTGATTTATTGATTGGGGAAAAGTGAAAGTGAAAGGGTTTAACGTCCCACCAGCAGCTAAGGTAATATAGAGACGGGACCACAGTTTAAAGTCTCATCCGACAGACCAGTGGGATGGAAATACTATGAAAATATTGTTGATGCCCCAGGCGAGGTTTGAACCCACAACCTCCGGATTAGAAGTCAGGTGTTCTAACCCCTCGGCCACAATCCATGCCGATATTGATCGGGGAATGTATGTCCTCTCCGTAACAATGGCATACATAGACGGGAACGTACGTATCACCATTCGGTGGTAGTGGCCTACAAATAATCAGGAAAGCACTTAAGAAAACTAGCAGTTTTCATAAAAACCTCAGTATCATTATACATGCACTGATCAAACATTTTTTACCCATCGTTGTAAACGGTCTCCTCATGTTTCACGTATGTGGCTTTGACTGAATACAAGTACATGTATTGCATTGCAATGAATTCCACATCAGCTCGGAGTTGAGGGTAAAGTTTTGACGTGATTTACTGGAAACAATATTTTTGAAATCAATATTGGCGAAAAGCCGGTGATGCCATAAGGGAGGTGATACCATAGCCGAGCCACAGGTGACGGAAACAATCACATAGCAGTATATAGTATATTAAACATATTTATACAATGAGAGACTATCAGATATTTTCCCATCACCTGTGAGCCGGGCCAAATAATTGTGTTGTGGCGTTTTGTGCTGATGCCATTTTGACCTTAAATCTTTCAACATTACATACCTGTTTAGAGGTATTGGCAAACAGTGTAGATCCAGATGAGCCGGCTCGTGACGAGCCGTCTCATCAGGATCTGCACTTTTGCAAGTACATGTAATTTTCATATTTCTGAAAACAAACATTCCGTTTTCATGAATGGACTAGTCTGAAAATAATTTTGTGATGATTGGATTGGTTGCAAAATTAGCATATCAAAATCCAGTCCAGTGACTTAGGGGTGGCAGGGTTAAAAACTCATTTAATTTCATGTGTCCAACCATACATGGGAACATGGGATATAAAAAGATAATTGTGACAAATGTAGGCCCAGATTAACCCCTGACCCCGATCAGTAGTAAAACATTGTTCGTCAATGAAACACGTTTTATGTTTTCAATAAACACTATACATGTAGCTCCATCAAACTGCAAGGATTCTAGCTGATCCATTTATACATGTACCTGCAATACTGGCAATAAACGCACACTTTAAAGGTACATACCCACTCAGTAGGCACAAACTGTTCTTTATAGGAAGTAAATAAGTGTATAATTGTGTCACTATTCCACCAATTCTAAACCTTACGAAGGCCTGCTATGCAGATATCATCATTTAGTAATATTTATTTTACTGATAGTGACGCGCGGTTGTATCAGGCTATTTTCATATGCAAATGAGGCATGATATATTTTAATTATTTATATTAATTAAATGCGTCACCTGAAAAAATAATATTTTCAATAGATTATAAAGTATGAACATTGCACATCAAAAAATAAATACAGAGAATAAATAGTAATGTCTGTTAATATTTAAGAAAACACGGTTATCGCCACTGATATCAGAGTGGAACTTTACCTCGGATATAAAATGTATAATAATGCCACTCGGTACGTGTGGTAATGATGAATGAATGTTTATTTTGCCAGAAAATGTCTTAGATGATGTCTTTGATATAAAGAACATTTTATGCCTACTGCGTGGGCATGTACCTTTAAGAAGTGCATGTACAACAATACTAGCTGGACATGTAGTCTATTTCACCAACATTGCAAAGCATACTTATCTAGCAAAGTATACTTTGAGGGATTAATCATTTATTTTTCCCGAAATACATTATTTCATATAGAACTAACGACTGCATATATTTGATGATTAAAAGTATGCATAATTAGTATACTGAATATATTACATTATCACAGCCATGTAATAAATTCAGTAAAATAAAAATTAAAAACTTAACTTGAACATTTCTCCCTCAAACTATACTTTGCTAGATAAGTATCCTTTTCAATGTTGGTGAAATATTGCTACAGGAGGCGGGACTTTTGAAAAGCGTTAAACCCCAGCCTTTCCGAGACGAATCCAGTGACATGTTATGGAGAATTAGTCAGAATGTTAGCTTTTAAAACTCCAACCATGCATACAGTTGGATTTGTTTAAAAGCGTTAAACCCCAGTCTGTCATGAGCCATTCCAGTTGACGAGTAGTGTGAAATTGGGGGTATAACGCTTGACCACCTTGCACTGGCAGGCCGAAAGTCGATTCTCAACAACATCCCGGTGCATCGCATAACGGTTGGTGAAATCGGCGTGAACCCGTGTATAAACGCATGGTAAACAGGTCTGTTTATCAGGTCAATAGCCCTTGCATAGGCACCGTAAATGATAAAATGTTGCTTGCAAAAGATAGTTTGAATTATGTAATACGCATTATTATACACTAGTGGATAGTGGACCGGAGTAATGAGGGATTGTAGCTAGTTATTTCCCTTTGCAAATTTATTTATAGAAACCCGGTCATATGCTGTATTTCAGCGTTTGTTTCGTGCAGTCTGATCTGGGTCTACGCTGATTGTGCAATAACATGCATTAAGTGTGAAAAGTTTATCGGATATAGACGATAGAGGAAGCATCAAAGTTATCAAAAGTCCTTTCTGTGTCGTTAGCCTTCTACGATTCTCCTTTAGACATGTTAAACGAGACCGCTGCGTTTGTCCCCAACCAAAATACATAAAATGATATAGCTCTGGCGAGGAATGAACCCTATCCAAAGTTCAACATTTGAAACACTGTCTAAACATATACCCGATAGTTCATGGATGAGTAATATTTGGGTTCGCTACACCTATTGCTACATACTAGTATATGTATTGAATTAGTCTATTGTCCATTGATATCAGGTTTATCACGCTCCGCTCGGAAACGGTAGGCATTCCGAAGCTCTGGTATTCTATTTATCAGGTAATCATTTGAACAAATATATCGTGGATTTTGACGTGTTTATGTTGCGTCATTATACTGCTGACATGTGACGTCGTTCGACTAATAATGGTAGCCCAATCTATGCATCCTGTTATATTACATTCTAACATCCTGTCGGAAAGGCAAAGATGCAATTATTGCCATGTAATGCATGACGAGACACCAGCAACATAGTTTTACTTCTATGCATGTATATCTCCAACCTTACCTGCACACCCACGCAGCGCATATTTCAACTCTAAAGTTTCGAACTTTCAAACTTCGCAACAATAACCATGTAAATTCGCATTCCGACGCAAATCAATCCGTCTTGAATCTTGTTGTGTGTTCGTAGGTCGTTGCATTTTTTTTCAAAACGTAATGCGTTTCGCAGATACGGGGATTCACCTGCGCCACGATACAAAGCGAATTCGCCGGCTATTTGTCAAAACCGGGCGCATTGCGTCATAGTGTCCGACTCGTGGACATGAATAGTCGATACCGCGTGAATTCGGGCTCGTACTGTTTCGTACTTTCCGCTAGAGACTTAATCGACGGTGCCTTTCAAGTGGCTTAACATCGAACTGTGTAGACCGAGACCAGACTGCGCGGATGCGCAGGCTGGTATCGGTCTACACTGGTCGTAAAGTTCATATATCCTTTTTACTACAGCTAGTGTCAGAGATGAGTTTTCATTGCGGGTTATGCAGTTCAGTGTATTGCAGACACGCATACGTCTTTTCCGTTGCTTCTTTAGTCAGGCTGCATTTTGTACCACTTCGCGTTGTTTGTTTCTCATCTTCGAGTTGATGACTTTAGAAGATATTCATGATACATATAACGAAACCTTTATGACCTGGATGTGTTCCTGATTCCACAAACGAACGATTGCCTATCGTTTGAACATCGTTTTGTGATCGTTTTTTGTTTTTATGATTAGAAAACGATGTTCACGTTTAATCCAACAAAAAAGCATTGTCTACTTAAAAACAACGCAAACGATGTCAAACGATGCGTAGAAAGATACGACAGTCGTTTAAATAGTTGATAACCTGAAGGATGTAAACGAAAATATCGTTGTATATCGTTTTACAAAACGATCGTTTCACTTCGTTTTCCATTCGTGTCTGTTTGTATCGTTTGGGAACCTTCAACAAATATTTGCTGTCCATCGGTATCAGTAGCCTATTTCACCAACATTGCAAAGTATACCTATATAACAAAGTATACTTTGAGGGAGTAATCATTTATTTTCCCCGAAATGCATTATTTCATATAGAACTAACGACTGCATATATTTGATGATTAAACGTATGCAGAATTATTATACTGCTTTTATTACATTATCACAGCCAAAATGGCTGTGATAATGTAATAAATTCAGCATAATAAAAAATAATAAATCTCCCTCAAAGTGTACAAAGTGCAAGAAAAGTATACTTTGCAATTTTGGTGAAATAGGCTACAGATTGCCTGAGACTTAGCTGACCAAACTATAGCCTGTTTCACAATTGCAACCCCAAATTCAATTTACGGCTATATAAACAATACAAAAACATTTATTTTTTTCGATGATAATAAATTTTATCAAAATGAGCCTCACGTTAAAAACACACTAATTCAAACTTTCTCGTAGCTGGTCATGATGTATCTTGTACTAGAATTACCAATGAAAACATGTTTAATAAAAATAATCTAGGCCGATGACGTCACGAGGGAAAACGCTATCTAACTCCGCGTCTACTGTGACTGCAAAAACGTTGGGACACCGCCCTTCTTATCAAACGCGAAAAGATAAAACATGAATTTTGTAGATTCCCTGTGCAGTAAAACGGCAAAACATTCTAGCGAAACATCATCGTCGAGCGGTTGTAGAAATGAATTTCCTGAACTGGAATCATGAGAAAATAAGCGTGGACGTTTTTGTGATGCAGCACCTTGTGTGCCGAGTCCAGCGATCCACGTGCACTTTATTCCACGTTAGAAAGTAGCGGTCAAGAAATGTCATTTCTAATACACTAGCAATTGTACATTTATGTTAGATTTTTTTTCTAGCGTGTTACTTCTAACGCGGAAGAAACGGCACTTTTGGGATGCATCGCCATGAATATATATACTATCATATCTGTTATCTCGGACGGAACTACTTTCTACATATGTAAGTAATGCAATCTACATGTCAATAGAATAGTTGATGCCCTGAAATTGCGTCAAAATAAAATTTCAAATATGAACTAGCTTCTTTTTTCAACCTTCCAGTGCAAGTAACCAAAACTACGATAAGCTATTGAACATAGTAGCACATAATGATATTGGCATTTTCATATATTTTCGTGAAGAGTCGTAAATGTGGCAAGATATAATTATATTGCAGCCATGGCATTAGCAAACCGTGTTAAAATGATCATGTCCATGCATCAATACACTCTGTATACGTTTGAGACATTATACCTTTCTTCAGAGAAGTATCGAATTATTATTTCATTAACACTGACTGACTTAACCAGTGTATTCATTGATGTGTAGGCTATAGTATTCGATTCGGCTTATATTTAAGGGTGGCAATTGGCTCGAACACCTTCAATACCCGGTTACAGTATGATGTTACCACTCATTTGAACCGTCTCGTCGAGACGGTTCAAATGAATGGCAACGTCATATATTGTCGAGAAGAAATAAAGAAAATATGGATTTGTTTTTTAAAATCCCATACTACTGTAATTTTACCCGACCTTTAATGAGTTAAATAGCAGTTTCGCGTGACGTAATCCATCATTTACATATAACGCTACGGTGATGCAGTTGTGAGCATTTTACGACAGCTGCCAATTTTACAATCTGATAACAAAGTTTCTACGCAAACCGGCGGATATTTATAATAATGTCTTAGCAGCAGTTGCCAAAATGATCAATTTGCGTAGAGATACGCATGTTAGTTTCATTCGATGTCGCGTTTATCGAGTGAGACATTCAACGCGTAGGGATTTCGATGCATGTTGATGAATGTCCAACCCTGATAAATGGCATTGTATAAATTTATATTTATAATGTACAGAATATGATATGACTTTGGGGTTTCCAATGTAACTAGAAATGACCACACTCTTATCGCGGCACAACGTATATGTACTTTGCCTACACCAACACTTGTACAGCCTATGTACTTTGTTAACATTGACACATACAGATGCGAGTTGGGCAGTGACGTCATCTAAGTTTTATTTATCAGATGATGAAATGATAAGTTAGTCATCTTATATTTAGGGGGAATTGGCTCTAAACCATTTCACAATGGTATGAAACGATAAATGGCTGCATGTATGTCATTCGCAATTGACGGTTAGGTGGAAGATGTCCAAAATGATAAATACTTAGAAACATATAAAATTATTAGACTGTGACGAGAACTGAGGGGCGTTTCACTAAACTTGTTACTACTAAAATGATCGTAAGTGCAAATTTAGGATCCTCTGGAAATTTCACGTGATGGATTTACATTTATTGAGCATAGGCTGCATATGCAGCCTATGCTCAATAAATGTAAATCCAATAATTATTTACAAGAAAACATTGTTAATGTGAAATTTACAGACTATCATAAGTTTGCATTTACGAACATTTTAGTCGTACGAAGTTTAGTGAAATGCTTCTGGAATGTCTGACCAGTAGAGCTCCTGATCAAATAAAACTCTCATGTAGCCTGATAAAGAATGACGTGCGTTTCATTGATGGAATGGCGTACAGTGTGGATGCACAGTCTGATCTGGATCTACACTGGTCGCGAAACCAATAATATACCCCATTTCTCCAGTGACAGCCACATATAACGTTACATCAGTCTACTGTCTGTTCCACGTTTTCGTGCCTACGAACTTTTGGCTATTAAACGCATTAAATCTAAAAAATATTTAAAAGTAAGTACTTTTTTATCAATAACAAAAAACTAACCCTCCCGAAAAAAAATTATTTGATGAAATTCCATCAAATATTGATTTTATTGCGAAATAACGATTTTCCTATGGGAATTTAACATGGGGAGTCAATTTCCCAAATTTTGGAAATTGACTCAGAAACTTGGCGACATAGTTTGAAAATGATGTAACTAAGAAAACAAAAGTTATATTTTGAAAATCGGTCCACAAATAAAAAAAATATTTAAAAAACATCAATTTTAGCCCCATGGTAAATTCCCATAGGAAAATCGTTTTTTCGCAATAACATCAACATTTGATGGAATTTCATCAAACAAATTTGTTTTGGGAGGGTGACTTTTTTGTTATTGATAAACAAGTATTTACCTTTAAATATTATTTAGATTTAATGTGTTTAATAGCCAAAAGTTCGTCGGCAGCAAAACGTGGAACAGACAGTAACTTGAAATCCCGCGGCCAGACTGTTCCAATGGCGGGTGAAAACTACTCAACGGCAACGATCCCGTAGCGGCAACGCCCAACCATTGGCCGCGAATGCAACTCTCCCTTTGATCAGAGAAAGGTACACCGATCGGTTCTCGTGATAATGCGGTTACAGAAACAGCCGATAATGGTACACAGTGTCCGTTTACAATATCCATCAACCCTCAATTTCCCGCCAATTGACCTCCCGGACAGTTTTCCCGCCTAGATGGTATTACCAGACCACAACCACTACTTTAACCTTATATTAAAGGTACATGCCCACTCAGTAGGCACACAATGTTCTTTATATCAGTGACATCATCGAAGACATATTCTGGCAAAATAAACATTCATTCACCATTACCCCATGTATTGATTGGCATTATTATACATTTTATATCAGACGTAACTTTCCACACTGATAGCAGGGGCGATAACCGTGTTTCCTTAATATGTTAACGGACATTACTATTTATACTCTGTATTTATTTTTTTGATGTGCAATTATCACATTTTATAATCTGTCGAAAATATTATTTTTTCAGGTGACGCATTTAATTAGTATAAATAATTAAAAAATACCATGCCTCATTTACATATGAAAATAGCATGATACAAACGCGCGTCACTATCAGTAAAATAAATATTACTAAATAATTATACCTGTATAGCGGCCACTCGTAATTTTTAGAACATGGAATAGTGACACAATGATACACTTATTTAATTCCTATAAAGAACAGTTTGTGCCTACTTAGTGGGCATGAACCTTTAACAGGATCAAGATGATTTGAGACAAGACATGCCATTGTGTACCTAAGAAGATGAAACGTATTTACAGAAACTAGGATAGTTTATGTAAATGACGTCGGTGGAAGAAGCTTCATAGCAAATGCGGAATTATTCAACTACGAAGTCATTTTCTAAAAAATATCGTAAATTGTGTAAATAGTTTCCATGAGATTATAACAGATCTTCTCAGGTGCCCAATCGCATTGTTTGTCTTACAGTGGGGTCAGGCTGTAAGTGCACGCACGAGCGGACACGACAGGTTGGAACCAACCTGTCGTGTTCGTTCGTGTGTGCACTTACACGCTGACCCCACTGTATGTTTGTATTGTCCACGCAAAAGGATTTTGTACTGTGGGGAAGGGGGAGGGGGCACATGTAGATAAATGCGTATCATGTACTTTTGTGCATTAACCGACTACATGAATACTGGTAGCATTGCTGTTGTGTTGACGCTGAAACGATGTAGATCCAGTCACGGTAAATCAAAAACACGTTTTCCGCTGTATAGACAACAGGTTGCACTATATCGCTACACCAGTTAAGGACAAACTATATACCTGATGATCGTTTGATTCAAAGATAATTGCTTCGTAAATGTGATATATGTATAACATATATGTAAACACTGTCTCTCTTTGCTGTATCCTATACGGCACTACAATATAGAAGATACAGGGCTCCAGATAAGAAATTAGTAATTGAGTATTGTCACTCCATCATTTCTGAAGCAACTGGGTATTTCAAAATTTTAATTGGGTAAAATAAAATCACACTACTGTTTTCAAATCAACAGACAAACACGTATTGAATAGTTTGCTTCGAAATGAAAGCACATCTTGGCATTTCATTAGAAGTGTCTCCTTGGAGACAATTCTAATGAAATACCAAGATGGAAAATAAGAAAAATATGCTATATTTGTGGTCTGTTTATTGTTTTCTGCAGCATGATAAATGTACCACAACATTTTTATTGATTTTTTATACTCGCTACTTCTGATTTCAATTGGGTTTTTAGCAATTTTAATCTCTGAAGAGTGCCGTAAGTCACAAAATACGCCAGAAAAATATGGGCCAGACAGCGATGATGCAGAAATGTGAAGCTGTTACCAAGTCAAGAAACCTTAATGAAAATTTGAAAATCTATAGCATTATTTCTTCCTCTTGTGATAAACTGGTATACTAATTTAGGCAGAGATGTACGGAGCCCCGCAGGGGACGGATAATTCTTGATTCGTTCCCACGAAATAACAATTCGTTCCCTCAATTTACGAAGGGAATTTACGAATTGTCACTTCATAGGAACGAATTATTAATTCAAGGGAACTAATTGTTAAATTGGGGAACGAATTGTCATTTCGTGAGAACGAATTGTTAATTCGAGGGAACGAATTGTTATTTCTTGGAAACGAATTAATAAAAAAAAATCCATGTCTCCGTAGAGATGTGTATGTAAACATTATATAGAATTGCATACAGAAATGTAGAAAGCTCAAATAAATGAAGTTTGAAATTCGGTTTATTAAATGCAGCTTGTTTACTCACCAGTTTATAAATAAATGAGAATAAATGTGCGTGTTTAGTTCTCACACGTTTGAAAATCGATGGATATTCAGCTAAAAGAAATTAAATGCGTAAAATACACGGCCAATACGCGTCTTGTCTGGAGCCCGACCTGTAGAACCAGTCAAAATAGCAGGTGCGCGTGACGTACTCCAGCCACCATGTTATAAAAGGTATCATATTCATGTTCGATATGGCTAGTTTCGTCTGTATGATATATTTATATGTAGCATATACAATTTGCTTTCACCTCAAACAAGTTTCGGAGTCGGTGCTTGTTTTAGCTGATTATACTGTCTGTGTGATTGATGGCCGCAGGAAACGGTTTGTCCAGACACTGAGCGGCCATATCCTTACATCGTTGCAAAGCCGAAATAATCAGAGAATGTCGGTATGATGTTCAGACAATATTTTATGCCATATTTATGTGTTAACCAGTCGTCATTTATGTCAGCTCTGTCTCTAACAAACCGAATTTTCTGTCTGTAACGCAGGGCGACTTGCAAGTCGCCATGCGTTACAGACAGAAAATTCGGGTTACCCTGTCTCATAAGGACACCTACATATTTGAATGAATGCCTACACTTTAGCAGATAGCCATCTTGCTTTGCATTGACCAAATATATACTGAATTATAACATTCTATAGGGATACAGGCCGATAGAATTTACATATTTTCTATATTTTTTTGCTGATTGTAAGGAGCAAATAAATGTGTTGTTTTGTTGTTGTTGTTGTTGTTTCCAATGTTTACCGTCCCGTACGAAACAACAGTGAATTGTTTTCTTCCGACATTTGACAACATATTAGCAAAATATGAACATTCCGGTTATTTCAGTTTATTTTAAAACTGATTTCATTATTCTGAGCCCGCAGTTGAAAAATTTAAACAAACAAAATGTTGAAAATCACTACAAAAAAGGTCAATGTTTGCAGTTCCGTGAAACGACATGAACCGTCGATATGAAAATATCGCTACTTCTCTCAAATATCTGCTGAATCCGGACTATTTTCTTACACGAAACTGTTCTATTATTCTACTCAAGTAGAGGTTTACATTGTAAACATTCATCGAAGATGCAACACGCTTTGATATTTTGACAAGCCATGCGATTTCGTACCTAAGAAGATGTGCACTATCACATGAAACATATTTACAAAAATACGATATTTTCCGAAAGTTGACGAAATGTTCAGAGCAAATGCGGAATGGAATTCCGCATTTGCTATGAAAATTTCGTCAACTTTTTCAGACCACATCGCCGTTTCTGTAAATATTTTTCATGAACAATCGGACATCTTCATAGATACAAAATCACGTGGCTTGTCTGATATCAGAACCAAAGCGGCATGTGGTGTACATGCCAGTCTGTTTCATGTTAAGCAAAATACCGCCAGGGTATACATGTATGTGTAACATATATTTTCATCACGGCACTTTGGTATTTTATTTAATCGTTCTAGATACTAAGATTAGCAGAGAGGGAAACACACATCGAACGTCACAATTTCGAATTTCGGCCAATGTACACATGCAGTGGGGTCAGCGTGTAAGTGCACACACGAACGAACACGACAGGTTGGTTCCAACCTGTCGTGTTCGTTCGTGTGTGCACTTACACGCTGACCCCACTGTAGATGTTTCAGTGTCAAAGACCGACAATACTTCGTATATATGCTTAAAGGAGCATACAGGAGTTTTTGAAGAAAAAGATACTATAAAAAACAATGGCCCTGTGTAAAGTGGTTTAGCTTAATTGAAAAACAGATATGACGATACTAGATCACTGAATTTTTCTTTTCAGGATTTTTTTGAATACTAATATAAAAATGTGTTTTCATCATGGCATTGTGTAAATTGGTTTAATTGAATATACGAGTATATAACGATACTAGGACTAGGATTTTCACCGATATTGGTACATACGTGTCCGATTTTCTATATTGTTGCAAACATTCTATATTGTTGCAAACACGCAAGAAGATAGGACATCCGATATGTATGTACATATGGGTGAAAATAGAAACAAACCAGCGGTTCTAGTATCGTCATATGTCTTCAATTAAACCACTTAACACAGGGCCATGATGAAATACACGTTTTTATTTTTTATAATACGTTTTCAAAAAATCCTGACATACTCCTTTATAGAGATACCAGTGAAACTGCATGCTCTAAACCAGAGAGTCTATGCAAACCACAATACTTGTTAAGAATACAAAACGTAGATGACGGAAACCCCTCCATTTTAAACAGGTTATATGGCTCAAATAATGTTTGACTTATCAAGTATATACTTGTTTTTGCGACTATTTCCAGTTTATTTGTAAATAATCGCAGTTAGAAATGGATAAATTTGAGAAACCTACATTATATGGTTTGCTGACTATATTAACGCAATAGTTGTATGGAGATTCCCAACGGGCTTTTGGTAAACGCCTCATGCACCCGCAACGTCACTGGTAACACTGGTGCTGTACTCCGCACCGGCGTAAAATTATCACGTCAACAAATGCACCGGTTTCCAGACGAGATGTAACTTAGCTCCACTTAGAGATATTAAATAAACGCATTGTCGTCTAGTAACCGAACCGGCGCAAACTTCTTGCGCCGGTTACTAGACGAAAATGTGTTTATGCAGTATCTTCTATATGCAGTTGAATCGGAATCGTCTGGAATGCACCAACGAAAGTGGTGCCTTTGTTATGAATCGAGTTCGTAGAATGACGACGCGTGTTTTCATACACCAGTTGTAGCGTTAAGACGTTTGTTTATTTATACCCCGCTGCCAAGTAACTCCAGTGACGTCTTATGCGTGCTCGATTAAGCCTGAGTCAGCCGGATTATAGACGGGCACCGATGTTACAATATAACTTTATTTATTGTGTACAATATAACAATATTTATTGTGCGATATGTGATATTTATTTGAACCACGTCAGTATAAAACGGACAACTGAAATGGCATCAGATCACGTGACAAGTCAAATGCACAAGCACTGTATGTGCCACGTAAAATCTGCTAATGACATGCTTTTTTGGAAATAATAAAAATGGTGCATATACCAATTGTGTTATTTGAGAAATTTCAGTCAAATATTGATTTTATTGCAAAAATACAAGATTTTACTACGGTCAGTTAACATGGGCAGGAATGGAGGAGGACGTCGTAATTACTAGTAAGGTGTGACAGCTTAAATATTTTGGAAACTGACACCGAAAGTTGGTTAGATAGCCCGGACCCAACTAACAAAACTAAAGTACATTTTGAAACTCCGTCTACAAATATTAAAATTGTGAAAAAAAATTGTTTTAGTTCCCCATTAAAAATCACGTAGAAAACAAACTTTTCTGCGGAATAAAATACTTGACTGAATTTCATCAAATGAACCTTATGAAGAGGGTAACATTTTGATTGTTTAGAAAACTGTACCCTATTTAAAAAAGAAAATGACTATACACATATAATGAATTTAAATGCCTAATACCTATCGGTCGATTTTACGTGCAACTAACGGTATCAAGGTGCATGATCACGTTGTTACAACAGCAACAACAACGGCTGAAAATGTTGAAAGCGCGCACATTCCAAAGTAAGTATTATAGGATATTTTCCTTAATATACAACGGATTTTGATGGAAAATGGCGCAGCAAACGCGATTTCAGGAGCTGCATTGGGTGGTCCCGGGAGTTCGGCACATACTTATGTCAGTTTTGCGAAGAATCTATTTCCGTGTCTGCAGACACGGAAATCGATTTTTCGCAAAAACAACAGAAGTTTTGGCCAAAGTACCGAGACCATCACATGCAGCTAACAAGACGCATGTTTCATGCGCCAAATTTCATCAAAATCCGTTACATATTAAGGACAAAATGGCTTCTAGAAGTTTCAGTACTTGTTGTTGTTGTAACCACGTGCTCATACACCTTGAATATAGTAGAGCAACAACCGAGGCCTATCTGACAAGGGGCTGGACTGTCTTTAGAACATAATTTGTGATATATCAAAATGTTCGTTATTGTCTCTAGAAAGGGGGGCTGCCGACCACCCCCCCCCATCCGGGCAACCCCCGGAATCCGCTACTCCAGGTACACCAGAACACACAATGATGCGATAAGAAGTAATTACAATGTACTACAATACTTTCCAAAGATTTGGAAACAGCAACTTTTATAACACCTTTAAGCTATGGAGGATGATGGTAGGTAAATCTCTCATGGCCATAAATATGTCGGAATTTGTACTGTATTTACTTTCGGTAATTGCTACATACAGTTTATAAGAACGCACCACGAATATAGCTTCTGTTTTCAACACCACATATAATATACTATGCCAGAGAAGGGATTATCTGGATTGACGTGTTTCAGTAAAGTACAAATTCATATATCAACGTTATTTCTGTAAGAAATTCGTATAAATATTTACACCTGATCTCATATGATTCTTCTTTGGCATAATACGGCGAAAATGGACGTTGCACGGTACATGTATATACCAGTCTTATATATGTGACTGTGACTGGAGAGATGAGGCTTACAGTACATGTATGTGTTTCGCCACCAGTGTAGATCCATATCAGCCTGTGCATACGCACTGCTCGACATTTCATCACTGAAAAACACGTCATATGCAATATATATCGTTATCCGACTACAGGGTGTGCTATTTGATAAGGAGCTACACGGGCCACAAATCCCAAGAGCCCCATTTCTCACAGTCACAGCCCCAAATACTAATATGCTACCGGATTTGGAATAACACGAGTAACGTCCCTTACAACTACACGTACTATGGGCGTATCGTCGTGTTACAATTGGCGACGTCAACGTGAAGTCAAACGGATAAATTCTGTCAGTATAGCTCGAATTTGCTCTAAATGAAGTTACTCATGAGTTGTTCAAGCTTGTTAATCTGTTTATAAGACTATTGTATACAACCGTAGCGATTGTGGGTAAACAATGACGTTTAGTTTTTGCAACCAGCATTTACCCAGAGCAGCATGTGTATCTGGGGGCCGTTTCACTAAAGTTCGTACGACTAAAAGGTTCGTAAGTGCAAATTTAGGATAGTCTGGAAATTTCAATTGACGGATTTACATTTATTGAGCATAGGCTGTAAATGTAAAAGAAAACATTGTTAATGTGAAATTTACAGACCATCATGATTTTCCACTTACGAACATTGTAGTCGTACGAACTTTAGTGAAACGGGCCCCTGATTTGCAATCATGAACACATATGATACTCAGGGATACACGGAAATGAAACCTGTCCAATTTAAGCACACCAACGTTTTCTGTGTGTCTGTTTTACAAGGTGCATGATCACGTGGTTACAACAACAACAACGTCGCCCACTCCAAAGTAAGTATTATTTGATATTTTCCTTAATATGCAACGGATTTTGATGCAAACGCGTCTTCATGAGCTGCATTTGGTGGTCGAGGGAGTTCGGCACAGACTTAAGTCATTTATGCGAAGAATCGATTTCCGTGTCGGCAGACACGGAAATAGATTCTTCGCAAAAACGACAGAAGTTTGGGCGAAAATAAAGAGACTACCAAATGCAGCTTAAGAAGACTCGTTTGATGCGCCATATTACATCAAAATCCGTTACGTAATAAGGACACTATCAAAGAATACGTACTTTGAATCGGTACTTGTTGTTGGTGTTAGTACCACGTGATCATACACCTTGTTTTAGAAAGCTGCCACTGCATATGGATACGTGCTTGTTTAATGGCGTTTAACGGCCTATCAACAGCTGAGGTCAATTTACACACAACAACAGCAGGCGTTAATCTTGCGCATATTATCAACGTTTCTGAACGCCTATTGGCAATGCCAACTAGCAATCAAGCAACTTGATTGTATGAGCCTGAGCTGTAGCACAGCTCAGGCTCAGCCAATCAAGCTGCTTGATTTCAAGCACAGCATGCAAGTATTTAAAAAATTGACAGATATTGGCAAGGCAATATTGTCACAGGCGGTATTGTACATGCGTAGATACATGTTTGTGTAATGGCGTTTAACGGCCTGTCGACGGTTAATGTCATTTGTGGCTGTGACTGGAGAAATGGGGATTAAGGGTTTTGCGACCAGTGTAGATCCAGATCACCCTAAGTATCCGCACAATCTTATCACGATCTGCACTGTTTGGCCATACCACCGTTGAAACGCCCATCATGCTTCTAACAAGCAATACAGATCGTTATCAAGCTACAAGAGTACGCTATTTTATCAGGAACTACATGGACGGGCCGTTTCACTAAACTTCATACGACTAAAATGTTCGTAAGTGCAAAATTATGATAGTCTGTAAATTTCACATTAACATAGTTTTCTTGTAAATAATTAGTGGATTTACATTTATTGAACATAGGCTGCATTTGCAGCCTATGCTCAATAAATGTAAACCCATAAACTGATATTTACAGACGATCTTAAATTTGCACTTACGAACATTTTAGTCGTAATAAGTTAAGTGAAACGGGCCCCTGATGGTCAGCAATCCCATAAGCACCATTTTTCCAGACACAGCAACATGTTAGGCCGGGGTATATATACAGATATAATGCAAATTTCCCATGTACAGTGGAACCTCTCTACAGACACCACAAAAACATCTGTGATCTCATTTATGATGAGTTTCTTGTCATTTATCTCAGGTGATACTGTCTATTCATTATCGCATAGCACACAACTATGGCTCACAATGATCAAATACCTGATTTACAGTGAAACCTCTCTAAGCCGGACACCCTGGGGACCTCCCAGGGTGTCCGGTTTAGAGAGGTTTCACTGTACATACATTTCATGTACGATTCGACCAATATCGCTCTCTCCAATAACTTCTTATGAGCCATATTTCGACCGCTAGCTATGATTGTAAAGTCGGAATATTAACTTATTCCATTACCATTGATACGAGTTATCTTCCCTTGGGGACGGACCAGTATATACCGGCCTATCCAGTTATATGGAGATGTGATCATATTTCACTGATTTATTGAATCGGGATCCGTCTGTGACAGACTAGGGCATTTAAAGGCACTTAGTCACCAATATGCGTAGAAAATAATGCCAGAGAATAGGAAAATACAGATTGTTATCGTATTTCTGACAATTGTACAATATAAGTCGCCTGTAATAACAGAATGGGGATTAGTACTTGAATTTTATGCATGTTTTTTTTTTTTTTGGGATGGGAGTGTGTTCAAATGGTGCGATTTATCGATATATGTCACTTACTGTACATGAAGTGAAAAACAACATATTGGATATCTGAGACGTCATTCGAGACACAGTCACTTTAAAAGCACCGGGTAACCGATATGAGTAGAAACATGAGAAATTAAAGATAGAAATTAGTAAATCTAGTTAACTTTAGATATGTAGAATTAGTCTACGCCAGTATATACGGAGCCCCGCAGGGGGCATATAATTATTTTTTAATTAATTCGTTTCCACGAAATAACAATTCGTTCCCTCAATTTAACAATTCGTTCCCACGAACTAACAATTCGTTCCCTCAATTTAACAATTCGTTCCCACGAACTAACAATTCGTTCCCTCAATTTAACAATTCGTTCCCACGAATTAACAATTCGTTCCCTCAATTTAACAATTCGTTCCCTCAATTTAACAATTCGTTCCCTCAATTTAACAATTCGTTCCCACGAATTAGCAATTCGCTCCCTCAATTTAACAATTCGATCCCACGAATTAGCAATTCGTTCCCTCAATTTAACAATTCGTTGCCACGATATAACAATTCGTTTCCACGAATTGCTATATCGTGGGAACGAATTGTTAATTCGAGGGAACGAAATGTTAAATTGAGGGAACGAATTGTAATTTCGTGGGACCGAATTGTTAATTCGAGGGAACGAATTGTTATATCGTGGGAACAAATTGTCATTTCGTGGGAACGAATTAATAAAAAAAATCCATGTCCTCTGCGGGGCTCCGTAAGTATATACCGATGAGTAACGTCTAGAATTGTTCAACAATATGTTGATGGCACTGAAAACTCAGAACGCTAGTTTTGAGCCATTAATGGGTAATCATTTCAAAAATGGACAGTACGTCTCTCGTTTTCTATCATATGTTCAAAGATATTTCACTGAATTGCAATTTCTAAAGCTAATTCCGACCGAAATTGGCAGGAAATACGGCCAATTTCCAGGGAATCGTTCTGATCGTGCAAATACCCACGATTTCTGATAATACGGGATTCCTGGGAGCTTAATGAGCTACGATATCTACAATGGGTTTTTTCAAACACTCAACTTATTACTAGAAACTATGCGAGACTGTTTGCTAAAAGGTTCACCTCGGATTTACAGTGAAAAAGAGAAAAATCGGTTATGGAACAAAATCTGGCAAAGCCGGGCGTATTGTCTAAGTTTTGCGAGCATCACATACGTACGTGTATATCAGCTAAATCTTCTGTAACCTATTTCACCAACATTACAAAGTACAATTACCTTGCTAAGTACACTTTGATGGAGAAAATTTCAATTTAAGGATAAATATATTATAAGTTATTGTGATTCTACACAGGATATATGGTGTAATATTGCCCGTCTGGAGGTATGTTCACCCGAGGCGATAGCCGAGGGTGAACATACCTTCAGACGGGCAATATTACACCATATAGCCTGTGTAGAATCGCAATAACGTATTTGTCATACCGCAAATCCGTTATTTGGCCGTATAAACATATCTCTTCTTTTGATATTTGCGTTTTTTTTTTCAGGAAGAAAAATAATCCGAGATTCGATTTTCTAATGTCAGTCTTAATATGAAGGCGTAAATGAACATTTGTTTTTTTATTAAACGAAAACAAACTAAATATGGAGTAAGAAATCCATCGAAAACGACTTTATGACAGTTTTTTTATATCGTGTAATTTAATTTATATTCCACTGCTCTATCGACCTGCTCTCCTTTTGGCGCCTCTAGAAGAATGCGACTGGTTCCCAAATATTCGCTGTCATTGCTACGCGCGTTTCGTGCGTGGAACCGATAGTTTATTACCTAAATATAGCCGTGTCACGAAGCCAGTTATGTTGAGATTTGAAAACACTAAACGGGACAGTTTGTGGCAATTTTCGCTCATATTTTGATGAGCGAAGAATATTTATGTAAAAATAAACAATAAAGACTGGTTTTGAGTGTACAATTTGTTACTTGTATTGATCAATTCGGGGTTTTATTGTGTTTAGTGAGGAATACAATTCGCAATCGGTAGACGCTTGCAAAATGTGTCTCCATTGGACGCGAGGCGCCGGAGGGGAATCGCAATTCCTGTATGTCCCACGGCCTGGGTAGGTCATATAATATATATGACCAGGCAAGCTAGCCAATCAAAAGCCGAGAAACTTATCTGCGGTATGACAATATTTTTTATTATACTGAATTTATTACATTGTCAATTTTGGCTGTGATAATGTAATACATTCAGTATAATAAGTCTGCATACCTTTAATTATCAAATACACCAGTCGTTAGTTCTATATGAATTAATGCATTGTTGAAAAATAAATGATTACTCCCTCAATATAATTAGCTTGATAAGTATGCTTAGCAATTTTAGTGAAATCGGCTACTGGTCTGCATCGGAACTAACATGAGCTTTCCGGGTCCGATGAACAAGTTAATATACTAATTGTACTGTCATATGCATCATAGTTAACATACCAGTATGTATGCTATATGCTTTGAGCAAACAATATGACGCCGTTTGAACTGGGGTACGATTTGGCCACACAATATGGAGACGTTTAAACCAGACAGTATGACTTGGGTAGGTTTTGACTAGAAATATGAGGACATTTAGACGTAACAATGGTTTGATCAAACACTATCAGGACATTTTGACTTGCGTACGTTACAGTGGGGTCAGCGTGTAAGTGCACAAACGAACGAACACGACAGGTTGGAACCAACCTGTCGTGTTCGTTCGTGTGTGCACTTACACGCTGACCCCACTGTAACTGGTCGCAAAACCCAGAAGTCCCATTTCTCCAGTCACAGCGACATTTCTGTTTCATTTGAAACACTGTGTTCAGGTACATTATCATTAGTAACGTAACTATATTTAAAGGTATAAGCCCACTCAGTAGGCACAAAATGTTCTTAATAGGAATTAAATAAGTGAATTATTGTGTCACTATTCACCAGTTCTAAAAATTACGAGTGCCCGCTATACACCATTACTCCACGTCTTGATTGGCATTATTACACATTTTATATCAGACGTACTTTTTACATTGATATCAGGGGCGATAACCGTGTTTCCTTAAAATGTTAACGGACATTAATATTTATTCTCTGTATTTATGTTTTTGATGTGCAATGATCAGGGCATTTAATTTTGATATATTATTAAAAAACATCATGCCTCATTTGCATATGAAAATAGCCTGATACCACCGCGCGTCACTATCAGTAACATAATTATTACCAAATGATTATATCTGTATACATGTAGCGGGCACTATAGCGGCTAATTTGTACAACTGGTGGAATAGTGACACAATTATAAACTTAATTAATTCCTATACAGAACAGGTTGGGCCTATTGAGTGGGCATGTACCTTTAAGTAACTATGCCCAACTAATTGGACATACTTATGATTTTACATTAAAGAAAGATACCGTTCTAACAATATACCTCATCGTATTAATGCATCATTTATAACAGGTGATCTTCTTGTTTCAAAGTGATATATTCGAATAACACTTTCAGTGTATGAATCTAAAGCTTTATAGCACGATTACAAGGTCAATAACAATTTAAAAACCGTTGGAATAATCTCGTGGCTTCAGATAACTTGGCACCGTTATGTTCAAATATAACTCGGTTAATTTTGTATATGTTTTCATTGCAACAACAGTTATGTAAACGTGACAAAATATAGGTCGTTGCTTAATAGCTGATAATGTTAATAAAGAACAGTGTAGCCCCATATCAGACTGTTCATCATGGGTGTAGCATGATATGTGGCTGTGACAGGGGAAATTGGGCTTATGGGTTTTGCGATCAGTGAAGACCCAGATCTGTCTATGCACAGTCTGATCAGGATCTGCAATGTCGTGGGGATATGTGGCTGCGACTGAAGAAATGGGGCTTATGTGTTTTACGACCAGTGTAGATCCAGATCAGCCTGTGCATCCGCAGTCTGATCAGGATCTGCACTGTTCGCCATTTCGTCAATGAAACACCCATCATACTTCCAACGAGCAATATAGAACATTAGCAGGCTACATGGGTGTGATATTTGATCAGGAGTTACACTACTGTCTGTTTTGGCTATTAAACACATTAAATCTATATATTTAACAGTAAGTACTTTTTTATCAATAACGAAAAAGTCACCCTCCCAAAAAAATGACATTCCATCAAATATTCATTTTATTGCGAGAAAACGATTTTCCTATGGGAATTTAACATGGGGGCTAAAAATAGATTTATTTTTATTTGTGGACCGATTTTCAAAATCTAACTTGTTTTCTTTTTACATCATTTTCAAGCTATCTCGCCAGGGTTCGGAGTCAATTTCCAAACAATTATTTGATGAAATTCCTTCAAATATTGAATTTATTGCGAAAAAACGATTTTTCTATGGGAATTTAACATGGGGGCTAAAAATAGATTTTTTTTAAATAATATTTTTTTATGTGTGGACCGATTTTCAAAATCTAACTTTTGTTTTCTTAGTTACATCATTTTCAAGCTATCTCGCCAGGTTTCGGAGTCAATTTCCAAAAGTTTTGGAAATTGACTCCCCACGTTAAATTCCCATAGGAAAATCGTTTTTTCGCAATAAAATCAATGGAATTTCATGAAATAAATATTTTTGGGGAGGGTGACTTTTTTGTTATCGATGAAAAAGTACTTACATTTAAATATTTTTTACATTTAATGTGTTTAATAGCCAAAAATTCGTCGGAAGCAAAACGTGGAACATACAGTAGTCACAATTCCCATAAGCCCACAGGGTGGTTAGCTATCAATGTGAGGAAACTACTAATGAACGGTAGCAAAAATCCGACATATAAGGAGCTATGCGAAATTTGGACATACGTGCAAGTTTTGATAGACGTGATCGATATTTCAAGGAAAGCAGGTCAATGTCACCTGAATGGCCCAGGATGGTTAGGCATCAATTGAAGCAAGATACTAATGAAGTTTGGCAAATAACGTATGAGCAGATATGCGAAATTTGGACGTATGTCCGAAGTTTGTACAGACATGACCTACAGTAGGGGATTTCTGCTCCTTACCTATTTGTATATACTAATATTGTATACATATCGTAATCGTATAGTATTGGTATATTTAATGAGCATATCGTATGATCATATATATTGGTATGTTTGTACCGTATCATCGTATAATAAAAACGTACTATACGAATATTATACAAACATACGATATCCGTTCGTATATACGATGTATCCGTACGGATATGGTATGAATATACCATAATCTGGTATGTTTGTACGATACAAACATACCAGAATTATACACATGTATAAAAAGTCGTATAAACGTACGATTTGAATGGTATTTCTATACGATATTGGTTGGTATGTACGATACAAACATACCGTACGTTTATATTATATGCATATCGTATAGAAAACATATCGTATTGGTATAGTATACGTATAGTATTGGTATAGTACGTATAGTTGACCTGCAGAAAAGCGCTACTGTATATTTCGAGAAACGTAGGACAAGGTCATCGAATGAACCATTGTAGTTAGCTATCAATGTACGGAAACTGCTGATACAGTTTTGCGACCATCCAATTAACTTATGACGAGATAACCGAAATTTTGACTCAATAATACAATATGCTCAACAATTCTGCAAAAACTAGGAACCCACTATTCCGACGTTTCGGCACAAGGTCTTTATCAAGGAATTAATTTCTACAAACAAAAGTAGAAATTAATTCCTTGATAGGCCATGTGCCGAAACGTCTGAAAAGTGGGTTCTTGGTTTTTGTAGAATTGTTGGGAACCCGGAAAAGTGGGTTCCTGGTTTTTGCAGAATTGTTGTCAAAACGTAGATTCCAAATTGTTGACGACGACGACGACGACAACAACGCTGGAATTTTGACCGCTATGTCTATCGTGGGTGAGACAAACAATTGACTCACACAGGAGCCAGAGGGATCGAATAATTTGCTTATATTCGTTAATCTTACATACTATACTGGATCAATCAAGTCAATATGTCTGGTTCAACCTACTTGATTAAATGTGGCAGTGACTGGAGAAATGTGGCTTATGGGATTTGTCACCAGTGTAGCTCATGATCAAATAACAAACGTCTGCAGCCTGAAAACAATCTAGTTCGTTTATTAGAAGCAGGACGTGTGTTTCATTGATGGAATGGCGAACAGTGCAGATCCTGATGCACAGTCTGATCTGGATCTACACTGACCGCAAAACCCATAAGCC
The DNA here is from genome assembly GCA_029237695.1 of Conchocele bisecta. Classification (NCBI taxonomy): domain Eukaryota; kingdom Metazoa; phylum Mollusca; class Bivalvia; order Lucinida; family Thyasiridae; genus Conchocele; species Conchocele bisecta. The sequence goes on from CM055274.1 coordinate 47,043,809, forward strand.
CCATTTCTCCAGTCACAGCCACGAATACACATTCTTGTCGATATCACCCGCTGTAGACTCCGATCACATGTTGAAGTAAAGGACCGAGGACTATAAATACATTAAATATGCATAAAAGCATCAATAAATGAAGAAAAAAAGAAGCTAAAAAAAAGAAAAGTGAAAAGTTTAGCTTTTTTTTTCTTCATTTACTGATGCTTTTAGGCATATTTAATGTATTTATAGACTTCGGTCCGTTACTTCAACCTGTGACTCCGATCACACTATGTGGTTGTGACTGGAGAATTGGGGCTTATGACGTTTGCGACAAGTACAGACCCTGATCAGCTTGCATGATATACACCATTCAAACCGCGAAACGCATGCCATGCGCACAACCCGCACCGGAATTGAACGGGTCAGTGGAATAAGAGGGCTAACTCCTTCATGGAGTTACCCCCTTCTGCAACTGACCCCCTTCATTTACCTAATGAAATTACCCAATTTTCTTTTATTGATTCGTTATTATTAATGTCTAATGCTCTTTGTTAAACGTGTAATTGTACTAATGTACATATAGCAATGCCTTTTAATTTGCAGGAGTGGTGGCGGGGTGGGGTGTTATTGCAACTGTGAACGCGAAATAAGGGAAGTACAGCACGATATAATTTTCATTCATCAACCCGAAATCGTTGAATTTGATCTGAAGTCCGTCAACCTAATTATCGCCAACCATTGATGTCCAAGACCTGGTGTCGGCCAACACAAGATGTGTCTGGCATTTCCAGACCATCAATATATGGGAAATATGCCGACAGACAACAACAGATAGATGAATTTGGTTGTTCTGTCGGCAATCTTAACACATCTTTCACTAATGCTATCTTGGCAGAACTCGACGAGCCGTCTCATCCGGATCTGCACGTTTTCTAAGTAATTATCATATTTCTTAGATTTATTGATTGATGTATTGGTGTATAACGGCCTATCAACAGATAATGTCATTTAAGAACCATTTTCAGAAATGGACGAGTCTGAAAATCATTTTGTGACGATTGGATTGGTCGGAAAATGCCATTCTAGATATTTAGGGGTAAAAGGTTACACACAAAGCAGCATAGAGGGTTCTAAGCAATGAACAAAGGATCTTAAAAACGAAATATCGCGACACTAAGAATGTAAGATACAATTGTATACTACGAGTATACTATATAGTACCGTGGATTGATTGACTGATTGGTTAATTTGGTTGTTTGATTGATTGATTGGAGTTTTATTTTCGTTCAACATCAATGTCATATACATACGGGAATGTACCGGCAGGGGTAAATATAAAGTACTGTACATTGAACACTAAAATTAGAATAACTGCTCTCCAATGCGAATGCACTGTGGTCAACGCAAGCTGTCTATCCCTGGTATGCATAAGCATATCGTTTTCAGATAAATCCGTATACGGGTGTAATTATAGCATTAGAGGACAAATATCGATGGGTCTTTCTCCGGTGCGAATAGAAATGTATTCATTCATACTGCCAATCCCCGATGTGAATGTCTCTAAGGCTTTTCGTAAGTTCAATAAACTAAAATCACATTCGTTCTAATACACTTGTGCGATAATGAGAAGAAGAAAAGATAAATCATTTCTGAAGTGGTTCTCAAGCTGGGGCCCGTTTCACTAAACTTCGTACGACTAAACTGTTCGTAAGCGCAAATTTAGGATCATCTGGAAATTTCAATTGATGGATTTACATTTATTGAGCATAGGTTGCATACGCAGCCTATGCTCAATAAATGTAAATCCAATAATTGTTTACAAGAAAACATTGTTAATGTGTTATTTACAGAATCATAATTTTGCACTTACGAACATTTTAGTCGTACGAGGTTTAGTGAAACGGGCCCCTGATCTGTGGCTACCCAAAAGATGAGTGAGTCATAGATCACAAACTATCCTGTTTTACGAAACAATCGTGCATGAAAATGGTACGATACACTCTATATGAGACAAGTCACGTGATTTTGTACCTAAGAATATGTGAGATTTTTCATGAAAATTATTTACAGAAACTGTAATATTTTCTGTAAACGACGTCGGAAGTTGACGACGAAATTATCATAGCAAATGCGGATTTCTGATTATTTCGTCAACATTCGACGTCATTTACGAAAAAAACGTATATTTTGCAAATATTTTTCATGAGATATCGTACATCTTCCTAGGCACAACATCACATGACTGACTCGTATATCTGGAGTATATCGGACGTCATCATATCTTTACAGTTCTGCAGGGGCCCGTTTCACTAAACCTCGTACGACTAAAATGTTCGTAAGTGCAAAATTATGATAGTCTGTAAATATCACATTAACAATGTTTTCTTGTAAACAAGTATTTGATTTACATTTATTGAGCATAGGCTGCATATGCAGCCTATGCTCAATAAATGTAAATCCATCAATTGAAATTTCCAGATGATCCTAAATGTGCGCTTACGAACATTTTAGTCGTCCGAAGTTTCGTGAAACGGGCCCCAGGAACTACGCAAACAAAGTATTTTGTGCATGTGTTGTATTGTCCCCGGATAGTTCACGATCAACTCTCGTATTATGACCCACATCGATGCAAGATTTCTCCAAGACATCTCGGAAGCAGAGTCTGAGTACCTACGTACTATCCAGTGCATATTCCACGCGGGGTGCCACAGACAGACATGTTAATTAATTAACCAATCTGACATGTGTATAATGAAGGCATGAAGGATGAATGATAACCAGTTTTCAATGGAACCTCCCTAAACCGGACACCCTGGGAGGTCCCCAGGGTGTCCGGTTTATAGAGGTTCCAATATAAGTCATGTATATGGACACACGCTTCAATATATTGTTTTAGAGATGTCAAGCTGTCATTCAAACGTATGTGAGCACTCCAATACATTGTGTTTAATTTGTAACCATGAACAGGCTATCAATATATACGTCATTATGTTACTGTTTTCAGAATTGTTTTCATCCGGACAGACCACGACTCACATGTTATCTTGTTACATGTATTTACTAATACAATGGAACCCCTGGAAACAGGACACTCGGGAAAATATAGATGTTTACCTTATATGTGATTCGCCGCTAGGTATCTCTGATTAAAATGACTTTTCATGATTGAAAAACACTAGAATGCGTCATGACGTGCTAACTTGTCTGATTTATAATGGAACATCTCCAAACCGGACACCCTGGGGAACTCATGATGTCCGGTTTGGGGAGGTTTCACTGTATAGTTACACTAATAAATTGAATTGTATAAGGCCAATCAACGAGTGGTTACGGGCAACCAGAGCCTACCTACGAATTTGTCACGGTCCTTTTTAAAGAAAAAAATAAACAACAAACAGTTCCAAGAAATTGTTGAGAAAAAAAAACTCTATGATGAAAAATAGCCGATTTTCAGCTATAGTAGTTTTAACCATTTTTGACGCACCCTGCAGAAAAAAAGTACGCTTTTTGAAAATAATGAGTTTCCTAAACACACATGTGTTTTGATCCAGATATTGCTCGTTGCATTGAGTGGATGGGCGGATTGGTGTTGATTCATACTGTTTACTATAGATGATGTATTTAGTATACGTCATATTTACACGGAGGGCAATACACGACACGCGCACCTGCTTTTATAACCCGTTTCCACACATACTTTCCTGAATATCTCGGCAACTACTAAACAGTGAATGTGAATGGTTTAACGTCTCTGCAACAGCTAAGGTCATATGTGGCTGTAGGATTTATGGGATTTGTGACCAGAGTAGCACCAGATCAATTAGCACACCCCTACAGCCTGATAACGATCTATACCACGGGTGTTTCATTGATGGGTTTGTTTGTTTATTTGGGTTTAACGGCCTATCAACAGCTAAGGTCATTTACGGCCGGGTCAATGGGTTTAGTAATAAATCCCATATCGATGGTCTAGTAACATAAGGTCGTAAGTGCTATGCTTTAGCATAGCAGTTACGACCTTATGTTACTAGACCATCGATATGTTATCTGTACAAGTGCATGTACATGTTCAAGTACATGTTTCATTGATGGAATGGCGAACAGTACAGATCAGATCCTGATCAGACATACAGTTGAACCTGTGCTAAAGGCCACTTCCGAATATCAAGTGCCTGCCTACAGCAGCCACGCCTTTTTTTTTTTCCCCAAATTATTCAACATGTGAACAAGGACCACCTGTGAATAAAGGCCAGATTGTTCTCTTCCCATGGTTGGCCTTTATTCACAGGTTTGAATGTACATGAAACGGACCTGAATAGCAGGTGTCTGTGCCAAACACCGTCCATCGTGATTTAGACAACCACGGGTGTTTTTTATTACTCACGAGTGCAAAAAAATGCACATTACTAGTCAGCCAAGCGTGCTGGGGAAGGCAACCGAGGAAATCCGCATGTTTTCAAATTTGTGGTTGGCTGAAAAGCACGTAAACAGGTGCACCTTACCCACCCATATATTATGGATTATGCAATACACGAGATATAGTGTTTATAATTGAAACTGAACCATGTTGAATATACAGCGAAACCTCCCTTACCGTACATCCGGAAATTCCCAATGTGGTTGATTGCATGGGTTTCACTGTCATTTGCCTACATTGATAATGTACGTTCATGGTTGGAATGTACAGTGGGGTCAGCGTGTAAGTGCACACACGAACGAACACGACAGGTTGGAACCAACCTGTCGTGTTCGTTCGTGTGTGCACTTACACGCTGACCCCACTGTACATGAGCATGTATTGGGGTGGTCATATATGCCTGAAATACAGCGGAATCTCTCTAAGCCGGACACCCTGGTGACCTCCCATGGTGTCCGGTTTAGAGAGGTTTTCACTGTATGTACACTGTGTCCAATAATACACGATATTTTTATACAATGCGGGAAACAAAAATTATCGTCTGCCGTTTACACTTTGTCTTAATTCATAATAAAAACATGGTTTGACAGCACTTTAGAATCATTTCCATTGTAAATGATTCTCAAGTGCTGCCAAACTATGTTGTTGTCGATAAAATTCGAAAATAAACAAATAATCAGCAGACGATAAAATGTGATTCAGCATCGTAGGGGTTAAGCATATAGGTGATACAACAAATGCAAAACTGCGTTTTAAAGCCAATAAATGAAGATTTAATTTTAATATGTATTGATAAGGCGACTGTTTCCACAAATGCCGTCATAAAACCCAACATGGCGCCGGCACTGGAATTTCCTTTATTAGTTTCAAATTATTAAAGGAAACATTGACTGTGTGAGAACATTTTAAACATTTGTTGGAGATATGTAAATTCTTAGCATACTGTTCTTAGAGTAATGGAATAATTCATATGAGTATCACTTGACGTATCATCCGAAAGACCAGTGGGATTGAAATACTATGAATGTTTTGTGTCATGCCTGGCGTTGGTATTGAACCCGCAACCTCTCGGCAATGGAGTACAGTGCCTTATGTACTACATGTACATGTAGGCTATAAAGTCATTCCTGGGGAGAAACAAAATGACCATAAAAAGCCACCATAGAATACGCATACAAGTTCATTCATTGTTCAACACAAAACAATATTTAAGAACACCATCATAATTATAACTAATCCAAAATCATAGATATTCCGTAGGTCCAAGCGACAGACAGAAATTCGCTTTAACAACTACAGTATGTTTCACGAAACCTGACCAAATATTACGGTTATATAAACAACGCAAAATATTTATTTTTTTCGATAATATTAAATTTTATAAAAATTTAAGAATGAGCCTTCTTTTTATTTCATAAATTTTCGACAAATATTGATTTCTCTATGGGAATTTAACATGAGCTGGAGAACCTGGAGGAGGATTCGAAAATTGTAACATTTGGAAAAGTGGTTCTGAAACCTAGCTAGATAGCTTGGAAATGAAACTAATTAAACAAAAGTTACTGATATTTTCAGTTGAAAATCGGTCATATTCACCCTGTTAGCCTGGTAGCGGGAGGCCGATTGTTGGCCCTACCCAAAATGCTCTGGTATAGTTCTTTTTATTGTTGATTATTCATCACTGGGCATTTGGTGAATCAAATCCACTGCGATGTGGAATCTCACCCTTGAACTTTTTTTTTGGCGGCCATTTTTCCAAATGGCCGCCATCCAAAATAGCTTTTGTCAATATTTCGGTCTGGGGTACTCGTAGAGTCATACTTTTTGGTGTCTATACCTAGGTTTTCAGGGTCGGTGAACATGATAAGAACATTAATAATAACATTGGGTGATGTAGTTAAGTCAGCCCTCTTGAATTTCAAAATGGCCGCCATTCAAAATTGCTTTTGTCAATATATCGGTCTGGGGGACTCATAGAGCAGGGTTCAAGCTAGGTTTCCAGAATAGGGAGACGTTTTCGTAATAATTTGGAGACTGATCCCTGATAGAGGTATACTTTTGTGTCTATACCTATGTTTTCAGGGCCAATGACCAGGATACAAACATCAATAATAAGATTGGGCAATATTTTGGAGGTATCCGTCTTGAATTTCAAAATGGCCGCCATAATTGGCTGGGATTTAAGATATTCAAAATGGCCGCTATGATATTGGGAACTTGGAGCTAAGTTGATTTTATTAAGCAAAGATTACCAGGATCTGTTCCGAGGGCACATCCACACTCGCTTGAAGATCAGTGATGTCTACCTCGTTTTCGATCGGTATGTATAATATAGAGGCATAACTTTATACGGGCACAATATATTCACTCCTGGGAGTCGCTGAATACCACACCCAGCAAGAAGATATTGCGCCGAGCTGTTAATTTGTGTCACATACATGGCCAGTAAATCCACCTATTACAGTTATCAGTATTCACATATACCCTGCATCCCTGGTCTATAACACTTATTTAACTACACTGCCAAATGAAAACAGTACAGTGGTGCATATTTATTTCGAATGCCAGCATCTAATATGAGTACATGTATGTTAATTTAATCATGCTAGCTGTGTTCAGGAATTTGAGTGGAGTAACATAGACTTTGTCGTCCTGTTTTTCTGATCTTATGATTAGTCCGCCATATACATGTATATCCAGGTATAGAGAATGCAGTACCAAGGAATCGACCAGAATCGGAAGGGACAAAGGGGCTAGCAGGGTCTACGCATTGCGCACTAGTTCTCGTCTGCCCGCACTGAAAGTGATATTGACTGTCACTACCAACAAATCCCAATTAATTGAACTCATCTGTGAAGATCTCATAGCACACAAGGATAACTTCACACTACATAAGTTGGTTGTAACAAGCAGCGACCCAGTGCCAATCGAGATAAACAATGGACTAGTTATCAAACGATATGATCACTACACACGAAGAAGCTGATACCATTGTAGTACAACAAGTGTCCAGTGTGGGGGAGCTTTAGTAATTGCTGATGACACTGACGTATTTGTATTGTTGTTACATTTCTGCTACAAATGTGACCTTCCATACCAAGTAAAGATGGTTTCTCCGTCGCACGGTCGAGCAGTTATTGACATTAATGAAACAGTCGAAAAGCACAGAAACATTATTCCAGATATATTAGCTGCTCATGGTCTCACTGGATGTGACACAGTGGCCTCGTACTATGGGATTGGCAAAGGCGTGGCTCTGAAAGTTTCAAAATCCTGGTCGTATTCACTTAGCTACATTGCTGACACTGATATACCTCTATCAGACGCAATAGCTCAAACCACGCCATTTATGTTGGCCTGCTATGGTCAGACCGATGTAAATCCCAGACGGAAGCCCGACACAAAGTATGGACTGCAAAAGTAAGCCGGAGTGTCGCGTGTGCACCAAAACTTGCCTCTCTACCCCCGACAGACGAAGCATTCAAAGAGAATGTTGCCAGAGCCCACATGCACGTTGCAGTATGGAGGAGTTCCTTAGATCCAGATCCACCAGCTTTAGATCTAGCTGTATATGGATGGTCCAGAGAAACAACACACAACTCACTCACCCCTACCACTATCCCAGATGGTAGCCCATTAGCACATGTGGAGCTGTGGAAGCTGATAAAATGCTCTTGTGCCAGTCACATGCCATGCACAACTCAAACATGTGGATGCCATGTCGTGCACTGTTTTCTGTGCTTGCCAAGGGGGACAGATGTGTTTAAATGAGAGAACAAAATAGGTCCAAGATGATGATGAGGACTGACTAACTATTAAGTACATTAAGTGCATTAAGTTCTAAAGTTCTAAGTTGAACGAGTTGATACTGTGGTTATTACCACCATCATGAGTCATGTTTTCGGATATCCCATTGTGTCTTGTATGTCATAGTTAGCCATCTGAATCCGTTCGAATATAACTCAACATACAATGTTCTACATTATCTGAAGTACGTGCCTATTTACTTTGACATTGTGTAATACAACATGAATCACTCGGCCTTTTTGAGTGATTAGTAGTCATATATAATGTGCATTATGTAATAATATTCTACCATTGAGATGTATCGCTTAGTTACTAGTCATACGTGTGTGTAATAATCAACCACCATTGAGATGGATTTTGAATGATTTCTAGTCTTATATTATATATGTGTATTGTGTTATAATCAGCCACCTTTTAGATGCATCGAGTGATTACTAGTCATATATATGTATGCATTGCGCTATAATGAGCCACCATTGAGATGTATTGAGTGATTTATGGTCATATATATGTGCATTCTGTAATAATCAGCCACCACTGAGATGCATTGAGTGATATTTCTGGTAATATATATGTGCATTGTGTAATAATCAGCCACCATTGATATGTATTGAGTGATTTCTGGTCATATATGTGTGTTGTGTAATAATCAGCCACCATTGATATGTACTGGGTGATTTCTAGTCATATAAATATGTGCATTGTATAATAATCAGCCACCATTGAGCTGTATTGAATGATTTCTAGTCATATATGTTGTGCATTGTGTAATAATCAGCCACTATTGAGATGTATTGAATGGTTACTAGTCATTATGCCTCCACGATTCCCCCAGAATGAGAAATTGACAAAAACAGTTTGGATGACGGCCATTTTGAAATTCATGATGGCTGCCTTAACTACATCACCTAATGTTATTATCGATGATCTTATCATGTTCACTGACCCCGAAAACACAAAAAGTATGCCTCTACGAGTCCCCCAGACCAATATATTGACAAAAACAAGTTTGAATGGCGGCCATTTTGAAATTCAAGATGACTGCCTCAACTAAGTCACCCAATGTTATTATTGATGTTCTTATCATGTTTCCTGACCCTGAAAACTTAGGTATAGACACCAAAATTATGCCTCTACGAGTCCCACAAACCGAGATATTGACAAAAGCTATTTTGAATGCCAAAATAAATGCTCAAGGGTGAGAATCCACATCGCAGTGGATTTGCTTAACCAAATGCCCACTGTTGAATAATCAACAATAAAAAAAACTATACCAGACAAAAAGGGGTTACCCGCTCCCGCTGCCAGACTGAATATGTCTATGGGGATTTAACATGGGGAAATTTTGTTTCGCAATAAAATCGATATTGGACCAAACTTCACGAAATAAAAGTAAGGCTCATTATAAATTTTGATAAAATGTAATATTATCGAAAACAAACATTGTTGTTGTATTGTTGATATAGACATAACATTTGGGCCACAGTGGGGTCAGCGTGTAAGTGCACAGACGAACGAGCACGACAGGTTGGTTCCAACCTGTCGTGTTCGTTCGTGTGTGAACTTACACGCTGACCCCACTGTAGTTACGTGAAACCGACAGTAAGTTGGTCCATAATGGCGGTATGTCTCGTTTTCTTACTCAAACGCAAACAAACGTGAAAATGCCAAAGAATACCACAGAACATAAACCTCGTTTACGCACCGTGGTTATTGTGGGTGGTCGAATGTGGGTTCAATTGGTGAAAATTACGCAAATATTACTACGCCAAATATCATAATTCTGGAACAAACAATAAGAAATTAGCCACTATTCGCGGTTTTCGCTGATCATTGATATTAGTACTCAGTAATCAGAGCTCCAGATAAGGTGCGTATTGGCGTATTTTATGCACTTATTTTAGCTGCGTACGCATTGATTATCAGTGGAGTACACACTACTCACAGCAATGTGAAAATACGCATTGATTATCAGTGGAGTACACACTACTCACAGCAATGTGAAAATACGCATTGATTATCAGTGGAGTACACACTACTCACAGCAATGTGAAAATACGCATTGATTATCAGTGGAGTACACACTACTCACAGCAATGTGAAAATACGCATTGATTATCAGTGGAGTACACACTACTCACAGCAATGTGAAAATACGCATTGATTATCAGTGGAGTACACACTACTCACAGCAATGTGAAAATACGCATTGATTATCAGTGGAGTACACACTACTCACAGCAATGTGAAAATACGCATTGATTATCAGTGGAGTACACACTACTCACAGCAATGTGAAAAAATACGCATTGATTATCAGTGGAGTACACACTACTCACAGCAATGTGAAAATACGCATTGATTATCAGTGGAGTACACACTACTCACAGCAATGTGAAAATACGCATTGATTATCAGTGGAGTACACACTACTCACAGCAATGTGAAAATACGCATTGATTATCAGTGGAGTACACACTACTCACAGCAATGTGAAAATACGCATTGATTTTCAAATTGAGTAGTAGAAATGCTGTAATAAAGTTGAAACATTACTTAGTTGGGTTGGAAAGGCTTTTTGCAGCTTAACTAAGTAAAAGTTCAACTGTATTACAGTATAAGTAAGTGAATAAGTAATGCTACACTCAAATAAGTGAATGGTTAAATTTGTTTTATGTTTTGATAATTTGTTCCCTATTTAATAATGAAAAAAAAATCAATAATTCATTTGTAAAACATAAAATACGCATTTAATTTGAAATCAGGGGGTACAATACTATTTAGACACAAAGCTTATCTGCAGCTCTGACTCGTGGATTACTATATTCTAGTGGTATAGGAGAAATGTTGCCATATGTCGGACCAATTTGCGCCATTCTACGGAGCCCCGAAGGGGACATGGACTTTTTTTGTTAATTCGTTCCCACGAAATAACAATTGGTTCCCTCTAATTAACTATTCGTTCCCACGATATAACAATTCGTTCCCTCGAATTAACAATTCGTTCCCACGAAATGACAATTCGTTCCCTCAATTAACAATTCGTTCCCTCGAATTAACAATTGTTGAGTTTAAAGGTAGATGCCCACTCAGTAGGCACACAATGTTCTTTATAGGAATTAAATAAGTGTATAATTAACTCACTATTCCACCAGTTCTAAAAATTACGAATGCCCGCTATGCAGATATAATATTTTAGTAATATTTATTTTACTGATAGTGACGCGCGTTGGTTATTTTCATATGCAAATGAGGCATGATATGTTTTTAAGTATGTATACTAATAACATGCGTCATCTGAAAGATTATAAAGTATGATCATTGCACATCAAAAAATAAATACGGAGATTAAATAGTCCGTTAACATTTTAAGGAAACGCGGTTATCGCCTCTGATATCAGTGTGGTATAAAATGCATAATAATGCCAATAAATACGTGGGGTAAAGGTGAATGAATGTTTATTTTGCCAGAAAATCCCAGATGATGTATCTAATATAAAGAACAGTTTGTGTATACTGAGAGGGCATGTACCTTTAACAATGGAGTCAATTTGCTATGTCAACATCAGCAGCCAATTTTCAAAATGGTCGCCAAAATAATATTAACGTTAACATATTAACAATAAAAGAAACATGTGGGTGGTATATGTCAGGTTCTACAACATGGAAAAATATCAGCATAGCTAAGTGTATACCATATAGATGAAAATGAAACAACTACAAACATACACCACACTCCCCCCATGGGGAAAGTCTAATATTAGTCAGAATATGTGATATCATTTCTAACTTCCAATGGGCGTTATCAGTATTATACATTTAGATATGTGGCTGTATGTATGAGCTTATTGCATTGATTGCGACCACTGTAGACCCAGATCAGGCTGCGCATCCGCGCAGTCTGACCTGGGTCTACACTGGTCATAATTCAGCAAGAACGACCAACGCCATTCTTCTGAGGATACAAAACAACCGCAGAAACATTAATCAGACTGCACGAGCTTGGTACAAAATCAAAAGTTAGATTCAATATAATAGTCCCCCATTAATCCATTACAGACGGGATACACTTTTAGTAGTATCAACCTTTTGAGAGAAAAATATCCCTATTTTCTTTATATCCTTTCGAAAGTATATGGTGTTACCACTCATTTGAACCGAGACGGTTCAAATGAGTGGTAACAACATATACCTTTATGGAGAAATAAACAAAAGAATGATATTTTTTTCCAATAAAATGTATTGTATCCTTAGACTGAAATGGGTTAACAGTCACGGATTACATGCATACTGTGATAATGGTCACAGACGCCATGCACAATATCTCCAAAAACAGACACTTAAATACATGTAAGTAGCAAGTCTGATCAAACCCGCTGAGTCAGTTATTTACTAAATACCAATGCCATTGTGTTGATTATCGTTATTGTACCTACAAGACAAATTAAGACATCGATGATAATCGCCGAACACAATAACCAGGAAATATATATTAGTGATTGTATTACACATGTTCACTCTGTCAAGTATAACATAAGACCCATTTTCATATGAAATACCATACAATAATAATGAAGTATAATGAATGTGCCGGAATTGTCATAGTCAACGATGCAGCGCCTTCTAGCAGCGACATAAGTGCAACTCAATGTAAATCGAACGTGATAAATACAAAACAAAAGCATACGCAATGTGGACAATTGTCGAAATGACAGCCGTGCACAACCAGCATCAATAATTCCACACACAAAACATGTCCATTGCCACCCCCAGACTCGAACCTGTGACCTCTGTTTACCGTACTGTCGTCCTACAGACTGAGCTAACAGTGAACATATGCATACATCCTCCCCATAGTGTGTTACATACCAAACGTGCCACTCTTCAGAATCGTCTCGGAGAGACATGTTTTCCATTTGCCAACACTGCACAGTTGAGTTTTTCTCGTGATGAATGCTATGCTGAAACTGCCATAGATGTATGGTTTTGCGGACGAACATACCAAAGGTTAATTAAATATACGATTCCGTCCAATACATGACCTCTATTGATTTGACCCCTGAACCAGTAGATATTTATCACCAATATTCGATAGCGAATATGCTTGGATCATAGCGAGACCGTTAATAGTGAATACCAGGCTAGTGGATTTTGATATCAAGTTTGTTAGGCAGGCAGAGCTCCAGATAAGGTGCGTATTGGCGTATTTTATGCAATTATTTGGGGGTATAGTACGCTTTAGACACAAAGCTTATCTGGAGCTCTGGGCAGGGATAGGAAACGCGTAGGAATTCCCAGGTTAGCCGATAATTTGATTAGATTTATTGGTGTTTAACGGCCTATCAACAGCTAAGGTCATGTAAGGCCGGGCCAACGGGTTCGATCCCGCGTGTAACCTGCTGCATTGGGGAGACAATGCCAAAATCGGAACGGAATATTTACATTGAAGTAAATATATATTCAGCCCTGAAAGTAAAATAACCTGACCAGTAGCCTATTTCATCAACATTGCAAAGTATACTTTAGTAGCAAAGTATACTTTGAGGGAGAAATTTTCATTTTTTTTTTAAATTTATTAATTTTTATTATACGGAATTTATTACATTATCACAGCCATTTAATGGCTGTGATAATGTAATAAATTCAGTATAATAATTCTGCATACTTTTAATCATGAAATATATGCATTTGTTAGTTCTATATGAAATAATGCATTTCAGGAAAAATAAATGATTACTCCCTCAAAGTATACTTTGCTAGTAAAGTATACTTTGCAATGTTGATGAAATAGGCCCCTGGTGCTAGGTCCATACCACACCAAAGCCACACGGCCCCTTAGCAACGTAAATTGCGTAAAAATGGCATTAACACACGGTAATGAAATAATAAGACCCTACTAGTGTAATAAAATATCACTACAGAAAACAGCTTTGATGATCTATCAGGCCCGTAGCCAGGGGTGGGGGGGGGGGGGGGGGGGGGGGGGGGGTCGGAGCGGTCGAGCGGTCGGACGACCCCCCCCCCCCCGCCCAGCCTCGATGTACACTTTTTTAGCATCGAGGTCCACTTTTTTAGACCCCGCTATATACCTCAGGCCCAATGTGCCTTCGAAATGACCCCCCCCCCCTTTAAACAGGTCTGGCTACGGGCCTGTCGATGCAGCTTCAATGTATGATGATGTGCTTATGCAATAAATATAATCTAACATATGTGATGATTTAATATGGTCGTTATTGAACTCGTTGCCTAATTTCATAAGAAACGAGGCATAGCCTCGTTTCTTATGAAGTCAGTAAACTCGTTTAATAAATATCGTATTAAATCATTACTCATGTATGATCTTCTATGTACTGATGTACATGTATATCATGTTCCAACAAATACGTGTCTCGGCTCATGTTACTCACCAGTGCTTATGGAATCAGGGGCCGTTTCACTAAACTTCGTACGACTAAAATGTTCGTAAGTACAACATCATGATAGTCTGTAAATTTCACATTAACAATGTTTTCTTGTAAACAAGTATTGGATTTACATGTATTGAGCATAGGCTGCATCAATTGAAATTTCCAGACGATCCAAAATTTGCACTTAAGAACATTTTAGTTGTATGATGTTTAGTGAAACGGCCCCCAGAAACGCAATGTGAAGGTACAATTAACTTACGAGTTAATTCTATTTCTTCCATCAGTTTCTACACACTGAACAATTGCTAAAGTGTCAGCAAAGAGCACCATGATCCCATTTAGCCAGTATCAGTAGATAAACTCTCCAAAAAGCCTTCAGATCTAAGCGGTAAACCTCTCCAATAGATCGTCGGTTACAAATTACATTGAATGACGTAATTGACTCCTAAAGTAATTAGTGTTACTGTGTGAATTTCTTTCTGGAAGTTGGTAATGGACTATAGAGGATACGTTTGTTTTCTTAGATATGCATGCATATATGCGAGGCCATACCATATCTTTTCTATGTTAAGCGTTCACCAAGTTGACCAAAACCTACCTACGCATCCGGTAAAAACAAACGGGGCCTTGAACAAATAACGAAGGTAAATTGATGTTAAAAACTTCCTTTTGCAGGGTTGAGGAAGTTTTTAGCATACATTTAAATTTCCGCCAGCAAACCTTAGAAAAAAAGAAGAAAAAAACTCTTATTAAACTTATTAAGTGGACATCCATAAACGGATTTAATAATTGAACAAGTCATACAATCAGTGTTCATGTTACTTCACCAATAAATAGTGTAAAATAGCATAAATATTGTGTTTTTTCACAGAACCACTTTCAAAATCTACCCGCACGCGGACGCTTAACAGATAAAGAACTTCCTATGGTCTAAGGGATTGCAAGGTTTCTGAACAAACCAATAACAAAACGACGTCGAATAATGCAAAATTAACAACAAAAACAATAGTATACATCGCAATAAAAATATTCCGAACTGCATACATTGTAGTAAACATGTATATACAGGTCTAGCCCGCACAGGCTTTTGATAGTTATATGACATTGTCTTTAGGCATGAGCGTTACACATGGATTGGCCATCACTACACATATGTCTCGTTTCCCGAAGCGGGATTGACAATACCTAACAATGGTATTGACTTGGAACCGTTAATCATACGAAACTTACTAGTGTGAAAATGTTACATTCTGCGAGTATTTTGCAATAGTGAAAAGTATAATTGTATCTTTTGACAGATTGTATAGTTTGCTACACTTCTTTACAGAAAATTTGGCGCGTAAAACCGCCATATTTTGTATACATGTCACAGCTTTGTGCGCTTAAGTTTCCCGCCAAAAATTGTGACAACTTTTCGCTTCAAAAACGTTTTAACGGGAGTGGGAAAATTGGAGTTGAAAGCAATGACAGTTTTGCACGCCAAAATACAAGGGGCAATAAGGCCAAAAATCGGCCCACACCCAAATTGGAAAATAACAGTGTAGTATTGTACATATTTTTAAAGAGATGAAATGTTGTATTTAAAAAAACGGGTAAAATTTATAAATCTTTGAGAAAATTAAATTTTGCCAAAATCGGATACGATTTCAGGGCCTTACCGCACCTTCCTCTTACCCGCCAAGAGGCGCTTACATGTATGTTGTTTCTAAATCCATGCAAGTAACGGTCTAAGTGATGGATTGTAAGTATATATAGTTCATCGTTTGCAAACATTGGAAGCCACTGTTTTCGTTGAAAGGCATGCCAATTATATTCAGCTAAAAGTATCAGAAGAGTGTTCTTTAATTGTTGACGAAATATGTGAGCTAAAACGTCTTGGCATGGGAGACCATTAGTTTACTGGCATAATTATCAATGATGAATAGTTCACTCATAATGCGCGTATGAATGAGACGAACCATGTGATTTGGTGCATGTACATGTGTGATGTGTGATTTCTCATGAACAATGTTTACATAAACTGTGATCTTTTTTTGTAAATGACGTCGAAAGATGGCGAAATGTTGATAGCAAATGCATGCATTTGCTATGAACATTTCGCCATCTTTCGACGTCATTTACGAATCAAAAGACTGAACGTCCTGAAATTCTTCGCAGTATGTGTTTGTGGATGACACATAGACTAATACTTAAAGTGGAAAGCGTTTCGCGAGAAATTTCACAGCAACTACAACAACAACAATGAGTTAAAAATAGATTTTTGGAAAACCGCAAGATTATATTCGTGCACCGAACTATGGAGTTACGAATCGCGAATAATCGAGTATGGTGGTTAATCGTCGCACCCTTAGACTACGGAAACATTTGCAATAACAAATTTAGCACAAAAAGAGAACACAAAACATTTATCACACTGAAAAGGCGATCAAGCTAAGTTGCTTTTTATGGCGTAAGTCCCGTGTTTTTAAAATGTTCAACCCGCAAAATATGTGCTGCGACCGACATTAGCTCACTTGCATGAAAGCTGGAAGACATCAAATGTGGGTGTTGTATAAATATTCGCTAGCGCTCGAATAAAAATATTGTGAATTTTGTATATATAATTATCTGTTTCATCGAAATGTCACATATCTACGTTGATACAAAATCAAGGTGTATGATCACGTGTTACTAAAACAACAACAAGTACCGATTCAAAATACGTATTCTTTTATAGTGTCCTTATTACGTAACGGATTTTGATGAAATATGGAGCATCAAACGCGTCTTGTTAAGCTGCATTTGATGGTCTCTGTATTGTCGCCCAAACTGCTGTCGTTTAATCGATTCTTCGCAAAAACGACATAAGTCTGTGCCAAACTCCATATACCACCAAATGCAGCTCATGAATACGCGTTTGCTGCACCATATTTCATCACAATCCGTTGCATATTAAGGAAAATATAAAATAATACTTACTTTGGAGTGGGCGACGTTTTTATTGTTGTAATCACGTGATCATGCAACTTGAAACTCTAATGGCTCGTTTCAATGTGTCCCTTACCCCGAGTGGCGCCGGACAAAGCAGGAAAGCTACGCCCATTCTAAAAGTGTCTGTCTAATTCCGTACTAGGGATTAGACAGATTATATTGTGTATTTATTTCGTATTTAGTATAATTACGCTTTCTATTATCCGCTGAAGGCTCTCTACATACCGACTGTCATATTTTACTTCACTTCTGTCATTACCTGTTAATACGTGTTAAACAACGGAAGCTGCCCCAGATAAGAAACTGGTTTCAGTATACTAGTGTTGTCCCTGTTGATATCTTTCCCGCTCTGGGGGAAACTGTTACACCACCGGCTGCGCTAATCTTGCCAAAACATTTTTTGTAGATCAAGCAGCTCGATTTGCCTGAGCCTGAGCTGTGCTACATCTAAGGATCAGTACATCAATCTGCTTGATTGCGAGTTTAGATTTCCAAGAGATGTTCAGAAGCGTTGACATCTGTGCAGGATTAACGCAGGCGGTTGTGTAGATTAAGTAGAATGATACATATTCCAAAATATACTAAAATATATCTAATTCCCGGCACTGGGGTTACATTCAAAGTAAGTTGCAAAGTTTTACATATAAAGCAATATGGACAGACATTGTGGACATGCAATACACCCTCTCTAAGAATGGTGGCTTGTTATCATATCTTATGACATCATACACATCATATGACAGTTGCGAGCAGTGGCTCTACAAAACTCGCGTCCCATCCGTACGGTTCAGGGGCCCGTTTCATTAAACATCCTACGACTAAAATGTTCGTAAGTGCAAATTTAAGATCGTCTGGAAATTTCAATTTATGGATTTACATTTATTGAGCATAGGCTGCATATGCACCCTATGCTCAATACATGCAAATCCAATAAATGTTTACAATAAAATATTGTTAATGTGAAATTTACAGACTATCATAATTTTGCACTTACGAACATTTTAGTCGTACGATGTTTAGTGAAACGGCCCCCTGTCCTAAAAATATATTATCATAGTTGGAAAATCACCATTACCTTCCCTTATATGTGGCTGTGACTTATGACTTGTGACTTGTGAAATGTGGCTTATGTATTTTTGCGACCAGTGTAGGTCCAGATCAGCCTGTGCATTCGCACAGTCTGATCAGGATCTACACTGTTCGCCCGTCCATCACTGAAACACACATCATGCTTCTAACATTTTAGTCGTACGATGTTTAGTGAAACGGCCCCCAGGAGATTTACAGAGATAAAGCACATAACTATTGCAGACCATACCGTGGAACACCACATACATATATGAGACAAGCCATGTGAGTTTGTACATGAGAAGATGTGCACTACAGTGGGGTCAGCGTGTAAGTGCACGCTCGAACGAACACGACAGGTTGGAACGTTGACCCCACTGTATTTCATGTATAAAAAAAATGTAAATATGTTTTCTGCATTTTTTCTCATTTCGCATCAAAAGTGTATGTTGTTACCACTCTGTTGAACCGTCTCGGCGAGACGGTTCAACTGAGTGGTAACAACATACACTTTGGGTGGGTAGCGAACCAACCTGTCGTGTTCGTTCGTGTGTGCACTTACACGCTGACCCCACTGTATCTCGTGAAACTATTTACAACTTATATTTTCCGTAAATGATGCAGAAAGTTGATGAAATGGTCAGCCCTGGAAATTACGTCAACTTTCGACTTCATTTACGGAAAATATCACAGTTTATGTATATATTGTTTTTGCAAAATCACACGGCCTGTCTCATGTAATCTGTGAAATGTTTTTATATAAAACATGAACATCTCAAAAATGAAAAAAAAAAACATTCAAGCAATCACATAATTATACCAACACACAAATAAAGACATTTATTATATGATTGACAATTTCAATCAATGAGATGGTCCAATTTCAGGTCACATGATTGTGGACATATATGATATTCACGTGTATATCAGTCTCGGACTCGTCTCGGTGCGCGAGACGAGTCCGAGAATGATATTCGAAATGTGATATTCACCTGGAGGTGAATATCACATTTCGAACAACACTCTCGGACTCTTCTCGCGGAACGAGACGAATCCGAGACTGATATTCAAGTATAGCAGCATGCGTGTGTCACTGGTCACGCAACCAAAGCATGACACATATCGTGTGTTGTTGTATCATACACGTTCTGTAATGTGGGTCATATACGTTCTGTAATGTAAGTCATATAATAAAATAAGTATTGTCTTTTGAGGAGGTATACACGAGATTACGGACCTTCGGCCTCGGTGAATATGGCTTTCCGTAAATCTCATGTACACCTCCTCAAAAGACAATAATTGTATATTGTAGACTCGTCGTATTTAAATAATCTTGATTTGTGTGTATTAAACAAAATGATGGTTACAGTGGGGTCAGCGTGTAAGTGCACACACGAACGAACACGACAGGTTGGAACCAACCTGTCGTGTTCGTTCGTGTGTGCACTTACACGTTGACCCCACTGTATCAGAATAGCTGGATACTGCGCTTAAAACAGAAACAAAAAATCTGAAACTGAAAATAGATCGTGCTGTGTAGCTTTTAAACAGCATTATTTCTAAACCATGGAACTTATCTGAATTCCCAATTTTTGTGCATAAAACAGAAACGATCATTCTCGGTGGTAATAACAAAAAATGCTCAAGCACTCAATATGTCATCGTATAATGTGCTAGCCGGGTGTGTGTTACCGACTCATCATTGCAAGATAAACACATTGTGCACCAGTACTTACTCTTGACTTCCTTTGGGTTTTCTTTAGGTGTATGTATTTACAACGCAACAAATGTTATTTGGCTGACATGACTAAACATGGATTGGTCTAAGGAGCCCCGCAGGGAACATGGATTTTTTTATTAATTCGTTCCCACGAAATAACAATTTGTTCCCTCAATTTAACAATTCGTTCCCACGATATAACAATTCGTTCTCTCACATTAACAATTCGTTCCCTCAATTTAACAATTCGTTCCCTCGAATCAACAATTCGTTCCCGTGGGAACGAATTGTTGTTTCGTGGGAACGAATTGTTAAATGGAGGGAACGAATTGTTAATTAGTGGGAACGAATTGTTAATTCATGGGAGCGAATTGTTAAATTGAGGGAACGAATTGTTATTTCGTGGGAACGAATTAATAAAAACATGAATTCTACGTCCCCTGTGGGGTTCCGTAAGACTTCCATTTGGTTTTCGTTTAGGTGTATGTCATGTATGTATTTAAAACGCAACAAATGTCCTTTGGCTGACATGCCTAGACAGTGATTGGTGTGGGTCTTGCGTCCGATCAACAGCAACATCATTTGAGAGATGACCACGACAAATTATGCTTTCGGTCAAATCTCAGGAATTAGTAACATGCAATTATATTTAACTGTAGTATTACTTAATACATACTGTTTAACCCTTCCTACGCTGTTGACGGAAATTACCGTCTGCTGATTTTAATTTTTGCTTTAATTCTTAACAAAAAAAAATGGTTTTGACAGCACATGAGAATCGTCTCCACTGGAGACGATTCTCATGTGGTCAAAACCAGGTTTTTGTCGAGAAATATTGAAAATAAAACATTTCCAGCAGACGACAACATTTAATTCAGCGTAGTATGGGTTAAAGGCATATGCCCACCCAGTAGGCTCAACATGTTCTTTATATCAGAGACATCACTTGAGACATTTCCTGACAAAATAAACATTCATTCACCATCACCCCACGTATGGATTGTCATTATTATACATTTTATATCAGACGTAAATTTCCACATCGATATCAGGGGCGATAACCGTGTTTCCTTAAAATGTTAACGGACATTACTATTTATTCTTTGTATTTATTTTTTATCATACTTTATAATCTGTCGAAAATTTTATTTTTTCAGGTGACACATTTACAATGTAAGTAGTATGAATAAATAAAGAAAGTATGCCACATTTGCATATGAAAATAGCCTGATACCATCGCGAGTGAAATACATATTACTAAATGATTAAATTTGTATATCGGGCACTGAATATGTTTAGAACTGGAGGAACAATGACACAAAAAACACTTATTTAATTCCTATAAAGAACATTGTGTGCCGACTGAGTGGACATGTACATTTAAAGTAACAACAACATCATATACAGATGGGAATGCACCTGCCTGGGAACCGGACAATCAGAACTGAAATTGCGATACACACTTTAAGCACTCACGAACAGTGTGCTGATCTGTAGTTGCGAACAGTAACTCTTGTAATCTACTCCCGTACCGTCCGTATGCTACGGACGGTATGGGAGTAGATTGCAATAGTTACTGTTCGCAACTAGCTGGTCCGATGCCAGGCCTGCTTACTAAACCCATGATATCTTGGCCCCAGGAGTGAATCCCAGCAGTATTCGCTATTAACCCTTTCACCCCTAGGTAACTGGTATGGACTGTGATATGTTAATTTAAGGACCAATCCAAGTGTCACAAAACGATTTTCAGACCAGTCAATTGATAGCAAGGGGGTGCGAAATGCCTATAGAAAGCTAGGTGCAAAGTAGCAAAAATGTTAAAGGAGTCGGGACAGCCTAAATAACTAGATGGTCGGTAAATCAGACAAATAATCCTCGATGACGCCTGGATTGTAATGCAAAATCCTTGACCCTGGGTATTGGTGAAGTATGCTTATTAATCACATTAAATGGTCAGCAATGTGTATCTGATGTTTCAAGTTGGTATCGCAAGCGGTCACAGAGATATAGTAATTAGAAAAACAACTTTAACGTAAGCTGTAACAAACAAAATTCTTAGGTCATTTGACCTTGACCTTGGGCTCCTGGGCAGCATGGGTAGGGTATACAATGAAAATATGGATGGTGATCAATGTGTATATGAAGTTTCAAGTTGATACCACAAGCCGTCACAAAGAATTAACGTAATCTTTAACAAACAAAATTCTAAGTCATTTGACCTTGACCTTGGGCTCCTGGGCAGCATATGTAGGGATGAAAATGAAACATATGTACAATGAAAATAGGGATGGTTATTAATGTCTATATGAAGTTTCAAGTTGATATCGCAAGCTAGCACAGAGATATAGCAATTAGAAAAAAAAATAAAAAAAAAGATTCGGGGAGCATACAAAACTATTCTTATAATAATAAACTGTTGGATGGCATAAACATACACATGTATGTGTAATATTAACACGTGTAATATTAACACACGCATGCTTCGTGTGTGTATGTTTATTTTAAGTTTGCCACTACCAATAAATCAGTTCGGTTTTAATCAACGAATCCATTATCCATTGATAGTGGCATTACAGGGGCGGATCTGGATAGGGTTCCGGGGTGGCAACCCTCCCCCCTCCCCCCTCCCCCCATTCAGCCAAGGAGTTTACATAGATCACAGTTTACCACCAGTTGGAGTCTGAATTTAAATGCCATAAAACACAGGAAAGTGCATTTCTGGACATCTAGATTTCAAAATTTGTCCTGGGGGTCATGCCCCCGGACCTCCGTATGCTAGGGGGTCCGGGGGTACGTGTATGCCCCCCAGGACAAATTTATATCCGTGGAACTCTAAAATATGACAACCCCCCCCCTGTTCCCCAAATGCTGGATCCGCTCCTGAATTATTGATGAATGCTTATGATTACACTGGCGGATTTACAGATATACGGGGTAATCCAATTCCCGCCAGTTTGAGGATTCGCTATTTTTTATAATTACAACGCTGTATTATTAATCATCAGATCGCTAAATATGCACAACAATCGGAATAAAAAATAAAACGCAGATTGAAATGAATAACACAGACTGTGTATTTCCTGTAAATACATTTGCTTAGTTTATGCTTCCCAGTCGCCTGAGAAAGGTTTTCTTCGTAACAAGTAAAAAGCAGATGAAGTTCTAAAGGAATAAAATGCACATCTGCTGCACACAAAAACATGTTTCAGGCACCCGTACCAAGTCTTCGATTAATTTGTATATTTTTAACAATCCGCCCTGCAGTATGCATGCGACATCCGACCGATATGAAAGTCATGTACATCGCATATGCATATAACACATATTCAGCATATGCTTTTAATATGATGTTCGCGTATGAACAAATGTCATGGATTTAACATGTTGGTGTGTTTGACATGAGGTCCATAAGAAACCATGTATATATGTAGTGTTACATTGTAACCCGAATGTTGTGGCGTTTGCACAGGGCGATTCATCGCCCTGTGCAAACGCCAAACAGTTGGGTTAATGAATTGTGTATATATTTGAACATATATGCGTTCCATATTTGTATATAACACAACTCAAGGCACTAGAACATTAAACGATTGCATGCATATACCCGGCCCATTAAATGGCATAATTCATATTTGATGAACCGTTGAACTCAATTCCATTCCTGATTCTGCATAATAATTAATTACATAGATAACCTTATATCCTTTGAATTCATATTGCAAACACATGTATACCTATGAACAACATACTGATTGAATTAATAGGGTGTGTTATGCGAAACAACTTCACATTGGACACGTTTAGATGCATACACTTAACTTCCTCCATTAACACGGACAGGCGGTACGGTAATGCACTGGGCTTATTTTCAGTGAAAACACATCATGGTATTTCATTAGAATTGTCTCCAAGGAGACAATTCTAATGAAATGCCAAGACATGTTTTAATTTCGAAGCAAACTATTCAATGCCGAAAATGAAGAAGTGCGAAATGTATTGTTGCTAAAATACCTCGTTTCGTACCAAATGAAATTCGGACTTTACACATGTTCGCACAGCATCGTGTAATATACGTGTTTTCTTGTTAAGATCGTGGCCAACTAATATAAATACGTCAGTATAATAGCGCAAGTGCGTGAACATGGCGATTTGTTTTTCAAATAAAGAGCCCCGACAACGTAAGTCCATAAATGTGACGTCCTTTCGAGATCAAGCGTCGTATAGAAACAGACCACAAGACAAGATCCACCATTGTGTCTAGGAGTTGCATTGAACTCGTCTGCTACAGAGCTTAGACGTCTGCAGAATGTATTATTTACCCGTACAGAACATTTAAAAAAGTGGTCTGTGCTTCTCCGCCAAAAATTCGTGTGTACAAACGTCATAATGAGTTTCACAAGACGGCACGGGTGCTTGTTTGCAGCATTCATAATAGCAATAGGAATCTGTGTTTATTAGCGCGAATTTTAATTGCATTTCTATGGAGCCCCGCAGGAACGTATAATTCATTTTTATTAATTCGTTCGCACGAAATAACAATTCGTTCCCATGAAATAACAATTCGTTCCCTCAATTTAACAATTCGTTCCCTTGAATTAACAATTCATTCCCACGATATAAAAATTCGTTCCCACGATATAACAATTCGTTCCCTCGAATTAACAATTCGTTCCCACGAAATGACAATTCGTTCCCTCGAATTAATAATTCGTTCCAACGAATTAACAATTCGTTCCCGTGGGAACGAATTGTTATTTCGTGTGAACGAATTGTTAAATGGAGGGAACGAATTGTTAATTCGTGGGAACGAATTGTTAATTCGAGAGAACGAATTGTTAAATTGAGGGAACGAATTGTTAATTCGTGGTAACGAATTGTTAATTCGAGGGAACGAATTGTTAAATAGAGGGAACAAATTATTATTTCGTGGGAACGAATTAATAAAAAAACAAATCCATGTCCCCTGTGGGGCTCCGTACATTTCAACGGGGAGTAGTGTTCACAAATGCTGACTTTCCTCGTGTACGTACACGCCGTTTATTCACACGTATACTACCTGGAACAGCTGTTGATGTGTGTTATGTATATTAATATATACAGAGCGGCAAACATAATCAGTCCTGCCAAGTATGTTTTCGTTAGATTTTAGAAAATAGAAATACATGTCCATACATGTACTTCGTGCGCCGGCGACAACATTTTGATAACATAAACACACACTGTTCACCAAGTACGGAATACTTCGAGCACTATTCGTCCGCATGTACGAGGAGATAATCTGCGGATAATCTCCTCGTTCACGCGGACAACCGCGCTCTAAGTAATTTATCCAATCACCATACCCGTACCATGTCTGGTTTATCCAATCACCATACCCGTACCATGTCTGGTTTATCCAATCACCATAGCCGTACCATGTCTGGTTTTCCTAATAACTTGGGGACAAAACTATAATTCAGCGAAAATTACAAACAAAATATAAATATCTACATTCGACGAATGTCAATAGAAGAGTCAATAGAAGAAGGGGACCAAGTCCATAATGCAATTACCCCCTTCTATCCACTAACCCCTTCATACATGTACGTATTAAAGACAAGTATGTGGTGTACTTTCACACAAATAAGTCTCAAAGTCGACGCAAAATGCAATTTTCAATTTCGTGTTAGAGGAATAAAGTGAACTCAGGGCGACACGTGTTCAGTATGTCCATCCAGCATGTACCTCCAGCCACATTAATAATGTATAACACACATACAATGTACATAATGCACACACGCACATGTGTTCATTTGTCATTTTACTAGAATTATAAAAATAATATAAATTTGGCGAATGTGCCGCCAGCTGAGAAATGAGACAGTATGACATATGAGACACGCTATGTGGATTTGTACCTTCGGACATCTGCGTAATTTCATGAAATACGTTTACAAAATTTACAATATTTTCCGTAAATGGGGTCAAAGTTGACAACATTTTCAGAGTACATGCGGAATAATTCAATATTGTAAATTGTGTAAACGTATGTAATGAAATTACGCAGATGTCCGAAGCTACAAAATCACACGGCGTGTCTCATATGTGGCCAATGCAGATCCTAATCGTCAAATTAACTCAAATACCACTACGTTATTATATATGGGTTAATCAGGCAGCCGTTTCACTAAACTTCGTACGACTAAAATGTTCGTAAGTGCAAAATTATGATAGTCTGTAAATTGCACATCAACACTATTTTCTTGTAAACAATTATTGGATTTACATTTATTGAGAATAGGCTGCATATGCAGCCTATGCTCAATAAATGTAAATCCATCAATTGAAATTTCTAGACGATCCTAAATTAGCGCTTACGAACATCTTAGTCGTAAGACGTTTAATGAAGCGGGCCCCAGATTCCTTTGGATATCTTGTTCGCTATTTTTTATTTATTCAAGTCGATCTCTGTTTATTGAACATAGAGCATGTATCCATTTAGAAATATACATACACAAAAGCCATTTTATAACCTATTATAGACACAAATTATATACTTATACAGGGCTCCATATAATGAATTAGTAATTGAGTATTGTCACTCTTTCATTTCTGAAGCAATTGGGTATTTTAAAATGTTAATTGGGTAAAATAAAATCATACTACTGTTTACACATCAACAGACAGCAAATATTGAACAGTTTGCTTCGAAATGAAAACATGTCTTGGCATTTCATTAGAATTGTCTCCTTGGAGACAATTCTAATGAAATACCAAGATGTGCTTTCACGGAAAATAAAATAAATATGCTATATTTGTGGTCTGTTATTGTTTTCTGCAGCATGGTAAAGGTACCACAACTTTTTTTATTGCGTTTTGATACTCGCTACTTCTGATTTCAATTGGGTTGTTGGTAATTTCAATTGGGTATTTAAGCAAATACGCAGCTTATCTGGAGCTCTGCCTTATATACAATATATACAACAATTTGCGGATTCGTTTTACTATTTCGCTTATGCATACAAATATTAAATAAAAAACTTACCTTGTAAAATCAACAATTCTTTCTTGCGCTTTCACAGTCACCATGGCAACAACGACAAAAGTCAGTATTTTCCACGCGTAGTCCATTTCGAATATTCTCTTATTATTAGTTCTCATATTTTATTCATAATTTTGACAAGATTCGTCACTATAATAATTATATTTTATTAAGTTTAACAATTCCAGGCAACTCGCGAAATTCACCACCAGATAAATCTATGTAATCGCAGCAGACGACTCCATAATACGTCTGCAACGCACAACGTTCGTTTGTTTCTAGATATGTGTTACATTATTGGAACCGCGAGGATCTTCAAACTTATTGGCACCGATGCCAATATCGGCCTACAAAATAAAACTAGCTTTAGCGGATTATCGTCTGCTTGACCAGCTTAGCCGAAGATTCGTATTGTTTGTTAATAAAAATGGCGAAACTTGAGTATTTTACCACGGAATATTCACCGTTTTACTGAACAGCTACATTGCTACATGAAAATAAAAACAGAACACATAATCTACAAGACGAAGTAAGGATATCCACGATAATCGACGAAAACGATTATCAGAAAAAATAGATGCATTGCAAGTGCGGCTTTGGTAAACTTGTGCAGTCACTGTCCACGTGATAAGCTCCGTAACACCGAATATTTACACCTTCTATAAATTTATAATGCAAACGCCGATTCCACGTATTGCGTTTACATCCCAATACAATACATTAGACACGTGACGTCGCGCGATGTTGTTGATTGGTTAAAGTTCGCAACGTCGCTGTTCCAGGAATTGCGACAAAATGACGTAAAACAAGATTATTGTTAATCTCAACGCCATATTTGGTTATTTACAGTTTTGAAACTATCAGAAAATTCAGTTTAAATACAAGTAATAAAACCATGGTCTGTTGCGTTTACTGGGTTGAACAATACATTTGGTCTGTTTAAACTGTTTAATGTTTGCGAGGTGTCCGTCGGACTCCACGCACTTTAAACAGACAAAATGTATTGTCTCCCCCCCCCACCCCGTAAACGCAACAGCCCATGATTATATTCCTTAAATAAAGCGAAACTCGATGTAAAAGGAGAACTACTGGGTAGACCAGGGGCCGTTTCTACGACTAAAATGTTCGCAAGTGCAAATATAAGATCGTCTGTAAATTTCTATTTATGGATTTACATTTATTGAGCATAGGCTGCATATGCAGCCTATGCTCAATAAATGTAAATCCAACAATTGTTTACAAGAAAACAGTGTCAATGTGAAATTTACAGAGTATCATAAGTTTGCACTTACGAACATTTTAGTCGTACGAAGTTTAGTGAAACGGCCCCCTGTCCTATATATATATTACCATAGTTGGAAAATCACCATTACCTTCCCTTATATGTGGCTGTGACTGGCGAAATGTGGCTCATGTATCTTTGCGACCAGTGTAGGTCCAGATCATCCAGTGCATCCGCACAGTCTGATCAGGATCTACACTGTTCGCCCGTCCATCACTGAAACACACATCATGCTTCTAACAAGCAAAACAAATCGTTATCAGGCTACATGAATGTGCCATTTGATCAGGAGCTACACTGGCCACAAATCATATAAGCCCCATTTCTTCAGTCACAGCCACATATATAGGTTACCGGACTTGGAAAATCGCGAGTAACGTCCCTTATATAACAACTGCTACTTTCGATGATCCTTGGTGTTCCACTTCGCGGGATTTGTCACGTGATGCCAAAGTTACAAATTCCACTAATTATAACGGAGATGATGCCCCGGAGGTCCACTGTCTAAATAATGAACAGTGTAAACCCTGATCTACTGGTTGGAAAGACCACACGCCCTGTTTCACTCGTCACTATCAGGGCTCCAGATAAGGAATTAGTAATTGAGTATTGTCACTCCATCATTTCTTAAGTAATTGGGTATTTCAAAATTTAAATTGGGTAAAATACAATCATACTACTGTTTACACATCAACAAATAGCAATTGTTGAATGTTTGCTTCGAAATTAAAACATGTCTTGAAATACCAAGATGTGTTTTCTTAGAAAATGAGAAAAATATGCTATATTTGTTGTCTGTTTATTGTTTTCTGCTTTTTGATACTCGCTACTTCTGATTTCAATTTGGTTTTTGGCAATTAATTGGGTATTTAAGCAAATACGTAGCTTATCTGGAGCTCTGCACTATACAGTATCCTACGGAGCCCCGCAGGGGACATGGATTTTTTTTATTAATTCGTTCCCACGAAATAACAATTCGTTCCCTCAATTTAACAATTTGTTCCCTAGAATTAACAATTCGTTCCCACGATATAACAATTCGTTCACACGAAATGACAATTTAGTGTGGCATGATATGTTATCCCGTTGGATTTTCGTGCTAAAATTGATTTTTTTGCTTTATCAGGTCGATATGTGGTCACACTATTGGAAAATGATGGGTTTCAAATTTTCTGACCCTTCGACCCCTTTTTGGGGGTTCAGTTCCGTCCAGTGACACCCCAGTCACCGCCTACTTCTAGATTCGCTAATAGTGAACCGATTTACACAATCTTTGTGTCGTTTTATATGTTTCTGAGGGTACTGATTCCATTTATAACACTTTCGAAATAATCGGAAATGTTTTTTACCAACTTCCGGTTATGGTCGACGGCAAATTCAAGATATTGTGTATGCTAAGTGACAAACCTCATCATACCTATCTTTTTTCCAGGATTTTAAGTTATTGATGATTGCTGTCCTTTCTATTGTGACTGGCAGTTTTTCATATAATAATAATCATGGGTTTAGGTCTATTTAGCAAACGACGCTGGGATTTGTCTAATGCCCAATTTCAGGTGAGACACATAACGTAATTATCCTCTAGAAGTCATGTCCGGGAAGAGTGTGTGTATCATCTGCAATGAGGGTTCCACCTCAAGCAAGAGTCGTGTGAACAAGCCTGATATGATTGAAAATCTAATTAAGTGTTGTAATGAGAGATTATTATTGGGTGAACTTGATATAAAACAGCTAAGAGATCGCCTAAATAACTCAAGGGAATATGAATGTAAGTCTACGTTGTATCATAGTGAATGTAGAAAACCAATTGTCAACAAGAGCATGATTTAACGGCTCAGGGGTAAGCGAACCCGGTGTGACTCATGCATGCCCCTCGCAAGGGCGAGGCGGCCTTCAACTGGGACTGACTCTGACCGACCTACAAGGACAACAACCATCACAAAGTCACAGATAATTATGTTTATTCTTGTCCTGCAGCTTCTGCCCCAATGACACGTCAGACCCGCTCCATCGTGTGTACTCAGACAACATGGGTGAAAACTTGCTTGTATAAAGCATACGACTCTGGCTGATCACGTCAGTAGCCTATTTCATCAACATTGCAAAGCATACTTTACTAGCAATGTATACTTTGAGGGAGTAATCATTTATTTTTCCTGACATGCATTATTTAGGGTATAGAACTAACAAAATGCATATTTCATGATTAAAAAGTATGCAGAATTATTATACTGAATTTATTACATTATCACAGCCAAATTGCTGTGATAATGTAATAAATTCAGTATAATAAAAATTAATAAATTTATCATAAAATTTAAATTTCTCCCTCAAAGTATTTACTTTGCTACAAGTGTACTTTGCAATGTTGATGAAATAGGCTACAGAACTAGCGTGTCCGAGTTAGAGAGCGCCGGTGATGCTTATGCTCTCGAAAAATACTATCATAGGAAGTGTTTGCGTTCTGCTCAGCGTACATGTGGTTCAGTAGATCATAATAATGCTTATTCGAGACATTCTCGAACTGCATGGACAAAACCAAGGTTCGCATGGGTGGCAAGGTTATCAAGCTGTGTGAGGAGCGTGAACTATTCGGCAGATTCCGGATTATCCAAGGAAGCCGATCCGAGCTGGTTCCAAAACTAGAAGAGACCATAGGAGAATATGAAATGTAAGTGGTCCCGCGTTCACTTTGCGCTGTTGATGGGTCCCTCTATATTCCGACAGACAAAGCCAGTCTAATGCACACCGTTGAAGAAGCCAAAAGTTGAACCGCTTCAGTTGAGCCCTACTATCGACATAGTGCAGGACGGTCGTCATTCTCGAGTCCTTGTTGTTGATGCAATGGCTGCTATCCAGAGCATGAAAAAGACTCCGACCATGCGCAGGCTTTCAGAAATTCAAGATGCATTCATCAAACAGATAAGAGATGATGATGATTGGCTATGATGAGGGAATGATAGTCTTTGACCGCTATCTCGGTCTGTCTCTGAAGAACAAGACACGTCAGAAGAGGGCAGTGACATCCAGAGTTTGGCATACACCCGGAAAGGAAGCTTCCCATGTATATCAAAGGATTGCTATCTTCATCAAGAACCAAGTGTAGCCTGACAGCCATGTTCGCTCTAGGTTTACTTCAACACTTTCACTAGCAACAGTGTTTGTAAGCTCGTCGTTCTGTTGGACAATACAATCAAGGGCCATGATTCTGAACATGAGCATTCACATGAAGAGGCTGATACACTCATTCCCAATCAAGTGATGACTTCAGTAGCAGACGACCCTTGTCGATAAATATGCGTGTGGTCACCATACACTGATGTCCTCATTCTTCTCATCGACTTGGTGTCTAATGGTCGCATTGGAGCTCGAACCCGCCTGAAGTTTCTAACTGGTAAGGGCAGACAATTCAGAAAAAAATGATGTGGTTGAGCGCGTACGAGTGATTGGGTGACGCAAATGCCAAGGACTGATCGGTCTCCACTATTTCTCCGGTGCTGACTGGGGTGAGAAATTTGTCGGTATTTCCAAGAAGACCTGAGTGAGCGCATATATGAAACTTGATGAAGATGACCCTGCTATTTACTGTTTCCGGCATCTTGGCGAAGGTCCTATTCCATCTCAGCTGGTCAACAGAGAACTACCATCACAGGTGAAGAGTTTGGAGCCGTTCATCTGCCGTGTTTACTATCCGACAGGATCCACAATATTACCAACTCTACGATGGGAGATGTTTCGGTCTAAGAACTTAGAGGGAGAGATGTTACCTCCGACCCGTGAGGCCCTGATCCCCCATATTACGTGTGCAAATTACATCGCCATGCGAGACAAGTCTTACACAACCAATTGCCTGGCCCTTCCTCCCATTGAGGAAAATGGATGGAGTGTTGCGAAAGGATTGTATCATCCAGTCAGGTGTCTCACCCTGCCTGCTCCGAGAGCTTCAATTGATCTGACTAAGTGTGCATGCAAACTAGGGCACAAAGGAACTAGGTGCAGTTGCTATAAGAACAAACTTCCATGCACTCCCCTCTGTAAATGCTATGTCATTGACTGTGCCAATGTGGTTAAAGATACTTTCAGAATGTGACAGTCGTGATGAACAATTCAGATAATTGTGCAGTCCCTGTAAAAACTGAATTTATTTCTGTCTATGCTAGGGTCAATTTTGCGTTCCTTGTAGACTCCATTTATATTGTTAGTGAAAACCAATGAAGTAGATGGAAGGTTCTGATAATGTATATATGCCTTACCGGTGAACCATCCACTATCTTATATTATTATGGGTGGGAATTGGCTCGAAGACATTCGATACCCCCGTGGATGAATCCACAGAAAGTTAATTTTGAAATTTTGAGCTTACATATAGACATAATTTGTGCTGCATTTTACCTAGTCACATGCACATTTGGTCGAAATGGCCAGTTGGATGCAGTCTTAATTTAGGATTTAGATGACGGGCGCCATTTTGAACTATCCGGAAAGAGCCAGCGTTCTCGTACTTTATTGACTCTCAGTAACAATAGAACTTGACGGTCCAAAGAACACCGAATCGGTCCATTCGTGCTACACCCTATCCAGATATTGTTGTATTACTCTTGAAAAACAGGCTTCTTGTCTAGAGACCAGTGTAGACCCCGGTCAGCATACACATGATCTGCACAGTCCTATCAGATTCTGTAATTGTTACTACTATGTCTGTTTATAACAGGCTACTATTATTCTTGGTAGTTGTTTAGTTCATTAGGGACCCGTCGAGAATCGGCGGTGTCTTATAGGTTTCACCCTGTCTGTTCGGACGTCTGTCAGTTTATTTATTGAAGTTTTTTTACGAGTAACTTTATTGAAGTTTTTGCAAGAGAAACAATATGCCAGTGCTTCGTGTGCCGACAGGCCATATTTTCTAGTGGTAACTCCGCTTTGTTTTCAGAAAATTGATTCATAATTAAACTGGTTGCAAATACAATAAACCTAGTATTCTCATGCTGCAGATCATCATCAAGTAAGTATTCAACATATTATACATGTATAACTATGTTAAGGTTCAATCTATGGATTATATCAGTGTTGCATTAAAAAACAGGAAATGGAACATCACTTATGCGATGTTTCCTTATTGAATTCCTCACCCGTCCCAGCCCCCACTACACCCCCTCCAAAAACGGATATCAACAGCAACAGGAATAGATTAGAAAGTCTAATAAATGGAATTGGCACCATTGAAAAGCCATAAAACAACACCAAGATTATGAAAATCGGTTCATAATTAGCGGATATAGTGGTTTCATGTGTTCTGTGGGATATTGATCTTAAAGAACCCCTCAAAATGGGGAATAGGGGTCTGAAAATTGGAACCCCATAATTTCTCAATAATATTACCCCAAATCAACATGTTAAAGCAAAAATTTTAGCACAAAAATCCTACTGGAGCTGGATACTGGAACATCCCATACCGTACTAATTAGTTCCCTAACGCATTGTTATTTTGTTGGAAAGAATTATTAAATTGAGGGAACGAATTATTAATTCGTGGGAAAATTGTTAAATTGAGGGAACGAATTGTGATTTCGTGGGAACGAATTAATAAAAAATAAGTATACGTCCCCTGCGGGGCTCCGTAGTATCCAATAGCTATAGCTTGCTTTCCGGTGATTTTATAGCCAATAACTTGGCATTGAACCTGTAACCGATCATACCTGTATCTCGGAACGGGCAGCTTAAATAACAGACAGGGGGTGTCTAAAAAGTAGACTGACACTCAATAACTGTAATCACAATTATATAATGCTGTCTTACTTTATGAACACCATGTACATGTAAGACAAGTTACTCAAGGTGCATGATCACGTGGTTACAACAACAACAACAATCGCTGAATGTGTTGAAAGCGCACCCACTCCAAGTAAGTATTAATTGATATTTTCCTTAATATGCAACGGACTTTGATGAAATATGGTCCCGGGAGTTCGGCACATATGTATGTCGTTTTTGCTATGAATCGATTTCCGTGTCAGTAGACACGGAAATCGATTCCTCGCAAACACGACATAAGTTTGGGCCAAAGTACCGAGACCACCAAATGTAGCTAAACAATACGCGTTTGATGCGCCTTATTTCATCAAAATCCGTTACATAATAAAATAATTATTAAAGAATACGTACTGCGAATCGGAGGGCTTCTGGAAGTTTCAGTACGTGTTGTTGTTATTGTTGTTGTTGTTGTTGTAACCACGTGATCATACACCTTGTTACTAAACGATACAATATAAACAATAACTGGCATCGTTAAACGAAGCTAATCCCCTCGCTGGCATCCTCAATAACAAATAAAAAATAAGTCCTCAGTGACCTTGACCTTGGGCGATCGGACGTGGGTTGTGTGCAAAACAAATCACCATCCCTAGACACACATTGTGGCCATATATTATGGAAATCGGTAAAGCGGTTGATAAGTTATTGAATAAACAAAATAAACTGTAACGAATTTGCCTCACAAACGAGGTGAACATCCTCAGTGATCTTGACCTTGGGCGGTTAAACGTGGGCGTATGCAAAGCAAAGCAAAATCACTAGATACACATTGTGGTCAAATGTTATCAGCCTAACAAATCACCAGTAGCCGATTTCACCAACATTGCAAAGTATACATTTTTAGCAAAGTATACTTTCAGGGAGTAATCATTTATTTTTCCTGAAATGCATTATTTCATATAAAACTAATAACTGCATATATTTGAGGATTAAAAGTATGCAGACTTATTATTTGAATTTATTACATTATCACAGCCATTTTGGCTGTGATAATGTAATAAATTCAGTATAATAAAAATTAATAAATTTATCCTTAAATTGAAAATTTCTCCCTCAAAGTATACGTTGCTAGGTAAGTATACGTTGCTAGGTAAGTATACGTTGCTAGGTAAGTATACTTTGCAATGTTGGTTAAATAGGCTACATAGTTCACGTTGCGAGGCATATCCATACGTAGCTATGGATTAATGGCGCATCTGTTTAATTTGAAATGTGGAGTTATATCTTAATGCTTTATTTAATAACAGCTTAAAATTCCATACCTGTATTAAATACTGCATGAAATCTGTTTTAATTATATTTCCACAAATTATCTGCATTTGTAATCAACATCAGGTATTATCTCGCATACAACTTCAAATAATCACTTGTATACTGTATATAATATAATAAAGAGTATACCTATTAAATCTGAAATGTCAAAGTGCAAAACGTTTGACTTCGAACATTAAAGTGGCTGTGTCTTAATTGATGTCTCAGAAATACAATACATGTATTTTGTTGTTCGCTTCATGCACAGTAAATGGCATGCATGTACATATCAGTGCGGAAATTTACGTCTGGTATAAAATGTATAATAATGCCAATCAGTATGTGGGGTAATGGTGAATGAATGTTTATTTTGCCAGAAATGTCTCAGATGATGTCTCTGATATAAATAACACGTTGTACCTCCTGAGTGGGCATTCACCTTTAACCCTTTCAACCCTAGGGAACTGTATGGGCTGCGATATGTTAATTTTGCAACCAATCCAATCATCGCAAAATGATTTTCAGACTATTCCATTTATAAAAAGGGGGTATTTGTTGTTCTCAAAAATATGAAAATTACTTTCAAATCAGTGCAGATCCTGATGAGACGGCTCGTTACGAGCCGGCTCATCTGGATCTGCACTGTTTGCATAAACCGATATAGCAGGCTTTCGGGTTCAAAGGGTTAATTTCAATATCATTTAGCACAATTCCCACAGATCTACAGTGGTACCCCTCTAAACATCAAATATCCTTTAGCACAATTCCCATAGATCTACAGTGGAACCCTCTAAACATCAAATAACCTTTAGCACAATTCCCATAGATCTACAGTGGAACCCCTCTAAACATCAAATATCCTTTAGCACAATTCCCATAGATCTACAGTGGAACCCCTCTAAACATCAAATATCCTTCAGCACCTATTTCCCATAAGTAATTCTACACGTGGACAACTCCCCTCTAAACATCAAATAAACCTTTCAGCACAATTCCCATTAGAAATCTACAGTAGCGGAAACGCCCCTCTAAACATTCAAATAACCTTTTGAGGCACATAATTCCCATAGATCCTAACATGTGGAACCCCTCCCCTTAAACATCAAATAACCTTTTAGCACAATTTCCCATAGATTTCCTAACAGTGGAACCCCACTAAACATCAAAAAACAACCTTTTAGCACCAATTCCCATAGAACACAGTGGAACCCCTCTAAACAAAATCAAAGAAACCTTTAGCACAGTCAATTCCCCATAGAATCTACAGTTGGCAACCCCTCTAGAAACATCAAATAATCCTTTAGCGACAAGTTCCCATAGATCTACAGTGGCAACAACCCTCTAAACCATCAAAATAATCCTTTAGCACAATTCCCAATAAGATCTAGCAGTGGATAACCCCTCTAAACATCAAAGTAACCTTTAGTCACAACTTTCCCAGAGAGATCATCACAGTGGAACCCCTCTGAATACCGATCTAAACATAAAATAACCTATTTAGCACCAATTTCCCATTAGATTCTACAGTGGGGAACCCCTCCTAAACAATCCAAATAACCTTTAAAAGGCAAATTGCAAATTAGATCCTTACAGTGGAACCCCTCTAAACAATTCCCATAAAGCAACACTTTAGCACAATATTCCATACCATCGAACATGGAACCCCTCCCTCTAAACAACTTCAGAATAAGGTCCTTTTAGTCCACAATTGCCCAATAGATCCTAACAGTGGTAACCCCTCTACAAACATCAAATAAACCTTTAGCACATTCCCATTCCCATATTTTCACAGTTGGAACCCTATAAACTAAAAATTCCAAATATCCTTTTAGCACCAAATTCCCACAAGATCCTTAGCAGTGGAACCCCTCCTAAATTCAAATCAACATAAGTAAACCTTTTAGCACATTTCCCATATCATCTACAAAGTGGAACCCCTAACCCCCTTTTAAAAAGCCATCAAATATTCCTTTATTTTGCAACAATTCCCATAGATACTACAGTGGAACCCCTCTAAACATCAAATATCCTTTTAGCACTAATTTCCCATAGATCGACAAAGTGGAACCCCTCTAAACATCAAATATCCTTTTAGCACCACTAATTCCCATTAGATCTACAGAGGAACCACCCCTCTAACAACATCAAATCAAATAACCTTTAGCACAATTCCCATAGATCTACAGTGGAACCCCTCTAAACATCAAATAATCCTATTTAGCACAATTCCCAATTAAGATCCTACAGTGGAACCCCTCTAAACAAAATCAAATAACCTTTTAGCCACAATTCCCATTAGATCTTACAGTGGAACCCCTCTAAACCCCATCAAATTAAAATCTTTTCAAATCAACCAATTTCACAATTATTAGACTTACAGTGGAACCCCTCTAAACATCAAAATAAACCTTTAGCACAATTGCCCATAGATCTAACAGTTGGAACCCCTCTAAACATCAAATATCCCTTTTAGCCCAAAAATTCCCAT
Source organism: Conchocele bisecta (assembly GCA_029237695.1). Lineage (NCBI taxonomy): Eukaryota > Metazoa > Mollusca > Bivalvia > Lucinida > Thyasiridae > Conchocele > Conchocele bisecta. The sequence continues at coordinate 47,082,027 of CM055274.1, forward strand.
ATGACTTACAGTGGAACCCCACTAAACCTCCCCAAATAACCTTTAGCACTAATTCCATAAACGATCTACAAAGTGAACCCTCTAAACAACAAATTTCCTTTAGCAACAATTCCCAAATATCGTACAAGTTAGAACGCCCCTCTAAAAATCCAATAACCTTAGCACAATTCCCATAATCTACTACAGTGGAACCCCTCTAAACAATCCAATAACCTTTACAACCTAAAATTCCCAAAGATCTACCAAGTTGGAAGCCCCTCGTAAAACATCAAAATAACCTTTAGCACCCAATTACCCAATAACTACAGTGGAACCGCCTCCCCTTTAAACATCAAATAATCCTTGTTTGGCAACAAATTCCCATATTCTTACAGTGGAACCCCTCTAAACATCAAATATTTGTCAGGCAATTCGCCCCATATAAATCTTTACAAGTGGAACCCCATCCTTTAAACACAAAAACCTTAGCACAATAAACATATATCTTTAGCAACAATTCCCCTTAGGATCTACCAGGTGGAACCACTCTTTTAACTTCCCAAATTTATCCTTTAGGCAAAACAATTCCCATATAATTTCTTCAGGTTTGGAACCCCCTCTAAAACAATCAAATAAATCCTTTAGCACAATTCCCATAGATTACAGTGGAAAAACCCCCCCCTTAAACCAATTCCCAAATAACCTTTAGGCAAAACAAATCCCAAATTTAGAATCTACAGGTGGAAAACCCCTCTAAACAGTTTGGAAACCCTCTAAACAAAAATAACCTTTTCCGCAAATTCCCCAATAGATCCTTTTTAAACCCAGATGGACCTCCTAAACTTCCCATAAACTAGGCCCCAAACATTCAGTAGAAATTCCCTACAGTGGACCCCTCTAAAACATCAAATATACTTTTGCACAATTCCCATTATATCTACAGTGGAACCCCTTAAACATCATTCTTTTGCACAATTCCCATATATCTACAGTGGAACCCCTCTAAACATCAAATATATTTTGCACAATTCCCATAGATCTACAGTGGAACCCCTCTAAACATCAAATAACCTTTAGCACAATTCCCATATATCTACAGTGGAACCCCTCTAAACATCAAATATCTTTTGCACAATTTCCATAGATCTACAGTGCAACCCCTCTAAACATCAAATAACCTTTAGCACAATTCCCATATATATCAGAATGGAACCCCTCTAAACATCAAATATTTTTTAGCACAATTCCCATAGATCTACAGTGGAACCCCTCTAAACATCAAATATCCTTTAGCACAATTCCCATATATCTACAGTGGAACCCCTCTAAACATCAAATAACCTTTAGCACAATTCCCATAGATCTACAGTGGAACCCCTCTAAACATCAAATAACCTTTAGTACAATTCCCATAGATCTACAGTGGAACCCCTCTAAACATCAAATAACCTTTAGCACAATTCCCATATATCTACAGTGGAACCCCTCTAAACATCAAATAACCTTTAGCACATAATTCATAGATTCTTACAGTGGAACCCCTCTAAACATCAAATAACCTTTAGTACAATTCCCATATATCTACAGTGGAACCCCTCTAAACATCAAATAACCTTTAGCACAATTCCCATAGATCTACAGTGGAACCCCTCCCTAAACTCAAATCAAATAAACCTTTAGTACAATTCCCATAGATCTACAGTGCAACCCCTCTAAACATCAAATATCCTTTAGCACAATTCCCATATATCTACAGTGGAACCCCTCTAAACATCAAATAACCTTTAGCACAATTCCCATAGATCTACAGTGCAACCCCTCTAAACATCAAATATCCTTTAGTACAATTCCCATAGATCTACAGTGGAACCCCTCTAAACATCAAATAACCTTTAGCACAATTCCCATAGATCTACAGCAACCCTGACCTCTAAACATCAAATAGTTTTTTTTTAGCACAATTCCCATAGATCTACAGTGGAACCCCTCTAAACATCAAATATCGTTTAGCACAATTCCCATATATCTACAGTGGAACCCCTCTAAACATCAAATAACCTTTAGCACAATTCCCCATAGACTACAGTGGAACCCCTCTAAACATCAAATAACCTTTAGCACAATTCCCATAGATCTACAGTGGAACCCCTCTAAACATCAAATAACCTTTAGCACAATTCCCATATATCTACAGTGGAACCCCTCTAAACATCAAATAACCTTTAGCACAATTCCCATAGATCTACAGTGGAACCCCTCTAAACATCAAATAACCTTTAGCACAATTCCCAAAGGATCTACAGTGTGGAACCCCTCTAAACATCAAATATCCTTTAGCACAATTCCCATATATCTACAGTGGAACCCCTCTAAACATCAAATAACCTTTAGCACAATTCCCATATATCTACAGTGGAACCCATCTAAACCGGACACCCTGTGACAGGGTGTCCGATATAGAGATGCTCCACTGTAAGGCACTCACATGACCACTCCAAGACATATCTTCATGCGTTGCAATCACGAACAGACTGTACCATCGGAGATAGGTTGAAATGAAACCCATCAGAATTACCCACACAGTCGTGTACAAGGTGTCCAGGTTACAGAGGTTCACATGTATTTTATATTGAATGTAGTAACCATCAATAGCAACACAGGCGTTCGGAACAATAGTTATTTTTAGTACAGTGGAACCTCTCTAAACCGTACACTAAGAAAACACATGTGATCTTATTGTTGATGAGTTTCGTGGTCGTTTATCTCAGGTGATAATGTCTGTTCGTGATCGCATAGCACACAGATATGGCTCAGAATGATCAAATGCCTGATTTACAGTGACACCTCTCGAAACCGGACACCCTGGGGACCTCGCAGAGTGTCCGGTTTAGAGAGGTTTCACTGTATTATCATAATTTATTAATACATGGTTGTTAACACAGGTTGTTCTTTGATGTCTATGGATTCAGAAAAAAACAACGATTAAGTTTAACTTATTTGTTTAACCACATTCTACGCATACCCGGGGAAAATGCGCAGAAAATTGTTAAACAAATAAGTTAATATTACATTATAAGCTACATCCTCACGAAATGCACGTGTTTGTAGAACGTTATAATATATAAACTCCGTAATATCACATCTATTAAGGAATTTGAACACTGTCTCGTGTCTAGTGTCCATCCATCAATGTGTCTGGCTGGCAAAGGTCGGACTGTTTCTGACGTATCCGACTCGACATGGCAAAAACTGCGACTCGACATGGCAAAATCTACGACTCTGTATGGCAAAACTGGTACCCGGCATGATAAAAACTACGAAATGGCAAAAACTGCCACTTGACAAATCTGGTTGCATATTTTACGCTCGGGTGCATATAATTTACAAAACACTTTTTTTCTTAAACTATATGCACCCAAGAGTCAACTATTTAAACCAGGATTTAAATGTTTAAAACTACTAAATCACGTTTTCCTTAAATGATTATTACAGTGTCCATATATGATTGAGACCAATTTCTAAATAAGTCTGTGATTATTTCTTGTGCAAATACAAAAAAGAAAACGAACCTTCCAAACCCGAACAACTTAACCTTTCACCACTAAGTAACTTCAATGAATTTTGATGTGTTAATTTTGCAACCAATCCAATCGTCAAACATTGATTTTCAGACTCGTCATTTATAAGAAGGGGGTGTTTTTATTCTCCAAAATATGAAAATTACTTGCAAAAAGTGCAGTTCCTGATGAGACGGCTCGTGACGAGCCGGCTCATCTGGATCTACACTATTTGTCAATACCACTATCAGGGTATGGGATCACGTGGTCTACTGTTTACACTGGATTAATGGCGGCGCCCATGAGGTATCAGTAAATCTTATTTTTCATTAATACAACTGCGGTTTCTTCCTTTTAATGATGACCATGTGAATCCAATGGTCATACATGACATAAGCCCGGTTTTGTCAGATCGCCACCCAACGACAAGTGAGATAATGCTGTTTGAAGTGAGCGGCGAATCTCAAAGGCATATTCATTGGAACAAACAAGTTATGCCACTTTGTAGTTTATCAATAAGTTTGCAACTTTGGGGCGTTTCGTCTACAGAGCGTTCGAAACGAGAGAAACGAAACAAAATCCCTATATATTTCAAAAGTCTGCTGGTTCGTTTAATGCACAGCACTGAAACTACATTTCAGATAGAGCTATGGGATTATGTATATATATGTTGTTAACTTGCTACACAACGAGTGCTCATCATGAATTTTATGCGGAAATAAAACAAATAGAGAAACCGCTCTTTTCACCCTTTCATCCCTAAGTAACAGAAATGGAATTTGACATGTTAATTTTGCAACCAATCCAACCGTTACAAAATGATTTTCAAACTAGTCCATTTATGAAAAGGGGGTATTTTTGTTCTCAAAAATGTGGAAATTACTTTCAAAAAGTGCATATCCTGATGAGACGGCTCGTAACGAGCCGTCTCATCTGGATCTGCACTGTTTGCATAAACCGCTATAGCGGGCTTTCGGGTTCAAAGGGTTAAAGGTACATGCCCACTCAGTAGGCAAAAATATGTTCTTTATAGGCATTAAATAAGTGTACAAGTGTGTCACTATTCCACCAGTTCTAAACATTACGATTTATCGTATACAAATATAGTCATTCAGTAATATTTATTTTACTGATAGTGACTCGCGGTGGTATCAGGCCATTTTCATATGCAAATGAGGCATTATATTTTTTAATTATTTATACTAATTAATTGCGTCACCCGAAATATAATATTTTCGACAGATTAAAAGTATGATCATTGTACGGTACATCAACAAATAAATACAGAGAATAAATAGTATATTCTAATGTTCGTTAACATTTTAAGGAAACACGGTTATCGCCCCTGATATCACTGTGGAAATTTACGTCTGATATAAAATGTATAATAATACCATTCAATACGTGGCGTAATGGTGAATGAATGTTTATTTTGCCAGAAAATGTCCCAGGTGATGTCTCCAATATAAAGAACAGTTTGTACCTACTGAATGGGCATGTACCTTTAAAAGCAATTATTTTCCATCGAATTTAGATTATTAACTTGTTGAACAATGAGTGCTAACAATATAGAGAATAGTAGGTTAGTGCCGTGAATGGGAAAACTATCTGTCAAGGCTTAGGAAACGGGATGGACGAGGCTCTGCCGAGCCCATCCCGTTTCCGTGTCGCACCAGATAGTTTTCCCATTCACGCCACTAACCTACTATTATATTTACCCCGTCAACATTACAAATAGCTTTCAAATGCAAAAAAATAACACCAGCCGCATCCTCAAAATATGAGAATCGACTAGTATGACAACCGCACATATGCATACGCAGTGATTAGGTCGTATTGACAGGATATCAAAAATGTTTCACGGCACCATGTTTCACAGCACATACGCACTGTGTTGACGGGATAAAGATAGTAGGCGGAAATAAACAACACAACTACAGCTTTTTCAAAAGTATTACACGTCAAGGCGGAAATAAAATGCATAGAGAAATCGCTTTTTTAAAAAGCAATGCGCATAAAATGTTTTTTAATGGAATAAATATTATGTTTAATACTGTGTTCATAAGCAGATGCAAAATAAATACAGCGAATTAGCATTTGCCCCCGGTTGAGAAAACCTACATTATGTCGTATACGACCAACTAATCCGCTTATCAGTCTGCACGTCCGTGCAGTCTGATCAGAGTATACGCTGATCACAATGCCCATTAATAGCAGTGAACATAGAGAAAAGTAGGTTAGTGCCGTGAATGGGTAAACATACCTGGCAAGGCTCAGGAAACGGGATGGGCGAGGTTCTGCCGAGCACATCCCGTTTCTGTGCCGCGCCAGATATTGTTTCCCATTCACGGCACTAACCTACTATTCTATTTATCCCGTCAACACCTACAAACTGTGTTGACGGGATAAAGCAGTGAACTGTCAATTGATGGATTTACATTTATTGAGCATAGGCTCAGTTTGATCATAAACTTGGACTTAAGAACATTTTAGTCGTCAGAAGTTTAGTGAAATGATACCACGTATTTAATCGCATATCACTCATATTATTTAAAATACATGTGTGTGTATAAAACAGAATATGTGTATATAATATATATATGCATTAGATTTATCTGTAGATCTACCCCTATTTGAAATAATGATGTTTCCATCTGAACTAATGTTATATCTAATGTACAAGATTACGTATGGGGGGATAGAGAGAGTCGGGGAGAGAATGGATGGGAATAGTGGTGGAGGGTTTGAGAGTTATGGAGAGAGAGAGAGAATGGGAGAGAGCCAGTGAGCGAGCGACGGATGGAGGGAGAAGTGAAGAGAGAAAGGGGGTGAGGGAGAGAGAGAGGGAGAGAGTGAGAGAAAGAGTGAATGATGGAAGGAGAGATGAAGAGGAAGATATCATGAGAGAGATAGATAGATGGAAAGATAAGGAGATTGGCGGAAAGTGGGAGAGAGTGAGAGAGAGAGAGACAGAGAGAGAGAGAGAGAGAGAGAGAGAGAGAGAGAGAGAGAGAGAGAGAGAGAGAGAGAGAGAGAGAGAGAGAGAGAGAGAGAGCATTACCCAAGCCGTCTGAACATTACTATCAGAATTCATGCCGACAACCTCAGATGCATATTTCCGTAATTCTATCTCATCACATCCACCCGTACTCTAGAAAATCCCAAACTCCCAAACCTGAGCAGGTAGTGAACTTGAACATAATTGCTTTCGCAGAAATTAATTGATATGTTCTGTTTGGGCCATGCATTAGTTTCGCATAACAAACCTGGTTCCGTGGTGCCCAGCGCATCCCAAACTGCGGACATCAATAACTGAGAACAAGTGAAAACAAAAATCAAACTTAACTTATATGAACTATTGTAGTTAATAAATAAGGTCGATATAGTTAATTTTGTAATCAATGTAGATCCTGGTCAGACTGCACAGAGTCTGACCAGGATCTAAATTGGTTACAAACGATATAAGCGACGCTTGCGCATGCGCTGTCGACGTATTTGATCCACAAGTGTCTAGAAAGTGTGCCAGGAGGTAACTCTATCGTTGTGGGTCGATTCGTAAGTCAATGGGGTTGAGTTCTGTACAAACTATGGTTGCTTTGCGTGTAGTTACTATAGGAATGAATGACATTTTTGTTGAATTTATCGGGGTATAAACTTGGAAAAGTCGCGGGAATACTGGACGAGGCCTTCTGGCCTTCGTCCAGTATTCCCGCGACTTTTCCAAAAGGCCTCGTCCAGTATTCCCGCGACTTTTCCAAGTTTATACCCCGATAAATTCAACAAAAAGGCCATTCATTCCTTATAATTCCAGCATTTTAAATAAATTCATCAAGAAAATGTGTTTATTTTCCGTTTTCTTAACAATTATTTTAACTGCGCCTCAAGGTTACAGAAAGTAGTTCGGCATGGGAGTTTACTGGGATATAACTTTTGGACAGAGACTTGCTACGGGCCAATCAAATGTTAGGGAATTGTGTAAATATTTTTGTGCTGGAATTATTAAACAAATGAACATTACTGGCTTGTACAATTCATACACGTACTGTGATAGGTGCTTTCCTTTAATATCTTTCTAACGTGGTAACGGTTTTTATGAAAAAGCGCTCAAATGCGGAACAGATTTACATTGATTATACAGTGTGCTTTAATGTCATAATGCTGTCGTTAGACGACGAATCGGTTACTGACAATGTAAATAAAACACTAGAGCACGTGAATGTAAGAATTCAACGGTACTCGATTCTTTGAAAGTTACAATATATTGTAAAGACATATTGGAGCATCCTTAACACACATCGGGTGGATAAAAAAGGACCCCATCTTTTAAATGGTAATATCTCAAAAGCCATGCATAATAACTTAGTATAATTTCTCACAATATCACTTGGTGTAATTGTCTCAGATATCTGACCGTTTTTTCTCAGTAACCTTGCCAATGAATCTGTGGTGATAAAAACAAAATTCATGATCCAAACCAAAAATTCCGAAATTAGTTACATGAGGGTTGATTAAAAAGTGGCTGGTAACTTCTATACATAATAGTACGAAGCCCCACAGGGGACGTAGAATTCTTTTTTTTATTAATTCGTTCCCACGAAATAACAATTCGTTCCCTCATTTTAACAATTAATTCCCACGAAGTAACAATTCGTTCACTCAATTTAACAAATCGTTCCCACGGGAACGAATTGTTAATTCGTGGGAACTAATTGTTATATCGTGGGAACAAATTGTTAATTCTAGGGAATGAATTGTTAGTTCGAAGGAACGAATTGTTATATCGTGGGAACGAATTGTTAATTTGAGGGAACGAATTGTTAAATTGATGGAACGAATTGTTATTTCGTGTCCCCTGCGGGGCTCCGCATACTAGTGACAGGTGCAGTTGGGATTCACTTTTGGAACCAACAATCGTTTAATTCATACAACTTGCTTACACACTTTGACGCAAAAAAAAATGGCTAAATGTTACCGCAACAATGTGAAGGTAAACACTGTTCTTTATAGGAATTAAATAAGTGTATAATTATGTCACTATTCCACTAGTTCTAAAAATTACGAGTGCCCGCTATACAAATATAATCATTTATTAATTATCAATTTACTGTTAGCGACGCGCGGCGGTAACAGTCTATTTTGATAATGTGCGGGGACGACGACTTTCACATCACGGCTTGCTGTGCGCATGCGCAGTATACTACGCGCGCCAGTAGGCTTCCCAATATGTAAACAAGAATATCAACATGTCGAAACGTACAGGACGTAAATTGTATGAAACGGCGTCGGCCATAAAAAAAGGCGAAATGTCTGAGGGACAGGCAGTACAGAGAGAGAGTGGTTAATATTGGCGACCAGGTCACCAAATGGAAAGAGTTATGTGGAGATTTGAATTTGAACAGAGATTTTTATTCTCAACTTCCGATACTTCACTGCGCATGTCAAATATGTGATATGATTGACCGTGTCACGTGACGCGTGTTGGCAAAAATAGCAAGAGGTCGGAAAATACCCTTTCTGGTCGCTGCATATAAAATGCGATTTAACACCAATTAACACGCGCCATAATTAAAAATAACTCGTTAGTGGGTAGACAAATGGCTCATATAAGGCATGACATAAAATGAAAAGTAGTAGTGCAGTGTAACCTGCTGCGTGGGCATGTACCTTTAATGGCGGTATGAGTGTGTTCCAAATGCATTGTCCTAATATTATATCAAAATATAATATATTAAAAATTATATCATGATTTAAGAAAATTAAACTTTTTTACATTTGTTGACGCGGACGACGATGACGAAAAAAAAACCCAGCTAAAGCAGGCGCGACAAAAATGGTGGGGCATGAGGTGAAGAATTATTTCTTTGTTGTCCTTTACAGCTGATCCTGTACCATGGACAAACTGCACCGGGTGAACTCATTTATTCTGCAATAACTCTTGAGGCGGACCTTCAGTTAGATAGATAATAGTAGGTTAGTGCCGTGTATGGGAAAACATATATGGTAAGGCTTAGGAAACGGGATGTGCGAGGCTCGGCCTCGCCCATCCCGTTTCCGTGCCGCGCCAGATATGTTTTCCCATTCACGGCACTAACCTACTGTTCTATTTACCCCGTCAACACCTACAAATAGCTTTCAAATGCAAAATTAACTCCAGCCGCATCCTCAAAATCGGAGAATCGACTAGTATGACAACAGCACATATTCATACGTAGTGATTAGGTCGTATAGACAGGATATCAAAAATGTTTCACGTCACCGTGTTTCACGGCACATACGCACTGTGTTGGCGGGATAAAGTACGGTTGTAGACTCCGCCTAGAGATTTATTGCAAACTTGAGTGAACGAAGTGAAAAGAACAAAGGATACATGCTACATGCACGAATACACATGACATACGTGACTATGTACAATATCAACATATAATATATTTTGATACTCACCCAATGTTGTAATGTGAATTTCAACTTATTTCGTGGTATTCTGCAACTTAAATCTGTTAATTTCGCCTTCTTTTGGAGCAATCGTTTTTTAACACTACTGTTGGTTCTAACATATAAGTTTCTATTTACAGTGAATATTTTTATTGTCTGGGGAAATATCAGTACGAAAATACATAAAACCCATTATTTCATTTAATAAGCAATAACTTTTAGCACATTTAGTATCCCACATTCATAATCCATGCAATCATGTGACGTCCATCTGTATAGGGGTCAGTCAGTCAGACACTCGTCAGTATCTTGTATAGCCTCTATGGGCGGCAATTACGACATCACAACGACGTCTCATGATGTTGATTAACTTCCTTACAAAGTCGGTTCTATTCCTCGATGAGTGCGCGCTGCAGATCTCTGATGTTGATGACGTCTTGACGCTCTCTCGCCTCCCGCCCCAGGTAGTCCCACAGGTGTTCTATGGGGGATAAATCTGGAGATCTGGCTGCCAAACAAGTACCTCAACATCGTTCGCACGTAGTACGTCCATCGTATGGTGCGCTGTGTGCGGCATGGTGTTGTCTTGCTGGTATATCTGAGCCTGACGTCGACGGAGAAACGGCAGTACGACTGGGCGAATGATCTCGTCGCAGTACCTGACAGCTGTTATGGTCCCGGCAACAGCAACAACATCAGTCTTGGATCGGTGACAAATTCCGCCCCAGATCATGACACTGCCGCGCCTCCATACAGGTCACGTTGAATGACGTTAGCTGGATCATTCCGTTCCCCCGTTCACCCGCTTCATTCCGTCATCAAACTGGAGGTTGAAACGCGACTAATCCGTGAATAAGACTTCGTTTCACCGTTGTCTAGTCCATCTGCGATGAGTCCGTGCCCAAGCTATTCGTTCAGCGCGGTGGCGTCACTTCAATGGCACTCCAACATACGATCGACGTCCTCGTAAACGTGCCAAGCGTAGCCAGTTACAGACCGTAGTATCCGATGTCCGTGTTCCCGTTGTAGTCCTCACACGCTGGAGTAACTGTCTGCTGAACATGAACCGGTTACGTCTGGATGACGTCACGATAAACCGATCTTCACATGGCGTCGTCTTTCGTGGCCTGTCTGAACGTGGACGGTCAGCTACCCTTCCCGTTTCATGGAATCGTTTCTTCAGACGTCCCGTAGTACTCTCGTTCACTTGGAAGTGCCGGGCGACGTCTCGAACCTTCATCCCGGCAGTGAGCATTCCAATAGCCATTTGACGTCGCTCTAACGTCATCCCAGCACGGCTTCCAATGTCTAGTTTTCTACGTTTTTGCAGCGGTTTATTTGGTTGTGGTCACAATCGAATTGACTCATGCAGGTTTCTACTCAAATGACAGCTCCCAACTCGCCCTGCACGTGCAAGGTGTCATTATTGATTATTGACGCTTGCAAGTAAAAGGCACGACTTTACCGGACATATAGCGGCGTTACCGTGTTTATGCACTCACGCCCCAGTGGTTTACATACATAGTATACATAAATACAACTTACTGTTAGATTGACATACTTTTAGATAGTCGGGCTAAACTGTATTTGTTCAGTATATATAATGTCATATTGAGACGGGACCAGTGGGATGCAAATAACCGTGATATAAGTATTTTTTCACGCCTAGAGTGAGGATTTGTGAGGACTCACAACATCTGGTATTGAAGTCCAAGCCTTATATCCCCTAAACAATAGCATATCCCTCATTGGTTCAGAGCAACTATATAATCAACGTACTGAAAGAACTGAGACTGTGTCGCCAGAAACAACAAGAGCTGTAGGAGAACAGCATAGCTCGACTACGAGGGTTGTCGATGTACACATAGCTTGACAAACAAGGTGGCTGCGGCCTGCATAAATACCTTAACCAAGGTTGACTAAAAAAGGTAACCAAGGGAAATTAAGTAAGTAATTCAAGGTTAAATGTAGGTCAAGGTGAAATATAGGTCAGGGGCTGTTGATGTACATCACTAGGAGATGAAGTTGTCCAAGTATGGTTGGTGTAGGGCCAGGAGTATTCCATCTACAAGGTTGACTAAAAACCTTAACCAAAGAGAATTAACTAAGTAATTCAAGAGGAATTGTAGGTGAAGGTCAAATATAGAGCAGGGGTTATTGATGTACATCCCTATGAGAAAAGGTTGTCCAAGTATGGTGTCTGTATGCACAATAGTATTCCATGTACAAGCTTGAGTAAAATCCTTAACCAAGGTTGACTAAAAACCTTAACCAAGGTGACTTAAGTAAGTAATTGAAGAGGAAATATAGGTCAAGGTGAAATATATATCAGGGGTTTGTTGACGTACATCCCTAGGAGATGACGTCGTCCAAGTATGGTGGGTGTAGGGCCAGGATTATTCCATATACAAGCTTGACTAAAAACCTTAACCAAGGAGAATTAACTAAGTAATTCAAGAGGAAATGTAGGTCAAGGTCAAATATAGATCAGGGGTTATTGATGTACATCCCTATGAGAAAAGGTTGTCCAAGTATGGTGTCTGTATGCACAATAGTATTACATGTACAAGCTTGACTAAAAACCTTAACCAAGGTTGACTAAAAACCTGAACCAAGGGGAATTAACTAGGTAATTCAAGGTTAAATGTAGGTCAAGGTCAAATATAGGTCAGGGGTTGTTGATGTACATCACTAGGAGATAAAGTTGTCCAAGTATGGTTGGTGTAGGGCCAGGAGTATTCCATCTACAAGGTTGACTAAAAACCTTAACGAAAGAGAATTAACTAAGTAATTCAAGAGGAAATGTTGGTCAAGGTCAAATATAGATCAGGGTTATTGATGTACATCCCTAGGATATGAAGTTGTCCAAGTATGGTGGGTGTAGGGCCAGGAGTATTCCATATACAAGCTTGACTAAAAACCTTAACCAAGGGGAATTAACTAAGTAATTTAAGAGGAAATGTAGGTCAAGGCCAAATACAGACCAGGGGTTATTGATGTACATCCCTATGAGAAAAGGTTGTCCAAGTATGGTGTCTGTATGCACAATAGTCTTCCATGTACAAGCTTGACTAAAAAGGCAGCCTTTATATAACAATCTTGATCTGGTGTGGGGTGCCATAAAATACGCCATATCACTTAGCCCATACCTATTAATAATGCTTCTAGGAAATGTCCTACTATCTTTTATTATTGGTTATGTACTAATATATAAAACTGCAAGTACATACAAACGCAAAACTTTTAAAGAGCATGGTTTCAATTGTAGGAAATATCGTACTGTTTGTTCCAATTGGTTCTGTACTACTACGTAAAATGTAAAGCTGTTGAAGTGCCTGGTTTCCATTGTAGGAAATTTTCTACTGTTTGTACATAAATGTAATTGGTTCAGTACCACTACGTAAATATGCAAACCTGTTGAAGTGCCTGGTTTCACCTGTAGGAACTTTCGTACTGTTTGTTCCTAATTGGTTCTGTACTGCTACGTAAAAATGCAAAGCTATTGAAGTGCATCGTTTCAATTGTAAGGAAATTTCCTACTGTTTGTTCCTTATTGGGTCTGTACTACTACGTAAAAATACAAAACTGTTGAACTGTCTGATTTCAAATGTAGGAAATTGCTACTGTTTTGTAATAATTGGTTCTGTACTGCTGCTATGTAAAAATGTAAAATTGTTGAAGTGCCTGATTTCAACGGCAGAACATTTCCTACTGTTTGTTCCTAATTGGTTATGTACTGCTGCTACGCAAAATTGTGAAACTGTTGTAGTGCCTTGTTTCAACGGTAGGAAATTTCCTACTATTTGGTCCTAATTGGTTCTGTGCTGCTGCTATGTAAAATTGTAAAATTGTAAAACTGTTGAAGTGCCTGGTTTCAACGGTAGAAACTTTCCTACTGTTTGGTCCTAATTGGTTCTCTGCTGCTGCTACGTAAAATTGTAAAACTATTGATGTTCCTGGTTTCAACTGTACGAAATTTCTACTGTATGTTCATAAGTGGATCTGTACTACTACGTAAAAATACAACTGTTGAACTGTCTGATTTCAAATGTAGGAAATTTGCTACAGTTTTGTAATAATTGGTTCTGTACTGCTGCTATGTAAAAATGTAAAACTGTTGAAGTGCCTCATTTCAACGTTAGGAAATTTCCTACGGTTTGTTCCTAATTGGTTCTGTACTGCTGCTACGTAAAATGGTCAAACTGTTGAAGTGCCTGGTTTCAACGGTAGGAAATTTCCTACTATTTGGTTCTGTGCTGCTGCTAAGTAAAATTGTAAAACTGTTGAAGTGCCTGGTTTCAGCTGTAGGAAATTTCCTACTGTCTGTTCCTAATTGGTTCTTTACTACTACGTACAAATGTAAAAGTATTGAAGTGCTTGGTTTCAACTGCAGGAAATTTCCTACTGTTTGTTCCTAATTGGTTCTGTATTACTACGTAAAAATGTAAAACTGTTGAAGTGCCAGGTTTCAATAGTAAGGAAATTCCTACTGTTTGTTCCTAATTGGGTCTGTACTACTACGTAAACATACAAAACTATTGAACTGTTCTGATTTCAAATGTAGGAAATTTCCTACTGTTTTGTAATAATTGGTTCTGTACTGCTGCTACGTAAAAATGTAAAACTGTTGAAGTGCGTAATTTCAAAGGTAGGAAATTTCCTACTGTTTGTTCCTAATTGGTTCTGTACTGCTGCTACGTAAATTGTGAAACTGTTGAAGTGCCTGGTTTCAACGGTAGGAAATTTCCTACTGTCTGTTCCTAATTGGTTCTGTACTACTACGTAAACATGTAAAACTGTTGAAGTGCTTGGTTTCAACTGCAGGAAATTTCCTACTGTTTGTTCCTAATTGGTTCTTTATTACTACGTAAAAATATATAACTGTTGAAGTGCCTGGTTTTAATAGTAATACATGTCCTACTGTTTGTTCCTAATTGGGTCTGTACTACTACGTAACAAGAGTTGTCAGAAGACAACGAAGCTCGCCTGTTGGCAGCCTTCACTCTAACTTGGCACAGTTGCATAAAAAAACATGAATATTATATAACTTGACCTTGGGTTAAGGGGCGTGTGGTGGACCTTGACATTGAGGTCAGTGGTGCAAGCTGGGTCGTGGGTTTGCTATAGCATACTATAGCATATTAAGATGAATGCATGTATGAAATATCAATGCGCTCCCTGAAAACAGAAGTAAAACAAAATCTAACCCAACTTTAAGTTTATGAATGCACTAAGTTGGTGATTACAGCATAATAGCTATTCACATGAGGAATGCATGTATGAATATGCTGAGTTTGTGTCCTTCATCTTGGGGAAAGAGGTGGGGGTGGGTCATGGATTTGCTGTAGCACAATAGAGGATCATCCCACGAATGCATGTATGAACAATCAAAGCGTTCCCTGTAAAGAAACAGAAGTTACACAACATTTACCCCAACGTTAAGTTTATGAACATGCTAAGTGTGTGACCTTGACCTTGGGGTAAGGGTTGGGTGGTGGATCGTGGATTTGCTACAGCATGATAGAGGGTCATCAGATGAATGCATGTATGCAATATGAAGACATTCCCTCCCTGTAAATAAACAGAAGTTCCCCAACGTTAAGTTTATGAACATGCTAAGTTTGTTACCTTGACCCTGCGGTAAGAGTTGGGTGGTGGGTCATGGATTTGCTACCGCATGATAGAGGGTCATCTGAGAAATACATGTATGAAATAACAAGGTGTTCTATAAAAGGAAACAGAAGTTATAAGACATTTACCCCAACGTTAAGTTTGTGGACGACGCCGACGCCGATGACGCCGACGACGACACGCTGACGTCGACGACGTCGGCGGTATGCCATTAGCTCTTCTACACTTCGTGCAGGCGAGCTAAAAATACAAAACTGTTGAACTGTCCTGATTTCAAATGTAGGAAATTTCATACTGTTTTGTAATAATTGGTTCTGTACAGCTGCTATGTAAAAATGTAAAACTGTTCAAGTGCCTGATTTCAAAGGTAGGAAATTTCGTACTGTCTGTTCCTAATTGGTTCTGTACTACTACGTAAAACTGTGAAACTGTTGAAGTGCTTGGTTTCAACTGTAGGAAATTTCCTACTGTTTGTTCCTAATTGGTTCTGTATTACTACGTAAAAATCTAAAACTGTTGAAGTGCCTGGTTTCAATTGTAAGAAATTACCAACAGTTTGTTCCTAATTCGGTCTGTACTACAACGTAAAAATACAAAACTGTTGAACTGTCTGATTTCAAATGTAGGAAATTTCCTACTGTTCTGCAATAATTGGTTCTATTTGTTTGTTTGTTTGCTGGTTGGGGCTTAACGGCCTATCAACAGCTAAGGTCATTTAAGGCCGGGTCAATGGGTTTAGTACTAAATCCCATATATTACCTGTTTAAGTGCATGTATATTTTCAAGTACATGTACAAAATATTGGTTCTGTACTGCTGCTACGTAAAATTGAGAAATTGTTGAAATGCCTGGTTTCAACGGTATGACATTTTCTACTGTTTGGTCCTAATTGGTTATGTGTTGCTGCTACGTAAAATTGTAAAACTGTTGATGTTCCTGGTTTCAA
Source organism: Conchocele bisecta (assembly GCA_029237695.1). NCBI lineage: Eukaryota > Metazoa > Mollusca > Bivalvia > Lucinida > Thyasiridae > Conchocele > Conchocele bisecta. The sequence continues at coordinate 47,098,572 of CM055274.1, forward strand.
CTGTAGGAAATTTCCTACTGTCTGTTCCTAATTGGTTCTGTATTACTACGTACAAATATAAAACTGTTGAAGTGCCTGGTTTCAATTGTAAGAAATTTCATACTGTTTGTTCCTAATTGGGTCTGTACTACTACGTACAAATACAAAACGTATGAACTGTCTGATTTCAAATGTAGGAAATGTCCTACTGTTTGGTAATAATTGGTTCTGTACTGTTGCTACGTAAAATGTAAAAGTGTTGAAGTGACTGATTTCAACGGTAGGAAATTTCCTATCGTTTGTTCCTAATTGGTTATGTACTGCTGCTACGTAAAATTGTGAAACTGTTGAAGTGCCTGGTTTCAACGGTAGGAAATTTCCTACTGTTTGGTCCTAATTGGTGTTGTGCTGCTGCTAAGTAAAATTGCAAAACTGGTGAAATGTCCGGTTTCAACGGTAGGAAATATCATACTGTTTGGTCCTAATTGGTTCTGTGCTGCTACAACGTAAAATTGTAAAAAATTGATGTTCCTGGTTTCAATTGTAGGAAACTTCCTAATTTTTGTTCCTAATTGGTTCTGTATTACTACGTAAAAATGTAAAACTGTTGAAGTGCCTGGTTTGAATTGTCAGAAATTTCCTACTGTTTGTTACTAATTAGGTTTGTACTACTACGTAAAAATACAAAACTGTTGAACTGTCTGATTTCAAATGTAGGAAATTTCCTACTATTTTGTAATAATTGGTTCTGTACTGCTGCTACGTAAAATTGAGAAACTGTTGAAGTGCCTGGTTTCAACGGTAGGAAATTTCCTACTGTTTGGTCCTACTTAGTTCTGTGTTGCTGCTACGTAAAATTGTAAAACTGTTGAAGTGTCTGGTTTCAACGGTAGGAAATTTCCTACCATTTGGTCCTAATTGGTTCTGTGCTGCTGCTACGTAAAATTGTAAAACTGTTGATGTTCCTGGTTTCAACTGTAGGAAATTTCCTACTGTCTGTTCCTAATTAGTTCTGTATTACTACCTAAAATTGTAAAACTGTTGAAGTGCCCGGTTTCAACGGTAGGAAATGTTCTACTGTTTGGTCCTAATTGGTTATGTGTTGCTGCTACGTAAAATTGTAAAACTGTTGATGTTCCTGCTTTCAACTGTAGGAAATTTCCTACTGTCTGTTCCTAATTGGTTCTGTATTACTACGTACAAATGTAAAACTGTTGAAGTGCCTGGTTTCAATTGTAAGAAATGTCCTACTGTTTGTTCCTAATTGGGTCTGTACTACTACGTAAAAATACAAAACGTATGAACTGTCTGATTTCAAATGTAGGAAATGTCCTACTGTTTTGTAATAATTGGTTCTGTACTGTTGCTACGTAAAAATGTAAAAGTGTTGAAGTGACTGATTTCAACGGTAGGAAATTTCCTATTGTTTGTTCCTAATTGGTGTTGTGCTGCTGCTACGTAAAATTGCAAAACTGGTGAAGTGCCTGGTTTCAACGGTAGGAAATATCACACTGTTTGGTCCTAATTGGTTCTGTGCTGCTACAACGTAAAATTGTAAAAAATTGATGTTCCTGGTTTCAATTGTAGGAAACTTCCTAATTTTTGTTCCTAATTGGTTCTGTATTACTACGTAAAAATGTAAAACTGTTGAAATGCCTGGTTTGAATTGTCAGAAATTTCCTACTGTTTGTTACTAATTAGGTTTGTACTACTACGTAAAAATACAAAACTGTTGAACTGTCTGATTTCAAATGTAGGAAATTTCCTACTATTTTGTAATAATTGGTTCTGTACTGCTGCTACGTAAAATTGAGAAACTGTTGAAGTGCCTGGTTTCAACGGTAGGAAACTTCCTACTGTTTGGTCCTACTTAGTTCTGTGTTGCTGCTACGTAAAATTGTAAAACTGTTGAAGTGTCTGGTTTCAACGGTAGGAGATTTCCTACCATTTGGTCCTAATTGGTTCTGTGCTGCTGCTACGTAAAATTGTAAAACTGTTGATGTTCCTGGTTTCAACTGTAGGAAATTTCCTACTGTCTGTTCCTAATTAGTTCTGTATTACTACCTAAAATTGTAAAACTGTTGAAGTGCCCGGTTTCAACGGTAGGAAATGTTCTACTGTTTGGTCCTAATTGGTTATGTGTTGCTGCTACGTAAAATTGTAAAACTGTTGATGTTCCTGCTTTCAACTGTAGGAAATTTCCTACTGTCTGTTCCTAATTGGTTCTGTATTACTACGTACAAATGTAAAACTGTTGAAGTGCCTGGTTTCAATTGTAAGAAATGTCCTACTGTTTGTTCCTAATTGGGTCTGTACTACTACGTAAAAATACAAAACGTATGAACTGTCTGATTTCAAATGTAGGAAATGTCCTACTGTTTTGTAATAATTGGTTCTGTACTGTTGCTACGTAAAAATGTAAAAGTGTTGAAGTGACTGATTTCAACGGTAGGAAATTTCCTATTGTTTGTTCCTAATTGGTTCTGTACTGCTGCTACGTAAAATTGTGAAACTGTTGAAGTGCCTGGTTTCAACGGTAGGAAATTTCCTACTGTTTGGTCCTAATTGGTGTTGTGCTGCTGCTACGTAAAATTGCACAACTGGTGAAGTGCCTGGTTTCAACGGTAGGAAATATCACACTGTTTGGTCCTAATTGGTTCTGTGCTGCTACAACGTAAAATTGTAAAAAATTGATGTTCCAGGTTTCAACTGTAGGAAATTTCCTAATTTTTGTTCGTAATTGGTTCTGTATTACTACGTAAAAATGTAAAACTGTTGAAGTGCCTGGTTTCAATTGTCAGAAATGTCCTACTGTTTGTTACTAATTAGGTTTGTACTACTACGTAAAAATACAAAACTGTTGAACTGTCTGATTTCAAATGTAGGAAATTTCCTACTGTTTTGTAATAATTGGTTCTGTACTGCTGCTACGTAAAATTGAGAAACTGTTGAAGTGCCTGGTTTCAACGGTAGGAAATTTCCTACTGTTTGGTCCTACTTAGATCTGTGCTGCTGCTACGTAAAATTGTAAAATTGTTGAAGTGTCTGGTTTCAACGGTAGGAAATTTCCTACCATTTGGTCCTAATTGGTTCTGTGCTGCTGCTACGTAAAATTGTAAAACTGTTGATGTTCCTGGTTTCAACTGTACGAAATTTCCTACTGTCTGTTCCTAATTAGTTCTGTATTACTACCTAAAATTGTAAAACTGTAGAAGTGCCTGGTTTCAATTGTAAGAAATTTCCTACTGTTTGTTCCTAATTGGGTCTGCACTACTACGTAAAAATACAAAACTTTCTATCTGACTGATTTCAAATGTAGGAAATTTCCTACTGTTTTGTAATAATTGGTTCTGTACTGTTGCTACGTAAACATGTAAAAGTGTTGAAGTGCCTGATTTCAACGGTAGGAAAGTTCCTATTGTTTGTTCCTAATTGGTTCTGTACTGCTGCTACGTAAACTTGTGAAACTGTTCAAGTGTGTGGTTTCAACGGTAGGAAATGTCCTACTGTTTGGTTCTAATTGGTTCTGTGCTGCCGCTACGTAAAATTGTAAAACTGTTGATTTTCCTGGTTTCAACGGTAGGAAATTTCGTACTGTCTGTTCCTAATTGGTTCTGTAATACTACGTAAAAATGTAAAAATGTTGAAGTGCTTGGTTTCAACTGTAGGACATTTCCTACTGTTTGTTCCTAATTGGTTCTGTATTACTACGTAAAAATGTAAAACTGTTGAAGTGCCTGGTTTCAATTGTAAGAAATGTCCTACTGCTTGTTCCTAATTGGGTCTGTACTACTACGTAAAAATACAAAACTGTTGAACTATCTGATTTCCTATGTAGGAAATTTCCTACTGTTTTGTAATAATTGGTTCTGTGCTGCTGCTACGTAAAAATGTAAAACTGTTCAGGTTCCTGAATTCAACGGTAGGAAATTTCCTACTGTTTGTTCCTAATAGGTTCTGTATTACTACGTAAAAATGTAAAACTGTTGAAGTGCTCGGTTTCAATTGTAAGAAATGTCCTACTGTTTGTTCCTAATTGCTTCTGTACTACTACGTAAACATGTAAAACTATTGAAGTGCCTGGTTTAAATTGCAGGAAATTCCCTACTGTTTGTTCCTAATTGGTTCTGTATTACTACGTAAATTGTTTTAAAACGTTTGAAGTACCTGGTTTCAATTGTAGGAAATGTCCTACTGTTTATTCCTAATTGGTTATGTACTACTACGTAAAAATACAAAGCTGTTGAAGTGCCCGGTTTCAATTGTAGGAAATTTCGTACTGTTTGTTCCTAAATGGTTCTGGACCACAATGTAAAAGGCCACACTGGTGAAGTCTTTATTTCAATTGTAGGAATTGTTCTATGTTATGCTGGTATTCTGACTTTTCTTTGCTTAAATGTACATAAAGTATATGGTCTAAATTGGGGTGTTGATGTGATTTGTTTGTGTTCATGTTCAATTTCATTGAAATTAAAAGTGAAATTTACCAACCTGCAACTTTAATCAGTGTAACTACATGTTAAGTCCGAAGCCTGTTCCTACTTGGATATCGGTGGTGTCGAGAGAGCAAAAACACGGTAACTGAAATGAGAATAGTATGGAGAAATCACGTTTTATTTGGGAAAGGGCTACAGAACACGTTACTTGGGGCGCAATCGGGTAATTTCATATTGTGCATGCTGTCAAAGGTTGGTCAGTAGCATAAACCCCTCTTCAACAGCTTAGACAAGCCATGTGATTTTGTTCGAATATGTACGATTTTTCATGAACAATATTTACAGAAACTGTGATATTTTCTTATGACGACGGAAATTGACGAAAGTTTCATAGCAAATGCGGAATCCTATTCCGCATTTGCTATGAACATTTCGTCAACTTTTGACGTCATTTACGGTGAAATATCGTAAATTTTGTAAATATAGTTCATGAAAAATCGCACCGCTTCATCGGTACCAAATCATATGGCGTGTCTCATTTCTGAGACGATGAAGCATCTACACAATTCACACAGTGGACATTTTATGAAATGAGCCCAACAATTGTACATATGACTCTCCTCGGTGCTGCAGTAAACGCAGAAAAATAATTAATTACATTTCTTAACAGCATTTACCAAAGCAATAAAATCACTTCCAATGAAAACGAACGGAGCGGTAATAAAATATTGTGACCGTGCAGACACTCAGACACGGCCATGCACGCTATACCATTCCCGATTTCGCTTCTAGTAGACCGAATTGTGTTTTGATAAAGAATTATAACGCCGCTATGGCGTTCATCCACGGATTTACGAGCATGTGAAAGGCGAAATCATTATTCCTTGATGCGGGCTAGACCTATAATTCTGCACCGCAGACAAATAATTTGTTTTGACCAATATGACCAACGTTCTGAAATGTCTATGACCGCTACAGCGCAGTATTTGTTAATCAGTGTCGAACGATTCTGGATACGTACCGTAATGCATGTTAAGTTTTGTATCTAAAGAATAGTATACACCTATATTTCAAATTCAATACGTGTTTGACTTTTGCAAATGTATTCTTGGTGTTCTTCATTATTAAATAGGGAACAAATGATAACAAAATAAAACAAATTTAAAAATTCACTTACTTGAGCTGCAAAAAAAGCAAACACTTTCTGCAACTCAACTAAGCATATTTTCAACATATGTACACTATTTTCACTACTCAATTTAAAAATAAATGCGTATTTTCACATTGCTTGCGTATTCTGTACTCCCACTTTTGATAATCAATGCGTATTCTGCTAAAATAAGTGCGTAAAATACGCCAATACGCACCTTATCTGGAGCTCTGCATGTGTATACTAGGACATGATTTGTTACATGTTACTGTCACAATGCGCCATTGTCACTCTTATGATACATTATGACGCAAAACAAAAGATAACCAGAGATATCGGGATTCTGGTAAGGATGAACCCCATCGTTAAATTAACCTTCACATGCTCCCACCAGCCACTCAACACTAACAAACTAAAAGTATTACAGTAATTTCCAATAACCTCCGATGGAAAGCACATTTAATACACATTGTTTTAAAGTGAACTCTTTTTATTAAATTTTCGACGACGTGGTCTTTATTAAAATAGTGTGAAACTGTATTGGCCGTCCAATGTGACGTCCATACTGTCAATATAATCAATGCATAATGATACAATATGGACGCCACATAGGACTGCCAATACAGTTTCACACTATTTTGATAAGGACCATGTCGTCGAAAATTTAATAAAAAGAGTGACTTTAAAACAATGTGTTTTAAAAGTATTATATTTAATTTTATAATATAAAATGCAACCTATTAAAGGAATTTGACAGAAGGATTCCTTTGTTCTTTTGACGTTTATCAGTATCGGCTCGGAACCGATTGGAATTCCTCCGCAAGCCTCGGAATTCCTACGCGTTCCATAGCCTCGTACGATCATTATAACATTGGCCCATATGATAATTTATGTCACGGTTTGATATTCATGTCAGCTTACCGTAAACCTGATCTGGTTCCGTTTCTACGCCGCTATGTTCGTAATTTGCCCCCAAAATTATTGTGGTTACCGTTCCCCAGCTGCTAAATATATTAGTTATATGAATTCATATGTGACTGGGATTGGAGAAATGGGGCGTATTGGTTTTACGACCAGTGTAGATCCAGATCAGCCTGTGCTTCCGCAGTCTGATCAGGATCTACACTGTTCGCCATTCCACCAATGAAATACATGTTATTCTTCTAACAAGTAATATAGATAGATAGTTATCAGACTGCTACACTGGTCACAAATCATATAAGTCCCGTGTCCCAAGTCACAGCCACATATTATTTCCTGGTGTAATAATACTATTAAAGTCATAATAAACTTGTGCAGTAAATATGCTTATATATAATATACGATTATGTACTTTCGTTTCCCAATGAAACACAATACAACGCAAGACGTCAATATTGTTTCCATATTGACGTCTCGTGAGTTCATATTGGTCAATGCCGCTTCATGTACTACTACTACTACTACATGTACGCTTCACATTGCAAAATAGTTCCGTCTAATTCACCACTAATTTCTTTATTTTACTTATATTTTATGTATTTTTGAAGTGCATATAAATTAGAAATGATGTACGTGTATAATGAAAAGGTTATTATTATAAAGGTGAATATATGCCACTCGTTCCGCCGCGCAACGATATTGCACGCTGCGGAACGAGTGGCATATATCCACATACAAATCAAATAACCTATAAAAAATAAGACGGATACAGAAATATATGATCGTTGATTAGTACAGTATCAATGCATAATGTTGTGTTTATGCAATAAATATAATCTAACATTTGTGTTGATGACATTTATTATGTATTTGTTGTGAGTATTTTGTAACCCCACTTTTGAAAATCAATGCGTATTCAGCTAAAATAAATGCGTAATATACGTACATCAATACGCGCCTTATCTGGAGCCCGTTTCACTAAAAAGTGTGCACGAAGATTTTCAACGTGGTTCATTAATGCTACGATTTTCCACCTACACGTAAGCAGGGCTCCAGATAAGCTTCGTATTTGCTTAAATACCCAATTAAAATTGCCAAAAACCCAATTGAAATCAGAAATAGCGAGTATCAAAAAGCAATAAAAACTTTCGTGGTACCTTTATCATGCTGCAGAAAACAATAAACAGACCACACAAATAGCATATTTTTCTTATTTTCCATTTTCAAGACATGTTTTTATTTCGAAGCAAACTATTCAATAATTGCCGTCTGTGTAAACAGTAGTGTCATTTTATTTTACCCAATTAACATTTTGAAATACCCCATTGCTTCAGAAATGATGGAATGACAATACTCAATTACTAATTCCTTATCTGGAGCCCTGTTGTAAGGGTCTTTAAATATGAAAAAAATCCACCAAAGATTTACCAAAATCGGCTGTTAAAGGTGCATGCCCACTCAGTAGGCACAGAATGTTCTTTATATCAGAGACATCATCCGAGACATTTTCTGGCAAAATAAACATTCATTCACCACTACCCCGCGTACTGATTGGCATTATTATGCATTTTATATCAGACGTAAATTTTCACACTGATATCAGGGACGATAACCGTGTTTCCTTACAATGTTAACGTACATTACTATTTATTCTCTGTATTTAGTTGTTGATGTGCAATGATCATTCTTTATAACCTGTCGAAAATATATTTTTTTCAGGTGACGCATTCAATTAGTATAAATAAGCAAATAATAGCATGCCTCATTTGCATATGAAAATAGCCTGATACCACCGCGATTCACTATCGGTAAAATAAATATTACTAAACTATTATATATGTATAGCGAGCACTCATATTTTTTAGAACTGGTGCAATAGTGACACAATTATACACTTATTTAATTCCTGCAAAGAACATGTTGTGCCTACTGAGTGGGCATGTACCTTTAATGCCAACTTTTGTGTACATTTTAGTTTTGCACTTATGACCGTCTTTGTTATACGAAGTTTAATGAAACGGACCCTTGGTACCAGTTGGCCACACAGGCATTCTGCGCGTTTCGGCTTTCATCGGTATAACTCTCTATATATATGCACAAGGCTTTGGTCGGACACGACTTCGTATCGTAACAAAATAGCATGTTTAAAATTGTAATTTTCTATGCATTCTATGCATTTCTGCAGGATATCGATAATTCTCAACTGATCATATGAACTTGCCACTACAATATTGACGTTAGAGCCATAAACCATTATTTCATTTGTTATGATACGAGTTGTGTCCTACCTAGGAAAAGGAGCTGTAATTCGCTATTATGTGCATGAATATGTTCTAACTATGTTATTTTAGCAATATAACAATCATTCTCAAATGAACATGTGCACTTTCCGCCAAAATATTCACATTAACGTTAATAAAATCGCGGAATGTGTTACGATACGAGGTCGAATCCGACCAAAGTTAGAAGCCTTGTTCACATATAGTTATACCGATGAAAGCAGAAACACGGTTGGCCATAATGTCAGAAAGCCCGGTTTCGTCAAATCGAGGCACCTATATCGATAATCCAATTCCAAGAACATCACGGAAACTACAATATATTTCGTTTCGATCAGAATTATATTAATACAAAGTATTCTTCTGTTGTTTTCTCCAATTTCCCAACAAATATTTACTGTTTACAAACATAGACAATATTTTCACTGGCTGCATACCGATATTAATTTATTCTGCATTTTGCGTTTAAATCGGCACGTAACTAATTGTATGGGGCACCTAGCCGTTTCACTAAACTTCGTACGACCAAAATGTTCGTAAGTGCAAAATTATGATAGTCTGTAAATTTCACATTTACAATGTTTTCTTGTAAACAATTATTTTATTTACTTTTATTTAGTGCAGCCGATGCTCAAAAAATGTAAATCCATCAATTCAAATTTCCAGACAATCCTAAATTTGCTCTTAGTTGTACGAAGTTTAGTGAAACGGCCCCCTGGGCATTGACCAAATACATGGGCGGATCCAGGGTTTCACCTAGGGGGATGGGTGGGGGCAGTCGAAATTCGGAATGACTGTGCGTGGATGGCAGGAGAGTGTGAAATAGAGAGACAGCAGAAAATCTTTGCATTTAGGAACCCATTTTCTCCATTCTGCTGCATTTTATGCATTTGATGGCTACATTGTATCACAGTTTATTATAACATGTATACACCTATTAAAGGTACATGCCCACTCAGTAGGGGCAAATTGTTATTTATATAGAGAATAGTAGGTTAGTGCCGTGAATGGGAAAACATATCTGGCAAGGCTCAGGAAACGGGATGGGCGAGGCTCTGCCGAGCACATCCCGTTTCCGTGCCGCGCCAGATATTTTTTCCCATTCACGGCACTAACCTACTATTCTATTTATCCCGTCAACACCTAAAAATGGCTTTAAAATGCAAAAATAGTATTGACTGGATATCAAAAATGTTTCACTTCCACTGTGTTTCACGGCACATACGCACTGTGTTGACGGGATAAATAAGAGACATCATCTGAGGTATTTTCTGGCAAAATAAACATTCATTCACCATTACCCCACATATTGATTGGCATTATTATGCATTTTATACCAGACGTAAATGTCCACACTGATATCAAGGTAGATAACCGTGTTTCCTTAAAATGCTAACGGACAATACTATTTATTCTCTGTATTTAGATTTTGATGTGCAATGATCATACTTTATAATCTGTCGAAAATACTATATTTTCAGGTGGCATATGTAATTAGTATAAATAATTAAAAAATAGCGTGCCTCATTTGCATATGAAAATAGCCTGATACCACCGCGAGTCACTATCAGTAAAATAAATGTTACTAAATGATTATATCTGCATAGCGGGCACTCGTAATTTTTAGAATAGTGACACAGTTATACACTTATTTAATTCCTATAAAGAACAGTGTGTGCCTAATGAGTGGGCATGTACCTTTAAAGGTATATGCCCACTCAGTAGGCACAAAATGCTCTTTATATCATAGACATCATCTGAGACACCGGCAAAATAAACATTCATTCACCATTACACCACGTATTGATTGGCATTATTTTATATCCGATGTAAATGTTTATTTTGCCAGTGTCTCAGATGATGTCTCTGATATAAAGAACATTTTGTGCCTACTGAGTGGGCATGTACCTTTAAAGGTACATGCCCACTCAGTAGGCACAAAATGCTCTTTACAGGAATTAAATAAGTGTATAATGGTGTCACTATTCTAACAAGAGTTGTCAGAAGACAACGAAGCTCGCCTGTTGGCAGCCTTCACTCAAACTTGGCACAGTTGTATACAAAACATGAATATTATATAACTTGACCTTGGGTTAAGGGGTGTGCGGTGGACCTTGACATTGGGGTCAGTGGTGGAAGGTGGGTCGTGGATTTGTTATAGCATGGTATAGCATATTAGGATGAATGCATGTATGAAATATCAATGCGCTCCCTGAAAACAGAAGTTATACAAAATTTAACCCAACGTTAAGTTTATGATTTTTGGTGATTTTCTACAGCATGATAGCTATTCACATGAGGAATGCATGTATGAATGTGCTAAGTTTGTGACCTTCACCGTGGGGAAAGTGGTGGGTGGGGTCATGGATTTGCTGTAGCACACTAGAGGATCATCAGATGAATACATGTATGAAATATCAAGGTGTTCCCTGTAAAGAAACAGAAGTTATAAAAAGACATTTACTCCAACGTTAAGTTTATGATGTTGATCCTGGGGAAAGGGGTGGGGTGGGTCATGAATTTGCTGTAGCACAATAGAGGATCATCAGATGAATGCATGTATGAACTATCAAAGCGTTCCCTGTAAACAAACAGAAGTTACACAACATTTACCCCAACGTTAAGTTTATGAACATGCTAAATTAGTGACCTTGACCTTGGGGTAAGGGTTGGTTGGTGGGTCGTGTATTTGCTACAGCATGATAGAGGTCATCTGAGGAATGCATGTATGAAATACAGATGTTATAAGACATTTACCCCAACGTTAAGTTTGTGAATGTGCTAAGTTTGTGACCTTGACCTTGGGGAAAGGGATGGGGGTGGGTCATGGATTTGCTATAGCACGATAGAGTATCATCAGATGAATGCATGTATGAAATATCAAGGTATTCCATGAAAGGAAACAGATGTTATAAGACATTTACCCCAACGTAAAGTTTATGAATGTGCTAAGTTTGTGACCTTGACCTTGGGGAAAGGGGTGGGTTGGGTCATGGATTTGCTAGAGCACGATAGTGTATCATCAGATGAATGCATGTATGAAATATCAAGGCGTTCTATGAAAGGAAAAATATGTTATACGACATTTACCCCACCTTGGCGAAAGGGATGGAGGTGGGTCATGGATTTGCTATAACACGATAGAGTATCATCAGATGAATGCATGTATGAAATATCAAGGTATTCCATGAAAGGAAACAGATGTTATAAGACATTTACACCAACGTAAAGTTTATGAATGTGCGAAGTGTGTGACCTTGACCTTGGGGTAAGGGTTGGGTGGTGGGTCATGTATTTGCTACAGCATGATAGAGGGTCATCTGAGGAATGCATGTATGGAATAACAAGGTGTTCCATGAAAGGAAACAGAAGTTATAAGACATTTACTCCAACGTTAAGTTTATGAATGTGCTAAGTTTGTGACCTTGACCTTGGGGTAAGGGGTGGGCGGTGTGTCATGGATTTGCTATAGCACGATAGAGTATCATCACATGAATGCATGTATGGAATAACAAAGCGTTCTATGAAAGGAAACAGATGTTATAAGACATTTACCCCAACGTTAAGTTTGTGGATGCCGACGCCGACGATGCCGGGGGTATGCCATAAGCTCTTCTGCACTTCGTGCAGGCGAGCAAAAAATTATGAGTGCCCACTGTATATATATAATCAATATAACTGATATTAATTGTACAACTGAATAATGCCAATCAACACATGGGGTAATGGTGAATTAATGTTTAATTTGCCAGAAAATGTTTCAAATGATGTCTGTGATATAAAGAACAGTGTGTGCCTACGGAGTGGGCATGTACCTTTAAATATAGAATACTAAACAAGAGTGCCACCAGTCACACAATCCATCCCTGAATCCGCCGCTGAAAAGCACTGCCCGATAACACAATGTATCGGGCATTGATGCCGATACAATGTTTCATGGTCAATGCATATTCGAGAACTACTTTCATTGACGTTAGGTATGAACGATACGGGAGTGTTTGAAGTGTCACGTTTCGGCAACTAGGGCAATGCATATTTGAGCAAATTATGCATATTCGACTGCAGAAATGAGGTGCAAAGTGACGTCGAAGGTATGTGGCTGTGACTGAAGAAATGTGGATTAGGGCTTTGTGGTTTTGCGACCAGTGTAGATCCAGATCAGCTTGTGCATCTGCACAGTCTGATCAGGATCTGCACTGTTTGTCAGTACATCATTGAAACTACTGTCATGCTTATAACAAGCAAATATGTGGCTGTTACTGGAGAAATGCGGCTTATGGGATTTGTAACTGGTGTAGCTCCTGATCAAATAGCACACACCCATAGCCTGAAAACGATCTACATTGCTTGTTAGAAGCATGACAATTGTTTTCATTAACAAAATGGCGAACAGTGCATATCCTGATCAGAGTGTCTGGATGCACAGGCTGGTCTGGATCAACACTGGTCGCAAAACACATAAGTCCCATTTCTTCAGTCACAGTCACACATAAGTTGTTGTCAGGCAGCTACATGAGTGTGCTATTTGATCAGGAGTTACACTGGTCACATATCCCATAAGCTCCTGTAGCCTATTTCACCAACGTTGCAAAATATACTTATCTAGCAATGTATACTTTGAGGGAGAAATTTTCAATTTAAGGATAAATTTATTCATTTTTATTATACTCAATTTATTACATTATCACAGCCATTTTGCTGCATACTTTTAATCATCAAATATATGCAGTCGTATAGTTCTATATAAAAAGATGCATTTCGGGACAAATAAATGATTACTCCCTCAAAGTATACTTTGCTAGATAAGTATACTTCGCATTTTGGTGAAATCGGCTACAGATCTCCAGTCACAACTACATATGGATTTCTGTATCCCCGTAGTGTATCACCATGGGAGACAACTTATGCATGTGTCAACAGTGGCCAACCATCTCAATTGTGGCTGTGACTGAAGAAATGGGGCTTATGGTGTTTTTTTTACCAATGTAGCTTAATAATGATCGATATTGCTTGACGGGTGTGTCAGTGATGGAATGGCGAACAGTGAAGATCCTGATCAGACTGCTGAGCAATACGGATCAATACGAAGGAATTCAAATTTCAGGATGTGTTTATGTTTGCCACTCATCCAAGTATTGGATTTACATTTATTGTGCATAGGCTGCATATGCTCAATAAATGTAAATCCATACTGCCAAAGACTTTATACTGTTTCAGTTATACCATTCGGAACTGTTGTTTAGAAACACGACATCTATAGTCTGTTTCACGAAAGCTGCCCAAATTTTACGGCTATATAGACAATTCAAAAACAATATTATTTTCGATAATATTAAATTAAAGGAAAATTTAAGAATGAGCCTTCTTTTTATTTCGTGAAATTTGGTCAAATATTCAGTGATTTTATTGCGAAAACAAAATTTCCCCATGTTAAATCCCCATAGACATCTTCACGGAGTGAAGATGTCTATGGGGATTTAACATGGGGAACTTTTTTAGAATTTTAGAAATACTGGACCAGATTTTTAAAATTTAACTTTTGTTTTCTTAGTTAGATCATATCCAAGCTATCTAGTCAGGTTTCGGAGTCAATTTCCAAATTTTTTCGTTTTTTGACTCCTCCCACACTTCCTTACCACTTTTCTCCCCCATGTTAAATTCCCATAGACAAATCAATTTTTCGTAATAAAATCAATATTTGACCGAATTTCACGAAATAAAAAGAAGGCTCATTCTTAAATTTTCCTTTAATTTAATATTATCGAAAAAAATATTGTTTTTGAATTGCTTATATGGCCGTAAAATTTGGGCAGCGTTCGTGAAACAGACTATAGTTTCAACTACTATATATCCTATAAACTTAAGTTACTAATCCAAACTTACCGGATTCTAGGTACAACATCGACCGGTGGGATTTACAACAGAAAGAAGAAGAAATAGCAACTGTACACAACCTCTTGAGACTTCTATACACCTCTGCAACAATATACCTTTACCAGCACGGCATGTTGTTTTGTCCTAAGGCATTAAATATTGCTCTAAATTAGCAAGTAAAACTTCAGCATGTTGTTTAAATATCAAATATCTTTATGGCAAATGGCGAAAACAGCAGATAAGGGACGCAACACCAAAAACCGCCAGACAAATGGAGAAATATTCTAACCAAGGGGAGCAACTGTGATGTATCGTTTTCGAGACAAAAATAAATTAGACGCACGGCAATGAGTATTACTTTATTTGCTGTCAGGTTTGTGAATATTTAGAGACGCTGTAATTGAATTGGCCCATGGAAGAAGGCAGCTTACTCATTCACGGGGCTATCCCCTTTCTTCCACTGACCCTTCAATTGTCGATGGTGTATGCGCACGTATATCATAAATTAGGTTATACTGTGCCTATATTTAGTATTAATTTGTTGTGTAAGTTTACATTGAGGTTGACTAAGCCGGTGCTAGAAGGCGGTTGTATCATGAACTGTGACAATACAGCACAAATGAACACTTGTAATAAAACCGTACATGCAACAGGGCTCTAGATAAAGAATTAGTAATTGAGTATTGTCACTCCATCATTTCTGAAGCAATTGGGTATTTTAAATTTTGAATTGGGTAAAATAAAATCACACTACTGTTTACACATCAACAGATAGCAATTATTGAATAGTTTGCTTAGAAATGAAAACTTGTCTTGGTATTTCATTAGAATTGTCTCCTTGGAGACAGTTCTAATGAAATACCAATATGTGTTTTCATGGAAAATAAGAAAAATATGCTTTATTGTTTTCTGCAGCATGATAAACGTACCACAAACTGGGTATGGCTTTTTGATACTCGCTACTTCTGATTTCAATTGGGTTTTTGGCAATTTTAATCGGGTATTTAAGCAAATACGCAGCTTATCTGGACCCCTGATGCAATAAAGCCGTACATGCAATATAACAGTACCTTTTTTTGGTAGCCGTGTTCGGCGATTATAAAGAATCGCTTGACTATGCCTTCGATTGTTTACAATGGGATCTCCTTAAACCGGACACCACTGTAATCACTTCGTGGCATATTCATCTACACACTGTTCCACATAACATCGACACTGATCAGGATCTGCACTGTTCGCCATTTCATCAATGAACAACCATCATGCGCCTTACAAGCAGTATAGATCATTATCAAGCTACACCAGTGTGCTATTTGATTAGGAGCTACATTGGTCATACATTACATAAGCCACATTTCTCCGGTCACATCCACATATGGGTATATTGGATTTACATTTATTGAGCATAGGCTGCATATGCAGCCTATGCTCAATAAATGTAAATCCATCAAATACTATATATTGTCAAAAACATTGAAAAGGGAACCGAGGGCGTCTTGTTTAGCGAGGTTTCATTGTAATCACGTCGTGTCACATTCATCAACACATTGTTCCACATAACAATTCATTATATGTGACTGGAGAAATGGAGCTTATAGGATTTTTGGCCAGTGAATATCCCGATCAAAAAACACACTCTTGTAATCTGATAGCAATCTATATTGCCTATTTGAAGCATGACGGGTGTTTCATTATAGGAATGAATGGCTTTTTTGTGGAATTGATCGGGGTATAAACTTGGAAAAGTCGCGGGAATACTGGACGAAGGCCGGAAGGTCTCGTCCAGTATTCCCGCGACTTTTCCAAGTTTATATCCCCGATAAATTCCACAAAAAGCCATTAATTCCTTATAATTACAGCATTTGAAATACATTCATGAGGAAAATGTGTTTATTTTCCGTTTTCTTAAGAATTATTTTAACTGCGCCTCACGGTTATGGAAAGTAGTTCGGCGTGGGAGTTTATTGGGATATCAATTTTGGACAGAGACTTGCTACGGGCCAATCAAATGTTAGGGAATTGTGTAAATATTTGTGTGCTTGAATTATTAATGAAATAGCGAACAAAGCTGATCGATCAGACGGATGCACAGGCTGCTCTGCAACTACACTGATCGCAAAACAGTCACATATAATAAATGTGTTATTTCATATATATATATGTGGATATCCGCACCCGATCCTCTGCGAAAAATACCCCCACCCCATCACCCACAATGTATGGCAATATACACAACGTGTTCATATATCCACACACAGGCATTATATGTACGGTATATACAATATATATTGTCGAAAGCACAACATTGAAATTTGGGACACAGAGTGTCCGATTTAGAGAGGCTCCACTACAATAACCGTGTGGCGCATTCATCAGCACTATATTCCACATAACATACTCTACAACTATTCATTATAATAGCAAGAACCACAAACATAACGTAAAGCAATCAGTTACCGATACAAACAG
The DNA here is from genome assembly GCA_029237695.1 of Conchocele bisecta. Taxonomy (NCBI): domain Eukaryota; kingdom Metazoa; phylum Mollusca; class Bivalvia; order Lucinida; family Thyasiridae; genus Conchocele; species Conchocele bisecta. The sequence goes on from CM055274.1 coordinate 47,115,680, forward strand.
TTCAAAGGAGATTGCATTTTGACTTTTTTTCTTTCTGATGATATAATGGTATTGGTTTGTACTCAGTACGGGGAATGGTTTTACAAAATGGTCTAGTGGCATTATGAACTGTAGATATGTCAGAGACGTCACCAGACCCTGTCTAAAGCTGAAGCCCAGGTGGGTGATTCAATGGAGCTAGTTGCGAACAGTAACTCTTGCAATCAACTCCCGTACCGTCCATAGCCAGCTACGGACGGTACGGGAGTAGATTACAAGAGTTACTGTTCGCAACTAAAATGGGGCTCGCAAAGTGAGAGAGTACGCTAGGTGGGAGGAGGTGGGGTGTGGAGTCCGACGGCATCCCCCCCCCCCCCCCCCACGACACACACGGATTTTTTTTTATAACAATGGTGCACTATCCTACATTTTATGGTGTTTTTTTTTGGCAAATATTTATTAAATCTCTTGTGAAATTGTATAACAGTAACACATTAAGGATGCAATCATGTTGAAACCCGGGATTCCAGGCCTCCGCCTAGCGACTTGCCTGATTGTGTAGAGTTGTTATCGTACGCATAAATAGGTCTGAACGGAATCGAATCGCTTTGTTAACGCAATTACAGCTTCGGTAAATGTTAGAGTTTTGTTTCTGTATTTCCATGGAAGGGTTTTGTATTATGTCTCTGCCAAGGCTCAGATTAAGATATGATCATGGTGTTGTGACATCATAGCACAATAATTCCAACACACAAATATTTACACAATTCCCTAAAATTTGATTGGTCCGTAGCAAGTCTCTGTCCAGAATTTATATCCCAGTAAACTCCATGCCGAACTACTTTCCGCAACCGTCAGGCACAGTTAAAATAATTCTTAAGAAAACGGAAAATAAACACATTTTCTTGATGAATTTATTTCAAATGCTGGAATTATAAGGAATGAATGGCCTTTTTAAGGAATTTATCGGGGATATAAACTTGGAAAAGTCGCGGGAATACTGGACGAGGCCTTCCGGCCTTCGTCCAGTATTCCCGCGACTTTTCCAAGTTAATACCCCGATAAATTCCACAAAAAGGCCATTCATTCCTATAGTCGATAATCCACTGGCTACGCCTTGTAGATTAATGTGACTGATTACAATACATGTATACTATTCGCTACAACATGTGCAGTTAGCATTTGTACTTACTAAAATATGCTATTACATTTGTGATATTATTAAAGTATAGACTGCATCATTTAAATTATTAAAATGTTGACTCAATTTGTGGAATTATTAAACTATTCGCCACAATATGTCCGGTTAACGTTTGCAGAATTATTCCAATAGTGATTACAACCTGTTCGGTGAACTTGTGTGGAATTATTCAAATATTGACTATAACCTGGAACCCGTTTCACTAAACTTCTTACGACTAAAATGTTCGTAAGTGCAAAATGATGATAGTCTGTAAATTTCACATTAAAACTTGTAAACAATTATTGGATCTACATTTATTGAGCATAGGATGCATATGCAGCCTATGCTCAATAAATGTAAATCCATCAATTGAAATTTACAGACAATCCTAAATTTGCACTTACGAACATTTTAGTCGTACGAAGTTTAGTGAAACGGCCCCCAGATCGGTTACCCTTTGTATAAGTATTCAAATATTGACTGATGAACTGATTGGTTAACCTTTGTAGCATTTTTGTAGAATTATTCAAATATTAACTATAACCTGATCGATTAACTTTTATAGAATCATTACAATATTAACTACATGTATATGTTCGGTTAACTATTGTAAGAATTATTTAAATTTTGACTACATGTACAGCGTGCTCGGTTAACGTTTGTAGACTTATTCAAATATTCACCATAGCCTGATCTGTTAACTTTTGTAGACTTATTCAAATATTCACCATAGCCTGATCTGTTAACTTTTGTAGACTTATTCAAATATTCACCATAGCCTGATCGGTTAACCTTTGTAGACTTATTGAAATATTAACTACAGCATGATCGGCGAACTTGATCGATTGACTACAGCCTGTTATGTTAGCATTTGCGGAATGCATTAGACAGGTATACATTGTAATAGATTACTGATTGCCAAATGCTGTGGTTGTGTTGTATATTGATACAATTGTTTGCACACTTTGTGACCCTTAGAGCTAGCGATATTTCCCGGAGTTTGAAACGGAGCTGTTTGCTAAAATTTGTCTCTGACTGGAAAAATGGGGCTTCTGTGTTTTGCGACCAGTGTAGATCCAGATCAGCCTGTGCATCCGCACAGTCTGATCAGGATCTGCACTGTTCGCCCTACCACCAATTAAAGGTACATGCCCACTCAGTAGATACAAACTATTCTTTATATCCGAGACATCATCTGAGACATTTTCTGGCAAAATAAACATTCATTCACCATTCCCTCACGTATTGATTGGCATTATTATACATGTTATATCACACCTAAATTTCCACACTGATATCAGGGGCGATAACCGTGGTTCCTAATATTTGTTAACGGACATTGCTATTTATTCTCTGTATTTATTTGTTCATGTGCAATGATCATACTTTATAATCTGTCTAAAATATATTTTGTTCAGGTAACGCCTTTAATTAGTATAACTAATTAAAACATCATACCTCATTTGCATATGAAAATAGCCTGATACCACCGCGAGTCACTATCAATAAAATAAATATTACTAAATTAGTATATTTGTATAACGGGCACTCGTATTTTTTAGAACTGGTGGCATAGTGACACAATTATACATTTATTTAATTCCCATAAGGAACATTGTGTGCCTACTGAGTGGGCATGTACGTTAAACCCCCCCCCCTACATCATTCATATACATTCAGTAATAAAGACGATAGACAATGGCTGATAAAACGGCCGCTTATCAGTGTTTGTTTTTGATGACATTTCTTGATACAAATGCGTTCCTATGTTGAACCGTTATGGTAATGTTTGCCACATAGACAGGTAATATGGAAGCGTCCTGGTGTCAATGCTAAAATATGTTTTATCTCCTAATTAAGAGATACTTAGAAGTTAGTATCTTCTAATTAGGAATTAGTATCTCCTAATTAGGAGTTAGTAACTCCTAATTAGGAGATACTATAACTCCTAATTAGGAGATAGTAAGTCCTAATTAGGAGATAAATATGTTTTAGCATTGGCACCAGGACGCTTCCATAGGTTAAACTATAGTTTATCTAGTTGGTACAACATTATACATGGCGCATTTCTTAACTTAAAACATTACCTGAGAAATAAGAATAACAGTCGAGTCTATTTGTATACCGAGTTAGTCGGGATCGGCTCGGAAACGGTAGGAATTTGTTCACGTTTCTTAGCCTTTTCTGATAAACGCGATTTCAAAGAACACATGCCTGAT
>CM055274.1:47119560-47207921 GCA_029237695.1 Conchocele bisecta
ACATGCCTGATATGATTTTATTGAATTCTGTTTCTTGTTTCTAACTACAAAACCAATAGAGCAGGGGGATGGGCGTATGATTGGTACATGGATACGTTATTTGAGACCCGTGCACCTTTTTGACTCACATAAGGTACCCGTATACCAATATGTCGCTCTGCATATTTGAGCAACTTTTTTATTTTATTCAGAGATGACCACAACATCGTTTCTGTATTATTTTCATTAAATGTATAAAATGCGGTGGCCATCTTGGAGTTGTACAGTGGTACAAAGACATCATGGAGTTCATCAGTTTTACAATCTGGACACAGTTTGATATTTATTACGGTACAAAATGTACAGGACCAGAAAAATAAATTCACAATCACGGCAACAATCAACTACATTAATGATCCGTTATATACCATGGAGCCGTTTCATTAAACTTCTCGTACTACTAAAATGTTCGTAAGTGCAAACTTAGGATCGTCTGTAATTTTCAATTGATGGATTTACATTTATTGAGCATATGCTGCATATGCAGCCTATGTTCAATAAATGTAAATCCACTAATTGTTTACGAGAAAACATTTTTAATGTGAAATATCATAATTTTGCACTGACGAACTTTTAGTCGTACGAAGTTTAGTGAAACGGCGCCCAGATACCAGTTTCACTAAACTTCATACGATAACAATGTGCGTATGAAGAGCTTTGTTAATTAGCATCTCACATTATCGTGGTTTACTAACGTTACCAATTGCACATACATACACACATCATTACAGTTCAGTTCAATTGTTTATTTACGTCTCATCAACTGTATGTACATCATAAAATGCATAGCAATGAAACAATACAGGTACATGTACAATTGCCATTATGTAAGAATTATAAGAGACAGCTCATTTAATGAGCAGCCATAATTACATTTCAGCATATACATGTACATGAAATACATTACTTGAATAATATATTTCTATTGAAACTTTAAAATGACTACACACCAATAGGCCAAGAATAAACCATTGCAGTTGCCGTTGCCACCGCGCTTATCCTGGTTAAAATTATCGGTTGCAACGATAACCGCTGTTGATTTATATTCTTGTTGCGTTCCGCGTTGCATAGCTACCGCTAATCGTGTGCATGGTGACAGCGCAAATGAACCATCACATGATTTATTCACATGTCTTAAGAGTAGGTTAAAACAGAATGAAATAAACCACAAACGAGTGTCAATATACAAAGGCAGCTTATTAAGAAAATGCTTATGAGGATATCACCTCAAATCAGATTTGAAATGAATTGATTAGCAGTATATTTGCAACCGATTTTAAAAGGGATAAAACACGCCGTTGCAATAAGAAATAGTTGCATTATTTACAAGTATACTAATTCACACATGGTACTATAATTGTATTATTTGTACAACAGTGTGCAGATCTTCGATTTAAAATATAGCAAAGGGTTTCGGCACAAAATCGTATTATATTCCAGTTCGAGGAAAAGAAAATAAATTTGGAATCATCAGTCATTTCAGCGAACAGTGGTTCAATAGAACATGCTTGTTCGTATAGCGCAATACGTATGTCGTTGTATATAGGGCAGCTAAACAGTACATGGTACTCATCTTCTACTTGAGTCATACAAAAAGGACAAACCCTATTGCCAATAGACAGCTGTTCATAACGATCAGTTTCCAACCGTAATGGGGCTACGCCGCATCTAAACTTAGCGAAAGCAGATCTGTGTGTTCGAGGCAATACAAGTTTGCAGTATGTTTCCATCCCCATGTCTGCTTAAACCGTTATAACGCATAAGTTTGTTACCACCATATCCCCGTAGACTAGTCATTCTATTCACAGTGCAATACCATTCGGTGCCTGTATAACTTTAGTCGCTTAACAATATCGCTGACCAAAACATTTCTAGAAAGTGTATGTACATGTACAGTATCAGGAGCCAAACAAAGATTAGCCCACTTACATTGAACAGTGTAGCACCAGTTTTTGCACCTTGTGTTGCCTTGTACCGAACCCCATGCAAATACCTTGTACGCAATTCTAGAAATATCAATATGGGTTAGCCGGTACTAGTGAATTGCAATACATTTCCATTGCTTTATGATAGGTGGTTCCCATCCCATGTCACCTGCCACTCCCGCCGAAGGGGTGTATTTACCTGTTCCTAGAAAGAATCTCATTGCACGGTTCTGTACAGCATCGATGCATGAGTATGGTTTAGTACCCCAAATTGCAGCTCCATATGATATAACAGACCATACAAGAGAGTCATATAATTTCGAATAAACTCTGTATGTCATTCCACCCATTCACTTAAACTTTGCAATCAGATGACCCAAAGACCTACTGGCGCTCTGTGCTACCATTTTAGCGGTGATATTATAATCGAGAAATTCATTCAAAATCAAGCAAAGATATTTGTACTTGTCAATAACATCAACAGTGTCATCTCCGCATTTAAATACTGTCCGCGTTCTGTGTATAGCATTATGTCTAAAATGAACGACATTACTTTGCCATGATTTATGTTCATATTGTTCGTGCTACACCAACCATTTAACTCGCACAACATGTATCTGCAATAATAACAACGTCATCAGCATATAATAACACAGATATTCTTTCATTACCGGTAGGTATACCTTTTCCGAGGGCATTAATCTGTATTGCCAAGGCAATGATAAACATGTTGAACAAGAGTGGTGATAACGAACAACCCTGACGCAAACCGGAAGTCACACTAAACCAGTCACTTACAAACCCATTAACCCGTACGCAGGCTGATACACATGAATATAGAGATATGACTGCATTAAAAATATTGCCAGTTAAACCAATATTGATCAACTTTTTCCATAAAATGTTCCTATCTATACAGTCATATGCTTTTCTGTAATCAATGAAAGCGCGGAACGTTGACAGACGTTTCTTTGTGCGTGTTTCAATGATTATTGTAAGTGTAGACAAATTATAAATCGTACGGCGCTTTTTCCGAAACCCATTTTGGTATTCCGCTAACTTCTCATTTGCGTCAGCCCAATTAGTCAACCGCTCATTTAAAATCGAAGCAAACAATTTATACAATGTAGAGGATAGAGTAATGCCCCTATAGGAAAGTGGGTCTCTATGATCCGTGGTGCCTGACTTCGGTATAGGGTTAATGATGCCTTTCCCCCAATCGGAAGGGACCTTACCAGACCGTAGACATATGTTAAATCAAATATGCAGAAATGATACTGCAGTGTCATTACGTATTATATATGACGGTATTCCATCCGGTCCACAGGCTTTACCTGTTTTCGCTCGGAATATAGCTTGACGTACTTCTAACAAAGAAATGTCGTTAGATAAAGAGGTGCTTATTTGACTACCTGGTTGTAGTGTACATGTATGTGATTCGACGCGTATATGATCATCAACAGTTACATTCACTTTCATAGGGATACACTTTACCTTATCTTGAGCATTACCAGCATTGCCAATATTTGTTCATGTATTTTTACATGTGAACACATCCACTAAAGATGTTCCAACATCGGCTATCTTTTAATCTCAATGTTTCGTTTAAAGGTACATGTCCACTCAGTATGCACACAATGTTCTTTATATCAGAGACATCATCTGAGACATTTTCTGGCAAAATAAACATTCATTCACCATTACCCCACATTTTATTATCTGACGTAAATTTCCACTGCTCAAGGGCGATAACCGTGTTTCCTTAAACTGTTAACGGACATTACTATGTATTCCCTGTATTTATTTTTGGATGTGCTTCATACTTTATAATCTGTCGAAACTATTATTTGTTCAGATGACGCATTTAATTAGTATAAATAATTAAAAACTATCATGCCTCATTTACATTATATGATACCACCGCGAGTGTCACTATCAGTACATGTAAAACAAATATTACTAAATGATTATATCTGTATAGCGGCAAACGTAATTTTTAGAACTGGTGTGATATTGACACAAATATACACGTATTTAATTCCTATAAAGAGCATGTTGTGCATACGTGGGCATGTAACTTAAACTCGGAAGTATTTCCCTCAGACCGCTGGACTTTGAGTAAACGAGGCTAGGCTGAATCGAACGATGATCAGGTATAAAACGGGTCATTAAACACCAAAACCGTTGTATATGATGGAATAGCGAACAGTACCGATCCTGATCACACTGTCCGGATGCACAGGCTGATCTGGATCGACACTGGTCGAAAAACAGATAAGCCCCATTTCTCCTGTCACAGCCACATATCACTACGAACATAATTATGATATATTAAAATTAAAACACGCTACTTTCATTCTGGATGAACACTGAACAAAGTCACGTTTGTTGAAATACACACCGTGAGGGAGAAGGATCTTAAATGTGGTTGTGACTGGAGAAATAGGGCTCATGGGATTGTCATGTGTAGCTACCGATTAAACAGCACACTCCTGTAGCCTGATAACTATCTATATTATTATTAGAAACGAACACAGATGCAGACTGATTTCGATCTACACTGGTCGCAAAACCCTATATCTTCAGTCAAAACCACAAATGAGTTGACTTAATATAAAATGTTGAAATACACACCGTGAAGAAAGCGCGCTATAGCGGTTTATGCAAACAGTGCAGATCCAGATGAGCCGGTGTAACGTGAGCCCCTTAAGTCCGTGAAAACCTTCAGCCTAGCCAAGCGGCTTAAGGGGCTCACGCTGGGGGGGGGGGGGGGGGGGGGGGGGGGTGTGAGCCCCTTAAGTCCGTGAAAACCTTCAGCCTAGTCATTTAGGCTTAAAGGGCTCACGCTGGGGGGCGGGGGGGGGGGGGGGTGGGGGGGGGGGGGGGGGGGGGGAGGGTGACAACTTTAAGCCCGCAATATGTTCAAATATAAGGCAAACAAACGTGAAATATATGGGACTGATTTCAATTTTCACGGCGGGGACAAAAGCACCCGGCCATGATAAGTTTCAGCCTGTCCGTAAACTTGATATATAGAGAACACATCGGTATATTTTCACACCCCTGTGTAAGTATATACCCAATGTGCCTATTAATAATGATAGTATGCAATATGTTCCAAAATAAGGGAAAAAAACGTGAAATATATTGGACTGATTTCAATTTTCACGGCGGGGACAAAAGCACTCGGCCATGAGAAGTTTCAGCCTGTCCGTAAACTTGATATATAGAGAACACATTGGTATTTTTTCACACCCCTGTGTTGGTATATACCCAATGTGCCTATTAATAATGATAGTATGCAATATGTTCCAATAAAAGGCAAAAAAACGTGAAATATATGGGACTGATTTCAATTTTCACGGCGGGGACAAAAGCACCCGGCCATGAGAAGTTTCAGCCTATCCGTAAACTTGATATATATAAAACCCTATATCTTCAGTCAAAACCACAAATGAGTTGACTTAATATAAAATGTTGAAATACACACCGTGAAGAAAGCGCGCTATAGCGGTTTATGCAAACAGTGCGGATCCAGATGAGCCGGTGTATTACACCGGCATTCAATGAGCATAGTTGGACTTCTAAATGTTTATATCCCGATACTTTCTCTAAAAAGTGTCATATAAACATGTAAGTTTTGTTTTATTACATGTTTTTGATGTGAACAATGGAAAAGAAAAGATGCAAACCAGCAGACGACACCCGGCCATTTAATTCAGCATTATAAGGGTTAAGTTATGCATATGCGTCACGGCAAACGTTTACCCACGGCTAGACACGGTCAAACTTTATTATTAGTATTTCACTGCATGTCTCCAGATAAGAAATTAGTAATTGAGTATTGTCACTCCATCATTTTTGAAGCAATTGGGTATTTCAAAATTTTAATTGGGTAAAATAAAATCACACTACTGTTTAAACTTGAACAGACAGCAATTATTGAATATACTTTGCTTATAAATGAAAACGTGTCTTGGCATTTCATTAGAATTGTCTCCTTGGAGACAATTCTAATGAAATACCAAGATGTGTTTTCATGAAAAATATGTTATATTTGTGGTCTGTTTATTGTTTTCTGCAGCATGATAAAGGTTCCACAAATTTGTTATTGCTTTTTGATACTCGCTACTTCTGATTTCAATTGGGTTTTTTATGCAATTTCATTGGGTATTTAAGCACATACGCAACTTATCTGGAGCCCTGACACTGATGTGATTAATGGTTAGATTGAACAAAATTAATGGTGGTGGCCTACCTAAACCTGGTACTCTTGCCAAATGATCCAATACAGTTCCACGCCTTTATAATTTAACAACATAAAAAAACTAGCCTAATCAGGTACTGTAACATTGTATTTATTTTACAGGGATGTAGGGAGATGTTTATTCAAAATACAACACTTTAATCCATATGGCCCATGAAGCAATACGAAAATGGCAAACTATAAATCAAAACATATCATAGTGACAAAGACAACAACAGGACTGGTGTAAATATAAGTAGAAAGTCGTTTAAGTGTATTACCCGTGGTGGAATGCAACAATTGTGCTGGGGATTCAGAATGGCATTATAATCATGCTGAATTTACTGCACAACTACATCTTACATAATACCACAGACAAAACAATTAAGTTCATTTCTTTCACATACAAAACGTCAGGCATATGACCACAATTATGTAATAACTATGTGTGACAATAATTTGACCACTATTATCAGTGTATACTGACTGTATTTTCATGTTACACTCAATAATATCAAAGGTATTAAATTCTGGTCAAAAACTATATAGCATTTTTATTGACTATGAAAAATGTTATGACAAAATAAATCGATCTTTTTTATGGCAAAAAATGATAGCTGAAAATGTAAGCACTAAAATGACTAAAGCATTAAAAGCTATGTATTCTGTTGTACGATCAGCAATAAAACATAACCAGAAAACATCCGAATTTATCGAATCACATATGGGGGTAAAAACAGGGGGATCCAAGCTCATCTCTATTATTTATGTTGTTTGTAAATGATATAATTGAAAACATAAACACCAATATAGATGGAATTTTTACTATAAACGAATTGAGAATATTTCTCCTACTATATGCTGACGATCAGGTATTATTCGCAACCTCACCAGAATCTGTGCAATCGATGTTAACTGACATAGAAAATTATTGTAACACGTGGAGATTAAAAATAAATACAGGAAAAACAAAAGTATTAATATTTGAAAAAGGGCGACATACCAATTATGACTTTTTTCTATATAATGAAAAATTAGAAATTGTAACATCTTTACAAATATTTAGGTATATATTTTTTCAAAAACGGAAACTGGGCTAGAACACAAAAATGTATATCTGAACATGCATCGAAAGCAATGTATAGACTATTTTCTGTATTCAATCATTATGAATTTTCCACACATGAAAAATGTAAATTGTTTGATAAATTGGTGTCTAGTGTTTTAAATTACTCATCAGAAATATGGGGGTTTCACAAAGGAAAAGATATTGAAAATATTCATACTAAATTCTTCGAAAAGTATATGTGTAACAACAAATCAACTAATCTAAAAGGGCTATACGGGGAATTAGGTAGAGTTCCACTGAGCGTAATTCGTAAAGTTCACATAACCCGATATTGGATAAAACTATTAAAATTAAACGACAATAATGAAATAACCAAAAAAAATGTATAACATGTTGAAAAGCGACGCAGAAAATAATGTATCGTATAACAATACAAATTGGGCTTATCAGATAAAAACAATGATTAATGACATAGGGTTAACAGAGTTATGGGTTAATCAAGACACATTATTACATAATAATACACATTATATCATGCAAATAAAACAGAGAATTTTAGATAATTACCACCAATCTTGGTATAATGATATAACTAGATCTCAGCGACTTTCATCGTATGCTAGATATAAATCTTCACTAACTTTAGAACCGTACTTAGATATTATAATTAATAGAAAATATAGAATTTCACTATCACGATTTCGATTATCTTCGCATTCTTTAGAAATAGAAAGAGGCAGATATCATAATATTCCCAGGGATGAAAGAATTTGTAAATGTTGTAATTTAAACTCTTTCTTTTAGTCTGTCCTCTTTACACAAACATAAGAAAACAACATTTCAAACCTTATTTTTGTAGATGGCCAACACTAAATAAGTATGATCATTTAATGACATCGACCAATCGAAAAACAGTAATTAATCTGTCGAAATATGTTTATTTTGCCAGCAATTTGAGAAAAGAATTACTGGAAGAATAAACTTATTTTTATTTAAGTTGCTAATACTGCAAAGTTATCATTTTGGTGGCATCTATTAGTGTATAATTACAATTAACAAAAGCTTCTCCATTTATATTCCGTAAAACATGTATTTTATGTGCACTACACAAGTTTTATGTTAAAGGCTAGAAGCATTGTATTGCTTAATGCTTAATAAAGGATATTGTATTGTATTGTATTATTGTATACGTTAAATATCAAGCATATCGAGTTAAATGAGTATTCACGTATATCGTGGGAAATTATACTGTTTGGTATGTGTATAAGCATTAGATGCGTTGGGAGAAGATGATCTCAATTATGTAAATATAAATTCATGTTTCTAATATTGAACGCCTGATATAAATATATGCCTAAATTTTTGACAGTTTTTGAAATTTCTGATTTTATTAGTTCTATAAACTTAATAATGTTCGGTCTCCTCCAATAATAAGTATTTATATATGTTTTTCTAATATCTGTATACATGTTACATTCTATAATAAAGTGATATTCATCTTCTAAGCAATGGCATAATGTGTATTTTCTGTTTTCTATCGGAGTTCTATTCCATCTACCGGCTTCTACCTCTAGGCGGTGAGATGATACTTTTAATATCGAGAAAAGCGATACGAAATTTTGGTAGTGTGATGTCTTTCAAATAATACTGAAGTTTGAAGTCGCATACCTGGCGATAGAATAATGCACGACTAGATTCGTTAAGTCGAGTTTGCCATTCTTGTACATAGTTGTCAGTTAATCTTTGCTTGAACATTGATAAAGACGCATCTATATTGCCGACACCCTGACTTAGCCAAACATGAAAAAAGCCATAGCGTGCTAGCATTGTTTTGACAAGTGATGCCCAATTTGGTTTATTCGGAAACGTTTGTATGTCATCTAACATCATATTATATATATGTTTGATATATTTATGGGGTTCTGACTCAATAATTTTAAACCAATACTTAATAATTATCATATATCTTCTAATAAGGAGTGGAGTTCTGCCAACTTCACCATAGACAAAATCGTTTTGAGTACATTTTTTCACCCCTAGTAATTTTTTACAAATGCAATGAAATGAACACGCTCAATTTGATTACCCGTTACAAAACCCCAAATTTCAGATCCATAATTTAGAATGGGCTGAATTAATTTGTCAAATAATTGCAATCTGTGTATTACTGTAATATCAGTGAATTTGTATAAATATCTATTAAGCCTAAAAATAGATTTTTGAGCTTGGCCAGATAAAAGCGATTGTGTTGCCGTGAAAGATCCACCTGTAGTAAAAACTAGAGATATGTAAATTTACTCACTATGATGGCGTTGTAATAGTAACATTCTATGTTTCTTCGCAATGTTCACCCTTTACGAAAAATGAGTATCTTAGTTTTTACAGTGTTGACCTTTAATTTCCACTTTATGCAGTATTTGTGTAGTAAGTTCAGGCCAGTTTGCATTCCACTTTCTGATTCTGCGAATATGACTATACCATCGACATATAGAAGTATAAAAAGTTTTAGCATACCAATATCAATTCCTTCCAAACCACCCGTTTCAAATTCCAATTCAAGATCATTCACAAACATGCTGAATAAAAAGGGAGATAAACAATCACCTTGACGTACGCCCAAGGTGCCAGAAAATTCATCGCTTAGCAGGTATATGCCCACTCAGTAGGCACAACATTTTCACTATAGGAATTAAATAAGTGTATAAGTTTGTCATTATTACATCAGTTCTAAAAAGTACAAGTGTCCGCTATAATCATTTAGTAATATTTATTTTACTAATAGTGACTCGCGGTGGTGTCAGGCTATTTCCATATGCAAATGAGGCATGACATTTGTTAATTATACATGTATATACTAATTAAATGCGTCACCTGAAAACAATATATTTTCGACAGATTAAAGTATGATCATTGCACATCAACAAATAAATACAGCGAATAAATATTAGTGTCCGTTAACAGTTTAAGTAAACACGGCTATTGCCCCTGATATCAGTGTGGGAATTTACGTCTGATATAAAATGTATAATAATTCCAATCAATACGTGGGGTAATGGTGAGTGAATGTTTATTTTGCCAGTAAATGTCTCAGATGATGTCTCTGAAATAAAGAAAATTTGTGCCTACTGAGTGGGCATGTACCTTTAACTGAGTAGAAGGTTACCGAACTTGAAACAACACAGGTAGCTTCCCTTAGAACAACTTCTTGGACGGCATCGAATGTTGAAATTTGCCGATTTTCTCTGTTTCACTGGTGCCGACCTCCACACCAGTGTAAACTGATTCACATCGAAAAATGCACCGGTTTCATGACGAGGTGACACTAAGCTCAATTTAGAGCTATCGCATGAACGAATTTTCACCTAGTAATCGGCGCAAATTTCTTGCGTCGGTTACTAGACGAATATGTGTGTATGCAATATCTTCTTCATGTAGCTGAATGGGAATTCGTCACGATTTCGGCGCCTATTTCGACGTGAAACTTTTTACACTGGCGTAGCACCAGTGCGTTTGATGTCACGTTGTTTAGTTAACGGATTTGTCGGATAAATACCACCAATTGTAACATAAAAGATGACCCGGAAGTAGTATTAACCCTTAGACCGCTACACACAACAACTGTCGTCTGCTATTGCTTTATATCTAGCATTATTTCTCAATAAAAACATGGTTTAATAACACTTTATAATCATTTCCAATGGAAATTATTCTAAAGTGCTGCCAAAGCATGTAGGAAATGATTCCAAAGTGCTCTCAAAGCATGTTTTTGGTGATAAAAATGGAAAATAGAAAAGAAACAGCAGACGACAAAAATAATATAGCGGTGTAAGGGTTAAGGGAAGTTACTCGCGATTTTCGAAGTTCGGTAACCTATTTATAAGTCTTGTAAACAGCGTTCAATGTAGAGACAGCACAGGCTGTACGGATGCGCATGCTGATCTGGGTCTACACTATTCGCATTTCAATACGCCCAACTGATCCAGTCACAACCACGCATCAGACAAATGCAAGATTATATAGAGAATAGTAGGTTAGTGCCGTGAATGGGAAAAAATATCCGGCAAGGCTCAAGAATTTCTTTATTTCTCATCAGAAGTATATGTTGTGACCACTCATTTGAACCGTCTCGCCGAGAGTGGTCACAACATATACTTTGGTTCAGAAATAAGGAAAATAGATAGAGAATAGTAGGTTAGTGCCGTGAATGGGAAAAAATATCTGGCAAGGCTCAGGAAACGGGATGGGCGAGGCTCTGCCGAGCACATCCCGTTTCCGTGCCGCGCCACGTCAACACCTACAAATGGCGGTAAAATGCAAAAATGGTATTGACTGGATATCAAAAATGTTTCAAGGCAGCGTGTTTCACGGCACATACGCACTGTGTTGACGGGATAAAATGATTAATTAATAGCTATTGCGTATACTTAATGTCGAAGGGAGGCTTTTTACTTTTCTGGAATTCTGTGGAACAAAACATGTTATTGTATGCGTAAATGTCAGTGTAGCATAACTGCAGAACCTTGACTGTATGGAAAACCTTGTTTCGGCGGACATACTTGTTTAAATTAGTAGACCTTTTACAATCTGACATTGCAACTTACATACTACATCTCGGCATATTTATATACAGGGCATGTGCAAAAAAGAAATGAAATGAAATACTATTTCAGTTAAATAAGTATTTTTTAATATATGGATATATTATAGTACAAATGGATGATTGTTCGTTGCTATTAAGGATTAATGTAATCTCGTTATAAAAAAAAATGTTACATGGCATTCAGGCAGACCAGGATCTACACTGTAGAACATAGATTACACAATTGCATTTATTTATAAGTAATAGTCCATGTACTCATATCATTCATTTCGTGTACTGTTTATTGATGTTCTACTTCACCACGTCATCACTATATCATGTATAATTTGAAGCATAACACATGTAACACATATACGTGGAGGAGACATGTTGGACAATCATAAAGATATCCCGATATGTATATCAAGGTATACAACTCTTCAGGGTTTGCTACCTATCTCCTGTTGTGAAATTTAAGTAAGTGCAAGGGAAATAATCATGGATCTAAATTGTACTTAACACATCTTTGACATATTTCCGGTTGTTGTTTCTGTATTAACACAGCTCGTGTGCAAGGTATGTGCATGAGGATGTGATAAATAAGTTATTATAAGCGATTATTTCCTCGGCGTTGATCAGATGTGTCAACCCCCTAACTCTCAACCGTTTACTATAAGTAATCCCTAGAGATTCGGCTTCTCTTCTCAAACTTTCTATTTCTGCTCTAGTTTCTGGCGTTATCATTTTTTCTGTATATACTTTTGTTATTACCTATGAAATTTATCTGTTCAATTGGACGTGAAAAAAAAATGATGTAAATTGTCACGTCCAATTGAATATAAACATATATATAAAAATACATATATATAATGGAGTGTGTGACTTGTTGTAAGACATTTGCGTGTAAAGACTATCTACGAAGGCATCTATCGAGACGTAGAAAATTTCCTTGTGTCACCCCACAATTTCAATGCCCCAGATGCCCTTGTTAATTCGTTAGTGCCCAAACTCTTTGTAGACATAAGCAACTGCGCTGTCAGGTGGCTAAAGGTGAACGTGGTAGACTAGAGCTGGTAGAATTAGTTGCTGATCTGCTGATCTGATTGGAGGAGAAAAATGGGGTGTTGAAATTGCATTTTAATTTAATGATTTCGACCTTTTTTCAAAAGTCAATTTCCAATATAATTGGGACTACAATATCACTTGTTATCGTTCAATACCACCACCAACTTTTGGTTGGTGGTGGGAGCTACAATACCGCTCAATAACGTTACAAACGTTGGTGGTATCATTTTAACTCCCTCTATACTACTACATGTATAATAATGCCAATCACTACGTGGGGTAATGGAGAATGAATGTTTATTTTGCCAGAAAATGTCTCAGTTGATGTCTCTGATATAAAGAACATGATGTGCCTACTGAGTGGGCATGTACCATTAAATGTGGCTTTGCCTGGAGAAAATCCAGCGGTGTGAACAGAAAATTTGTGAAACGAAGAGGAAACACCCCTGCCCTACTGCTTCCAATACCTTATCAATTTTGGGTAGTTTGGACAACATTTAGCAACTGTTTTTCTTATTTTTTTAGCAAAAAATAGGAAATCTTCTATAAATAGGAAAATTCACATCCTTGACTGAAATTGAGGTTATGAGTTTTGCGACCAGTGTAGATCCAGATCAGCATGTGTAACAGCACAGTCTGACCAGGATATGCACTGTTCACCATTCCATCAATGAATCATCCGACATGCCTCTAGCAGGCCATATATATCGGTATCAGGCTACAGGATTGTGCTATTTAATCTGGAACTACACTGATTACAAATCCCAGGCACAGTCACAAAGTATTCCGACCTATGACATCAAAATACAGAAGTATATCTATTTATCAGGTAACGTTCTATCAGGCCGTATAACATGTTAATTCGTGATATCCAGATTTTAAGCTTTAAATGATAGGCACATATAAGGTGTAGTTCGTTAAAAATAACGCAGATTTGTGATTACATGAATTTTAAACCTGCTTTCCCACATCCCAGGTTATAATAAAGGAAGATTTGTTTTTCTTCCATTCTTTTTCGGGCAAAATAAACATTCATTTACCATTACCGGAAGTTAATTGGAATTACATTGTATTATATTTTATATATCAACCATGAATTTCGACTCTCGATATCAGGGGTGGTAATCGTGTTTCGTTAAACTGTTTCCGAAACAACTATTTATTCTCTGTATTTACTTTTTGATGTCCAATGATCATACTTATAATATGTCGATAAAATTAATTATTCAGGTGACGCATTTTAAAACTGCTATACATAATTTAAAAATGTCCTGTCTGATTTGACTATCAAAATAGCCTGATACAGATTACTAAATGATTAAAAATGTATATCTGTATTGCATGCACTCATACATTTTAAAGCTGGTGGACAGCTATACAATTATACACTTTTATCCCGTCAACACAGTGCGTATGTGCCGTGAAACACGTTGCCGTGAAAAATTTTTGATATCCTGTCAATACGACCTACTCACTGCGTATGAATATGTGCAGTTGCTCGGATTATTTCCTTGCATTTTAAAGCCATGTATATGTGTTGACGGGATAAATAGAATAGTAGGTTAGTGCCGTGAATGGAAAAAAATATCTGGCGCGGCACGGAAACGGGATGTGCTCGGCAGAGCCTCGCCCATCCCGTTTCCTGAGCCTTGCCAGATATTTTTTTCCATTCACGGCACTAACCTACTATTCTCTATATTTAATTCTTAAACAAATGGTTTGTGCGTAATCGGTAGGCCCCCAACGTTAAATCTGATTTACACATTATCCCAGAAGATCAAACGTGGCCGAGGTCGTCTCGCCAGTTGCTTCAGCGTTTGCTCTAATCTCCAGATCCGTACCACCGAACACGATCCACACAAACACGGGCATCCGCTTGCCGGTCCTTACACTGAACCTTCAACTGGCCCAGTTTAGTACACCCCGTGTCATCAACAAACTGCGGATTCTTGTCCGGGGACGCAAACACTTCCAGGGTGAATGTAGTTACTTCCCTTGTGACTGGCTCACAATCGACCCCCGGCATGTCATCGTGTACAGACGTTATCTGATCAACTTCTGCGAGTTGAACAGTCCGCTGCACATAGGTTTGCCACCTTCAATGCATTTCCGTTCCACTGGATGCACGCCCTCAACAAAGTCTTTGTACAATTCTATTCCGTACGAGTACCGACAAACGCGAGCTATAATCACGTGCGGTAAATGTCCAAATATTTTGTATTTATTTTTGAATTGTCAGTGGACAACCCGTTTATTTATATATATTTTTGAATTGTCAGTGGACAACCGTTTATATATATATATATATATATATATACATATATATATATGGTATGGAAAATCAAAATCGTCCAACAGTGCTAATACAAATGGAAAAAAATGAAACCCCAAGCGCTTTCGGCTGTTAGGCCTTCATCATATATATATATATATATATATATTTTTTTTTTGAATTGTCTGTGGACAACCCGTTTATTTATATATATATATATATATATATATATATATATATATATAAATAAACGGGTTGTCCACTGACAAAAACTGGTTGTCCACTGACAATTCAAAAATAAATAAAAAATATTTGGACATTTACCGCACGTGATTATAGCTCGCGTTTGTCGGTACTCGTACGGAATAGACAACAAATGAATAACAAACATGTATAACAAAGTCAGCGACCTACAATGTGGAGCCGATCAGACCGTGGTTATGTCCGATGTGGTAGGATTCACACTATTGGATCTCACAATAAATACAATTATTGTCAAATTCAAAAGGCTATCGATATTAATTTATCAAAATATTTTGATGCAGTTAATATTATAATGACAAGCAGTGTGGACTCAGATTTTGATCGCACGGATGGTCGTTCTGGTCGGAGTCTAAGCTGATTGTTTCACATTTAGCTGAATACATGTAGATGTCGGGATTTATTGTTTTTGCAGATATATAACCGATTGAACTGTGGACAGACTGCAGATATAAGCTGTCTGTTCGAAGTAAAATTAGGTATTTTATATGTGTATTCTTATGCTCTTTCAAAGATATTTATTTTGTAAATGTACACGTTCAGTGGAACCTCTCCAAACCCGGACACCTTGGGATGTTCCACTGTAAATCAGACATGTTAGTGCTTTATGGGACATTCTAGTGTTTTGCAGTCATGAAACGTCATTGTAATCGGAGATACTGATGTCCAAATATTACCGCACCTTTCAGAAGCGCCAACTCGGCTTCATCTGGTATAATCACCTTTTTATCGATAAAGGTTTGCTGTATGGCATCTTGCAGCATCGGTGATTCGGAAAACCCTCCCACCATGAGAATCGATTCAATCCCCATCGCACACTGCTCCGCTAACACGTTCCGTACATGCGTTACGATTGTACCGCATGTAGACTTAAATAAGTCTTTCAGAAGACTTGGTTCAGCTTCAAGTTTATCACCAACGATTTTCAACTTTCCCGAGTAATCCGGTCGTTCTTCTATTGCGTCCTTCAGAGTGATCCGTTTGACATGCTTAAGCTCATTGTGAAATTCTACCGGTATTTTGAACCGCATATTATGTGAAATATCGGGTTTTATTGTCCGTTTCATAACCTTAAGTTCTTGCATCATATTCATGTAATCATATGCATGTTTCTTTTGGAAAGCGCTCATAACTTTTTCTCCAACAATATTGGTGAGCATGCCCAGAAAAGCATCATCTATGGTGGTCCCTCCCCAAGGTCCTCCATTCGCGGACAGAAGCTCCTTTAGGTTTCCGTCTGGCAGTACCTCATAGACTGCTATATCCACTGTCCAGCCTGTTAAAAATACACGACACAGTCAAGAGATCCACGATAATAATCGAACACGACTCCAGAAACAAATACTAAGTATAAGGTTCTACAATGTCCAGCCGTCAGTAAACGTTTGCCGTGGCACGAGGGAACTGTTTGAACCCAAGGGCGTAGACCACTGGTTCAAACAGTTCCAGAGTGCCCCGGCAAACTTTAGCCATTTTCCGCACGATATGTTGGCCCAATTATTCAAGTTCAGCAAGCACCGTCGCTGATCAGTACAACTTCAATGTATGATGTGTGCTTATGAAATAATATAATTGTATGTGCATTGAATTAATATGGTGCTAGTCGTTATTAAACTCTTTTTTTTACTTCTCAAGGAACATAGGGCTTATTTGTTTTTCGACCTGTGTAGATCGAAATCAGTCTGCATCTGTGTTCGTTTCTAACAATAATATAGATAGTTATCAGGCTACAGGAGTGTGCTGTTTAATCGGTAGCTACACGCTCACAATCCCATGACCCCCGTTTCTCAAGTCACATTTAAGATACTCCTCCTTCACAGTTTGTATTTCAACAAACATGACTTTGTTCAGATATCATCCAGAATGAAAGTTCAATAGCGTGTTTTAATATATCATAATTATGTTCGTAGTGATATGAGGCTGTGACAGGAGAAATGGGGCTTATGTGTTTTTCGACCAGTGTCGATCCAGATCAGCCTGTGCATCCAAACAGTGTAATCAGGACCGGCACTGTTCGCTATTCCATCAATGAAACAAACGTGCCCACCTCCGGCGTCTATTATCAGGTATTTGGCGCCTGACCGGAAACACTCCATTGTTGTGCCAGCCCCCTTTCGGCCCCTTTTGATCGGAATATGTTTACAGAACAACGACGCAGCTTCCGGTTCCAGGGCCAACAAGAGCGAAGACGCCTTCATCCCCGCCTGAAATCACGAGTCTATCTGGACTGTCCACAGGTGAACGGCAGATAGTGAGACGAGTAAAATTGCTAAATATTTACATTTATAGTTCACCCTACTTTCTAAGCCAATCGCTGGAAAGTATTGTGCTCCACTTAGTTCACATATTGCAACGTTTAACCCCAATAAGGTGTGTATTACCAGATTTAATTACTAACTGTTAGACAGGAAATGGACGGGACATTGCATTGTACACTTGGCTGAACTATAAGTCGCTAGGCCAAGCGCTCCCTCGCATTTAATTCCTTAAACATCCAATAGATGAAAAATAACTTATACTTAAAATAACAATACCGCGTTTGTTTGTATCCCATTGGGGTTTGTCGTCTTCGCTCCCGATAGTGGGTGTCTACATAGATACCAGGTAAGTGTCTTTTGATATCAAATTTATCAGGCAATGCTAGGAATGCCGAGGCTCGCCGAGGATCCTACCGTATCCAAGTGGAGACTGATAAGCTTATCAACAGACACAAGGCTGTAGCGGATGGTCAAATTTGAAACAATTTGCATTGAAACGAACACTGCCTTGTTTACGTTGCGTCATTACACTGACGCCATTCGGTAATGTCATGTGATGCCGTTCGACCAATGAACGTGAAGGTTGAACATTGTCACTACCGCTGTACGCCTGCCTATTTTATACTCGTAAACAGTCGCTATTTATTTCGTCGTAGCCTTTTCTATGGAAGCGTCCTGACGCCGATGCTAAAATATGTGCATATCTCCTAATTAGGATCCGAGATACTAACTCCTAATTAGGAGATAGTATCCCATAATTAAGAGATAGTAACTCATAATTAGGACTTAGTATCTCATAATTAGGAAATACTAACTCCTAATTAGGAGATATTTTCTCCTAATTAGGAGTTAGTATCTCCTAATTAGGACTTACTATTTCCAAATTAGGACTTACTATATGTGCGGATGCTAAAAGATGATTTTTCTCTTAATTAGGAGACAGTAAGTCCTAATTAGGAGATAGTAAGTCCTAATAAGGAGATACTAACCCCTAACTAGGAAATACTAAGTCCCAATTAGGAGATAGTATTTCATAGTTTGGAGTTAGTATCTCCTAATTAGGAGGTACTTATATTTTAGCATTGGCACCAGGACGCTTCCATACTTTCCGTCTCCTTTTTGGTAAATTGTTCTATTTTACTTACCAATTCGGCTGCTTCTCTCATGAATTGCTTAGCGGCATCTCCCCATATTGCTGGTACAGTCAACACCCATAATACGTCGTCCTGCGCAAATTCAAATGTCCCTCCTCCGCAGGTAGTGATCATATGGTCCTTGAAGAATCGGATAGACTCGGAAATCACGCGCATCGCGTTCATTGGCTTCCCCGTGTCGTCCTTGATTATCGTCTGCCTGTTTAGGCCCTGGAATTGTAAACCTAAATGTGTCTCCGTAACCATGGTAACTCCTACTGTGATAAGTAGTTATGGCCATTTCGTTTCTTTGTGTCTATTCCGCGTAAAGCCGAAGAAACTCAAAACGTTCAACCATACAGACCATAAAACAAACATTTGCAGTCATGTCATCGTTATTACACTGTGTAGAGTAGATGGGCTGTGGAATTTTACTATACGATCACATTGGCCAAGTTGTTTTATGAAAGTGTTGTTAATAAAACACTATTTATATTCATGAATTGTATGCTAGTAAGATTCAAGATATTCCATAGAGTTGGCCGCACGGCCATGTTTGAACGAGTGTGTTTGGTGATCAGGATTTATCCCGTCAACACAGTGCGTATGTGCCGTGAAACACGGTGCCGTGAAACTTTTTTGATATCCAGTCAATACAATTTTTGTATTTTACAGCCATGTGTAGGTGTTGGCGGGATAAATAGAATAGTAGGTTAGTGCCGTGAATGGGAAAAAATATCTGGCGCGGCACGGAAACTGGATGTGCTCGGCAGAGCCTCGCCCATCCCGCTTCCTGAGCCTTGCCAGATATTTTTTCCCATTCACGGCACTAACCTACTATTCTCTATCTACACCTCTCTCCAGACGACAATGTTACAAACTAGGGGAAACCTGGAACAGCTGTGATACAATAATAGTGTTTATTATACAACCTATAAATAACCCCATTCCCAGTGGCTCAATCACGCGTTTTTGGCCGGTTCATAGAAAGTGATATATACCGGTAGGACTGCAATATATACCGACTAGTTGTATATCTTATCTCCCTTGAGATAGCATATTATATCACGCAAATTTCTATGGGGAGGGTCATAATGTCGTGCTACGCCTAAATGGCGAGAACGATCAAGAAAATAGTGCCCACTGCCAACTTATCAAACAGCGTTTTGGTCTGTCTTGCTTTGTATCTAAAGCCTTACATATACAATTCTCTATAGTTTTCACATTTTTATGCTCAGTTTATCGGTTGAATTCTGGAAAATAAGTACAAAGACATTTCGTGCGTATGAATACAGCAGCTATTAGCTTTAGTTCTCACAGTTAGGTAGCAGTAACCAGTTAGCCGCCAGTTTCGTACAATTTCAAACAGTATTTTATTCTAGAGAAAACGTATGAATGGGAATGGGCTTGCACCATCACAGTACATTTGCCTCTGGATGCTGATTGAGAAAATATGCAACTTTCAATCTCTAGTTCCGCATGTGAACACTTTTTGTGGAGATAACACATTTCAGTACTTTCAGTAAAGTTAGACTAACATGTAAAATTAATGTCTCTATATCGTTGTTTACTTTTATTTTGTATTAACGGTACATGCCCACTCAGTAGGAACAAGCTGTTCTTTATAGGAATTAAATAAGTGAGTAGTTGTGTCACTATTCCATCAGTTCTAAACATTACGAGTGCCCGCTATACAGATATAATCAGTTAGTAATATTTATTTTACTCGCGCTGGTATCAGGCTATTTTCATATGCACATGAGGCATGATATTTTTTAATTATTTCTACTAATTAAATGCTTCATCTGAAAATATAATATTTTGGACTGATTGTAAAGTATGATTAATTTATTGCACATCAAACAATAAATACACAGAATAAATAGTAATGTCATTTAACATTTTAAGGAAAGTGATCGCCCCTGATATCAGTGTGAAAATTTACGTCTGATACAAAATGTATAATGCTACATGTACGTGAGGTAATAAAGAACATGTGTGCCTACTGAGTGGGAATGTACCTTTAATCTGACATTTTCCTTTTTCTGTTATCGTGCATTAGAGCGTTAAGCTCCTCTGAGAGGGAGGGTAATGGGAGTCATTTGGTCATAGTACCAAGATGCATGTATTATGTCTACCTGTGAGTTATACAGATGCATCTTGAACCTCCGGAAGTAAAACCATTCGCGATAATACCCGTCCATAACTAGGTCACTGTACTGCTCCTCCGCGTCGAACCCGAACGAGTGAAATTTCTCATTTGGGCGGAATAATACACAGGACGGCGTCTTCATTGATATGTTTTGATGACTTGGTGACCAATGGTTAGCGAAAATCTGTTAAAATAGAGAAAATAAAACATATACAGGGAAGATGTGTTGAATATGGAAGTGTCCTGGTGACAATGCAATAATGTATTTGTATCGTAATTAGGAGATACTAACTCCTAATTAGGACTTACTTAGTATCTCCATATTTAGGAGTTAGTATCACCTAATTAGGAGATAAAACTTTATTTAGCATTGCCACATATAGTAAGTCCTAATTAAGAGATAGTAAGCCCTAATTAGGATATAGTAAGTCCTAATTAGGATATATTAAGTCCTAATGAGGAGATACTAAGTCTTAATTAGGAGTCCTAATTAGGAGATACTAACTCCAAATTATGAGATACTATCTCCTAATTAGGAGTTATTATCTCCTTATTTTAGCATTGGCACCAGGACGCTTCCATATTTGAAGGTTAACACAATTTAAATGAAACAAACGAAAAAGAATGGAAAACGAAGTGAAAACGATCGTTTTGTACAACGTATGCATAGAAACGATTCTCAGTTGATGAAATGTTCATAGCAAATGCGGCTAACCCGAAATTTCTGCAAGTTATGCTTACATGCCAGTCGCGCTGCGTTGCAGACATTCATTTCGGGCTAGGTTTCGGCTTGCTTTCGCTTTCTTTGGTATTGTATTGCAACATAAACGATGGTATCACGGGACAGTTGAAAACGCGTCCCCGCGTCCCAGCCACCGCTGACCCAAATAATTTCAGGTGACCCTTGTGATAAATTTCTAAAAATCACTGACAGAAACACACGAGACAATAACTATTTCACAAGTTCCTGATCAAATATCACACTCCTGTAGCCTGATAACCATATATAGGTATTATTAGAAACATGACAGGCGTTTCATTGATGTAGAGGTGAACAGTGCATATCCTGATCAGTCTGTGCGGATGCACAGGCTGATCTGGATCTACATCGTGCGTAAAACCAAATTGCTCCATTTCGTCAGTCACAGTAACATTTACGATCCTCTGTATGTTGCATATTTTACGTACGTTTAGCATGTTTAGCGAATCCTTCTCATCGCGAAAGGAAAATGCGTAGCCAGAGAAAGTAGTTCCAAAGTCAATGGCGGCAACAATAAGCGCTTCATGAGTCTTCCCTCGCTGTTGATCTGCCATCTTGGTTGATGTTTCACGGATGCCGGAACATTCCAATGTTTGATGAAGGCTGTGAACGATATTTATATGTTTCACGAAGGCTGTGAACGATATCAAACTGTTTCACGAAGGCTGTGAACGATATCAAACTGTTTCACTAAGGCTGTGAACGATATGAAACTGTTTCACGAAGGCTGTGAACGATATTTAGATGTTTCACGAAGGCTGTGAACGATATCAAACTGTTTCACGAAGGCTGTGAATGATATTAAACTGTTTCACGAAGGCTGTGAGCGATATCAAACTGTTTCACGAAGGTTGTGAACGATATTTAGATGTTTCACGAAGGCTGTGAACGATATCAAACTATTTCACGAAGGCTGTGAACGATATCAAACTGTTTCACGAAGGCTGTGAACGATATCAAACTGTTTCACGAAGGCATATTCATAGTACTATATTCAAATGTGCAGCACTGTCCTAATCTAGTACAGGTACATTTCAGGTAAGCAGAGAGTCAACAATTTATGTGCATACAGGAACTATTTTTGACCGATCGCAGCTAGGTGGTGCGGGGGCATGCCCCTCCCCCCCCCCACATATTTTAATGGATATGCGAAACCCTGCTTTCTGGGAAATTATAAAGCATTTTCACAAATATAGTGAGAGAAGTTTTATATCTTAGATCTACGTCAGTCAACGTTTTGTTCAAAATGATGCACAGGCCCGGGCCTTTTGGCCTAAAGACAGCTACGCCCATGCCTTTACAGCACCTGTAGCATATTTCACCTAAATTGCAAAGTATACTATTCTTGCTAAGTACACTTTGAGGCAGAAATTTTAAGTTTAAGGATACATTTATTAAATCGCAGCCAGTTTGACCGTGATAATGTAATAAATTAAGTATAACAATTCTGCATACTTTTAATCATCAAATATATGTAGTCGGTAGTTCTATATGAAATACTGCTTTTCGGGATAAATAAATGATTACTCCCTCAAAGTATACTTCTCTAGATAAGTATGCTTATTTGATGAAATCGGCTACTGGTCCCTTGCCCTTGGCCCCAGGTGTGAAATTCAGGTGTGATTTACTGCCGCGGCATGAATACCTAGGAATGGATTCAACGTTAACCCTTAGAATGCGGGAAACCAAAAATGTCGTCTGCTGTTGTTTTATACTTTATATTCTTTCTCACTAAAGACATGGTTTGACAGCCCATTAGAATAATTTCGATTGGAAACGATTCTAAAGTGCTGTTAACCATGTTTTTGATATGAAAAATGGAAAAGAAACCATGCAGCAGACGATAAAATTTAATATGCGTATTTTACAATCTACATAATATATTTTTGGGAAGGGCATTTACTGGGAATTGATAATGAAACTAAATGACAACACATTATGAACACTGCTCCTTATATAACACTACTACAAATTTGGGCATGTGACGTTCTTACCTTACCTTCTCTACACTGTGTAGAAATGACGGAACGAAATTCAAGGTTCTTAATTTTCGTCTCTACGCGGTGTATCAAAAGAGACGAAAAATACCTAACAAGGCGCCATATTTGCTTTATATCCGACACAGGGTAGACTGACACAGGCACACAGTATTACGCTCGTTAAATAAGGTATAAATAACGAAGGCGAGAAATTACTGGATACTGGACGCTAGTCCAGTGACAGTTTTTGTCGCTGAAGAACGGCCGGGAAAAATCGTCCTTTGACGGGGCATTTGGGCAGGTTTTATTACGGAAAACTCAACACATAGCTTTTCATGAAATTTCCACCCTAAGGCCACACGTTGGTGCTCTACCTGTTGACATGCACAGCTAAGGGAAAAAAATGTTAGAAAATCGTGTTTTGGGGAAATTTTGCCCGATTTTCGATGGGAACAGCCATTAGGGTCGATAAATGGAACAGCCAGACACTTCACCATTTTATTTTCCGCAGTAAAAAATAGTTCCACATTTGATAAAAAGATTTCTCAGCTACAGACTCTGTAATTGTACAAAGTAATACAAATAATACATAGAATTGATAAATAAAACCAATATTAATTAATTTAGATCAAGCTTTATCTACTTTTCTCAAAACGCGCTCACGCGCAATAATTTACGTCTGCTTGTAATTTGGAAAGATTCGACGTTTTGTTCTCCGATCGGTAGGTGTTAAAACTTTCTAAATCGGTACATCTCAAGACATTACTAGTCTCACAAAACGTTAAAAAGATCATACTATAGTCATATCATCTGGTGGAACATGGTACAAGTACTGGTTCATGCGCAGGTCCCGAGAATTGCAGTAAAGTGTTTGACTATTGTTACCCCACCCACTTCGTTGACCTTCGTAATCTGAAACCACCGAGTGCTGACAAAGATAACACAGGGATGTGACTTGTAAATAGTTTTGTTGTGTGGCAATTGACTTTGTTACTCATTGTATGTATTTGTTTTGGTAGATCTTTGGGATTCTCTTCTGTCTTGAAAACAAAGTGTGTTCTGGACGGAAAGTAATTTTCGTCATATCATTGGCAGTAACCAATAGTCGGACTGTACCGGAAGCAAGTCAAAACGGCCCCTCGTCAAAACGGCACCTGGTCACAACGGCCCGGTTTTGGTCAAAACGGCCCCTAAGTTTTGGGAATTTGGTCAAAACGGTCCCTACTACAATGGCCCCCTATTATATATATTATTTTCTTTTCTACACACATGTATATATATTCTTAATATTCATCTAAAATAACAATAATAAATGACCTTGTATTATGAATATTGATGAAAATGAACTTTAAAGGTACATACCCACGCAGTAGACACAACATGTTCTCAAAATCTGAGACATCATCTGAGAAATTTTCTGGCAAAATAAACATTCATTCACCTTTAGCCCACGCATTGATTGACATTATTATACATTTTATATCAGACGTAAAATTTCCACACTGATATCAGGGGCGATAACCGTGTTTCCTTAAAATGTTAACGGACACTATTATTTATTCTCTGTAGTTATTTTTGATGTGCAATGATCATGCTTTAATGTAATAATCAGTAAAAACTATTATTTTTTCAGGTGACGCATTTAATTAGTATTACAACATATCCTGCCTCATTTGCATATGAAAATAGCCTGATACCACCGCGTGTCACTATCAGTAAAATAAACATTATTAAATGATTATATCTGTATAGCGGGTACTGGTAATTTTTAGAACTGGTGGAATAGTGACACA
Organism: Conchocele bisecta; assembly: GCA_029237695.1. NCBI lineage: Eukaryota > Metazoa > Mollusca > Bivalvia > Lucinida > Thyasiridae > Conchocele > Conchocele bisecta. Next base: position 47,145,092 of record CM055274.1, read on the forward strand.
CTTATACACTTATTTAATTCCTATAAAGTGCCTGCTGAGTGGGTATGTACCTTTAATATGCATGCACTATATTGTTTTTATATTTATTATTATCTTATTATCTTATATTTAAGGGTAGGAATTGGCTAGAGGACCTTCCAAACCCAGGTATTTGAGCCAAAAAATGCAAGCCAATGACCGTTGGCCCGTTTGTTTCCGAATTTACTAATATCTGCCATACAGTCGAAATATGTGCATTAAATGAAGGAGGCAATGAGGCGGTTAATTTAACCTAGCTAGTTCATTCTTCTCTCGCACGAAGCCGGTGTGTAAGACCGTGAAAAGGCCTGAGTGTGAGTGCATGTGATCTATGGAGACTCAGCGTAACAGTGTTATCCTATATGATAATGATATTTGACGGTTGGTCAGGGAAAAAACATATCGTGCCAGGGAATGATCGTTATTGGGCTATGCAAAGTATGATGTAATATGTTTCGCGGCTTATCGTTGTATACGAGATGCTATTATTCAGATGTGGCGTTTATCTGTTGTTATTACAATAGTAATTTCAAAGAGACACATTATATGTAGTTGTAATTGCCAAAACAAATTCGTGGATGGCACTTATAATGAGACACATTACATGTACCACACACGAACCCACAATTGGCAATTTCAGTTTTTACTCCATAACAGCGTGTTCCGAACTTGTCCATGATTGATCATTGTCTAAAATACAGTAGTATTTATCTAAATAATTTATCAGGAAATTATAGGAAATTGCATTCAAAATTAGTGTCGACCATTATGAAAACCAGACACTAGTGACGTTATTTTGATTTCACAAGGGCTTGCATAGTTCAACATTTATTCAGCAAATCATTGGCACTACATGTATGTTAAGTTTTTCAGATTTTGTTTTATCGCATGATATAGCCTGGTATTGATTCCGATGAAGGCCTCTTTTTTGACTGAAACGTTTTTGTTTGCTTTGTCACTTTCTTAACATTTAGAGCATTTATATTTTTGGGAAAATTATTTAATTGATTGAAATGCAGTAATTATTTACTGGTTTCATTCCTTCGGGTTTTGTTAAGTAATTATCAGCCTGTACATCCACTGATCAGGGTCTATGTTGCAATACTATCCCACCATTCGATAATTGGATTAATCCTGCTATGCAATCAATAAACAATAATTGACCATCATGCTAGTGACATAGCGTAGCGATTTTCACGAAAAATATGAAAATATTTTGTAACGAATACGGATAAAACACGATAATATAATACAATTTTTGTCTTGTTTTATTAAATTATATTAATTATCATTATTATTCATTATACTACATTATACAAACTATATACTATCAAAAACTCTTATCAATACATAAAATAAAAATTATACCTGATTTTTTTGTAGGCCCTTTTGACCAAATATGGGCCGTTTTGACCATTTATTTTGGACGGGGAGCCGTTTAGACCAATTTAGGGGGGCCGTTTTGACCTGGGGCCGTTTTGACTGTAATCCGACTGTACCAATAGCCGGACAAAATGATTAAACTTGTCAGTGGAAGTCTTTGTCAATAATATCCTATTTTTGTATAACAGATTTTTTCTAATTTCTCCATGAAAGTATATTCTGTGACCACCATTTGAACCGTCTAGTTGAGACAGTTGAAAAGAGTGGACACAACATAAACTTTCAATGGGAAAAATAAGATGGAAAATTTGGAAAATATTCAGAATGTAAAGGGTTAAAGACACATGCAGACTGCATGCATAATTGCTTATGTGTTTTATATAAATTTGGAAAATGCTCAGAATGTAAAGGGTTAAAGACACATGCAGAGCCCATGCATACTTGCTTATGTCACGGTACGTAACTCACTGTGGGGAGGAAGTGTGTATTCGTGCCAGGCTAGCTCAGCCGGTTAGAACGATGGTAGGTAAACCAGAGGTCCCGAGTTCGAGCCCCGGGCAGGTGCACATGTTTCTCACCCTGTGACATTTGGCACCCTGTGACATTTGACGCCCAACGAGGGACCGTGGCTGATATATATTATACTACCCAAAATCTACCAAAAATATGTAATTCAGAGACGAATTAAATACGTGAAACCAATATACTGCACAATCCCACCGTTATGATTATTTATGTTTGTGGGGCAAACTATGAAACAAACCAATCAATTTACGACACACAATCGTTATTTGTTTGTAACGACCCTCACAGCACATTCAATAGTGATGGGTGACACCACTCATTCATGTCTATGTCGTGCCTGACAACTGAGTGGGGCATATATACCTGCTGAATCCATATGATATATTATGTGCAACTCAATGATAGGGGAATCCATGATAGAAACTTTGTCAAAAAGACTTTGTCATTTGATGGAGAATACAACAGAAATTAATGTTTTTGTGTTGAAACAACCCTCAGCACATTCAATAGGGATTGTGACACCACTCACTCACGTCTATGTTATATACTGACGATATACCTGTACAGTCCATATGCTATTTATTGTGCAGCAACTATGAAAGAAACCTTGACCAAAATTCATTTTTGTCTCGCCCGCTTGCGGAAAGCGCGATATAGTCGGCATTTTGGCGTACGTACGTACGTGTGTCCGGTTAAAGTTTTTGGTTAAGTTTTTTGGTTAATGTTTTTGGTTATGTTTTTTGGTTAAGTTTTTTGGTTAAAGTTTTTCGTTATACTATATCTCTGCAACTGCTTTGCCCATTACCTTCAAACTTCACATGGGTGTTTATCATCATCTATATTTTCATTCTAACCCCCTCCCGTGCGGCCCATGTGCCCAATGTCAAGGTCAAATTACTTTGAAGTTTTTGGTTAAAGTTTTTTTCCCGCCCGCTTGCGGAAAGCGCGATATAGTCGGCACTTTGGCGTACGTATGTACGTACGTGTGTCCGGTTAAAGTTTTTGGTTAAGTTTTTTTGTTAAAGTTTTTCGTTATACTATATCTTTTTTTTAGTGTCCATGCCTCGCCACAAGGAGCGACATGCAGGCCGCGGCCATCTAGTTTGTTGTCTCTCCCGCGAAAGCGGAAAGCGAGACATAGGTTTTGCTTTCCCGGAGGCGGCGGCGGCGGCGGCGACGTCATAATTCAATGTTATGTTTTCGTGTTACGGTCATTACTTCAACACCTTATCAGCTACAGTCATCAAACTTTATACATACCTTTACTATGATATGTAGATGAACAAGGACTATTCTCAGGGCCCCATGGTCAAGGAGAAGACCCCAGGGTCAAGGCGGAACAAGACGAGACATTTGATTCCGCGGAATTCTTGTTTGTATTGAAAAACCCAACCCTCACAAACACATTCAATATGGATTGTGACACCACTCAATCATGTGTATGTTGTACACTCACCATATACATGCACGCTCCATATATTTGTTGTGGAGCAACTCTATGAAAAAAACCTTGACCAAAAAACTTGTCATTTGACAGAGAAAACAACAAAAAATCATATATTTTCGTTGAATGACCCTAACAGCATATTCAATAGGGATTGTGACACCACTCACTCAGGTCTATGTTATACACTGAACATATACCTGTACAATCCATATGCTATTTATTGTGGAGCAACTCTATGAAAGAAACATTGACCAAAACACTTTGTCATTTAACAGAGAAAACAATGTTGAACGCCCCTCACAGCACGATCAATAGGGATTGTGACACAACTCAATCACGTCTATGTTATACACTGACCATATACCTGCACAATCCATGATAACTTTGTATTTTTTTTGTTGAACAACCCTCACAGCACATTCAGTAGGGGTTGTGACACCACTCACTCATGTCTATGTTGTACATTGATCATATACCTGCTGAATCAACGTGATATTCATATTGGTGCAACTCTATGAAAGAAACCTTGACAAAAAGACTTTGTCATTTGACGGAGAAAACAACAAACATGTATGTTGTAACGACCCTCACAGCACATTCAATAGGGATTGTGATACCACTCACTCATGTCTATGTTGTACAATGACCACATACCTGCACACTCCATATGATATTTATTGTGCAGCAACTCTATAACGGAAACATTGATCAAAACACTTTGCCAGTTGACATGTTTGAAGGAGAAAACAACAAAAAAATCATATATTTTTGTTGAACGACCCTCACAGCACATTCAATAGGGATTGTGACACAACTCACTCATATATATGTTGTACACTGACCATACACTTGCGCACTCCATAGGATAATCCGATATTTATTGTGAAGCAACAAAACAAAACAAAACATCATTTATTTGGTTTGAATGACCCTCACAGCACATTCTATATGGATTGTGACACCACTCACTTGTTTCTATGTGGTGTACACTGACCAGATACCTGCATAATCCATAGGATATTTATTGTGCAACAACTCTATAAAAGAAACTTTGACCTAACACTTTGCCATTTGAAGGAGAAAACAAACAAAAATCATATATTTTTGTTGAACGACCCTCATAGCACATTAAATAGGTATTGTGACACCACACACTCGAGTCTATGTTGTACACTGACGATATATGTGCACAACCCATATGATATGTATTATGGAGCAACTTTGTCATTTGAGAGAGAATTCACAAACAAAATCATATATTTTTGTTGAACGACCCTCACAGTACATTCAATAGCGATTGAGACAACACTCACGTCTATGTTGTACACTGAGCATATATCTGTATAATCCATAGGATAATTATTTGTGGGGCAACGCTATGAAAGCCATCTTGGCAGAAAAACTTTGTCATTTGATGGAGAAAACAACAAAAAAATCACAATTTGTTTTTAACAATCCTCACAGAACATTTCATAGGGATTGTGACACCACTCACTCACGTCTATGTTGTACACTTATATACCTGCATATCCATAGGATATGTCTTGTGTAGCAACTCTGTGAAAGAAACCATGACCAAACAATTTGTCATCTTGTTGAACGACCCTCACAGAACATTCAATAGGGATAGTGATCAATACCACTCACTCACATCTATGTTGTATATTGACCATATACGGAAATTTACAACATGCCACAGTGCACTGGTGCATATTTTAATTATGTTTTACATGCTTACGTGTATATACAGAAGCTCTATAAAAATTAACGTAGTATTGAATTTAATAATGTTGTGTTTATCGGTTTGGTCAGGCCTTGTAGTGCAGCGGCTAGCATACTGGTATTCATACTAGTGACCTGGTTTCGAGTTCCAGTGGGGCCCATTCTGGTTAAACAACATTGTTATTTTCAATACTACTGGTAAACATATTGTAGGGTGTTTTTTTTTTGCATCTGCCTGTTCATTATGTTAGTCCGTTTTTCACTGAATGCAACAACTATAGCTTGTACCACAATAACGTACTGCGGTGTGTGTACATAAGAAACTGATGTATATAATTTGAGATACCTGTGATCTATAATACCTATGTTGTATGCATGATTGACACAAATATCGCGAAAATGAGCAACTGGTGATCTGAGGATCCCCATTGCAACCCCTTAAGGGGAATGTGACGGCATGAACTCCATGTCTATATTGTCCAGTATATATGTCTGAATAACACACACTTGAGTGGGGTACTTCTCCCTAAGAACGTGTACAAATAAGCCGTGTTTCAGGTATCCCGACCGACCCTGTTTTTTTGATGTGGTCGTAATTTTTTTCATTTATTTAAAAAAAAAAAAAATTGTTACTTTGATATTTATTTATACAAAAAGTATATTTAGCTGTCATTGTTATGCACAAAATGTGTTTTAAACCAATACTGTAAGCATAGCTAATATTTAAAACAATATTTGTTATTTTTCACTTATGTTTGCCTAAACAAAATATATATAATATATATAAAAAATAATTGACAACCTACCGACCACATTTTTTTTCAGCATGTAACCTGAAACACAGCTAATTTGTTTAGGCCTTATTAGTTAATACTGTCTGCTATTGTAATTTAGTGATCATTTTATTGTCGCGCCCGCTTAAATTTCTGAAAGCGCGATATAGCTTGCAAGTCGTTTCTGTAAACTTGTAAAAAGCTTTGGTGTTGCATTATTAAAACTGAATAGTGTATTATAATATCTAGGTTTATTCCCGTTTAAGTGAATGGGATTGATCCATGATAATTCTCCGGCCAATCCATTCGTCAGAAAATGATTTTCACACTAGTCTGTTTATTAAGAGTTTGTTTTTTTTTTAATATGAAAATACAGTGCAGATCCTGATGAGACAGCACGTAAGCCGGCTCATCTGGAACTACATAAAGCTTGCAAATATTGCTGTAGAGTCTGTGGTGTTAAACATGTTAAAAGGGTTAATGCCGGTATGTGGCTATTGACCGGTATGTGGCTATTGACTGCTGTTCCCCACTTTGATGTCCTTTAGCAGATATGTTGGCAGTAATACACCCTTTGTCATCTGCTGTTTTGAATATTTCAAATATTTTCCATTAAAGCTTGTTACTCCAACATATTAGAATCACCTCATCGATTTCGCCAAATACAGTTCATGCTTTGCATGACGTTTCATTTGAGTTTCGGATTTCTCGCTTTCGCATTGTGCACTCCTTCAGGTGTGCACACACAACTGGTAAAAATAAAATAAACATGAAAAGTCATGCAGAGCATGATGTTATTAGCCGATCAAAAATCAGGGTTCAAGGGATATATGTCCGCATTTTAGTAGTTACTGAGTCTCGGGGGGGGGGGGGGGGGGGGGGGGGGGATGGGGAATGATTAATGAGCGTTAGTGAGTATTGGTGTTTAACGGCCTATCAACAGCTAAGGTCATTTAAGGCCGGGCCAAGGGGTTGTACTATCCCGCATTAAACAGGTCCACGATGAGGAAAATTCCCAAAATCAGAACTAAATATTTCCATGCCACACCAGTCACTTTAGTAGCTCGGCCCCAAAGTAATATGATTTGCCATAAGCTTATTACTTCTTAATGGAGCATAACATGTTAACGTTGTCACTTGTTTATCCCTTGTTTATCGATTTAAATGGTTTAAATCGACTCGAAGCTTACGTTCAACGGCCGCACAAACTCGATTGAACTGCACGCCTTCCAATGATTTAAATACGCAGCGCGCTTAAATAGTCAATTACGTTTTTTTAATGTGCGCACTGGTCATTTAAAAAGGGGTGGGGCCCATCCGTGATTTTTTGGGCGATGTCGGGCGCAAGACAATCAATAATTTGCGGCATTGACAATAATTAAGGGGGATTGCCGCAATCGCGCGTGCTGGATGCATCCCTGCCATCCCTGCATGATACGTAAACAAATCAAAGTTCGCTATGAAGGGCAATTCTTCGTTTTGATTGGTGGAACATTTTGTGAATATTAACTAGCGTCAAATGACGCGCATACACGATCCAATGGGATAAATCCGAGATGCTGGGGTTGCTAGCAGAGATTTTGAGCAGAGGTCGATTATATATTAGCCGAATAAACACATTTTACGCGATTATACGTGGCTGAAACTTGTTCTGTTTAATAAATAAAAGCTTTAAATTAGCCCAATAATCGGCGTATGTTGGCGTATATGGCCATTAGAGCCAACTATGGACTTCAACAACAACAACTTCCGGGTTCAATCTCTTCCGGCGTTCAGCTCATTACGTATTCAAAATTGTGTTATTTGGCTATATTTAAAGTTTTAAACGGAGATAATTGCCAAAAATGCAAACTTTATCGGTTGATACAATTTGGAAGTGATACAGCAAAATAGATCGCCTAATAATAAAGATAAAACTGCTTGAACTGTCAAAAAATGAAATGAAATAAATAATAACACACGCTAGTAATTAAAATTTGGTTACGACTTTGAAGACGACAAATCAAATATATATATATAATAATATATAATATAGAATAACTATATACAATATATTCCCGTATTCTTACATACCTGAGTGAGACTGTTACCTTATTTCTGAATATCCACCTACAATGACATACAATTAGCTGTCTGTGTAATCGGGTAGTTTGGTCTAACGTGTAGCAGTAAATAGGCAATATGTAGGCCATATATTCACAAATTCTTGTTTAGTAAGTTGTTTATACCTATTTTCTATACACACTGAAACACATGCATTATACTTCCGGTGTAGGGGGCGTATTGAGTTTGTCGCCGGCGCAGCCCCAGATCCGCGCAGTCTGATCTGGGGCTACCCGGTTCGTTATGTATTATGGATATTCTGCGTAAATATGAGGGCTCGTTTACGTCTCTACTAGATGATCATGAGCTACACTGCACCATTGCTCACATATGATTGAAACCTAGTAGCTTTTCATGTCAATATTAAGCTAAAGCGATATACGGTATATATATCACATGGGACACTAGCTGACAAAACGGGCTTATTATGAGCCATTAACTTATTGTATTGAAACCTCTCTAAACAGGACACCCTGTGAGGTCTCCAATGTGTCAGGCTTAGAGAGGTTTCACTGTAAATCAGGGATTTGATCATTCTGAGCCATAGTTATGTGCTATGCGATCACGTACAGACATTATCACATGAGATAAATGACGAAGAAACTAAAAAAAAATAAGATCACAGGTGTTTTAGTGGTGTCCGGTTTAGAGAGGTTCCACTGTACATATTGAAACACATTTTTTTTTGCATAAAAAAATATTCTCCATGTGTGTGAGCAGCACATCGTGAAGTAAGAGGAAATTAGTAAAAAATGTGGCACTTTCAACGAAATCCAGCATTTTTTATTTTTTTAAAGTTTATTAAAAAACGAGGAAATCCTCTAAAAGGAGGAAAATTCACTGCTTTTGGGGCAAACAAACTTTTTTCTTGAATAATTTACACCATGATTCGATGTAGCAATTAATGATGACTAGCACCAGTAGCCTCCTTCACCAACATTGCAAAGTATACTTATCTAGCAAAGTATACTTTGAGGGAGAAATTTTAAATTTTAGGATAAATTTATTAATTTTGATTGTACTGAATTTATTACATTATCACAGCCATTTTGGCTGTGATAATGTAATAAATTCAGTATAATAATTCTGCATACTTTTAATCATTAAATATATGCAATCCTTAGTTCTATATGACTCGGACATAATGCATTTAGGGAAAAATAAATGATTACTCCAGCAAAGTATACTTTGCTGGAAAAATATACCGGCTTTATGAACTAGCCTACTACTGATTCTCTTAATTATGCACACAATTATATGCTGTTATGACTCATTGGAACCGTCTTGTCGAGACGATTCAAATGAGTGGTAACACCACATACGTTTGCGAAGAAATAAGAAAAATAGCATTAAATATTTCAATTTATTCATACGGCTCATAACGTTACTGTCTGTTCCACGAAATGCTGCCCAAGATTTATTGCTATAAAAACACTCCAAACTGCTTATTTTTTTTATATAAAACGATGTAAAACTATTTTTTAAAAATGAGCCTACTTTTTATTTCAAGAAAATCCGTCTAATAACAAAGTTATTTCGAATAAACAGTCATGGATGGGCTTTTGCCTTATCAATTCATTTCACCGAATTTTAGTTGTTGACAATAAAACAAGAAACTACTATTGCAATAATCACTTCCGATAAACAACAACAACTATTATTGCGAACTGAACACAAATTATTAATAAATTTGTTTATTAACATCATTTTCTGGCACACAACGTAAACAATTTGCAAATCATTTAATCTTCATATATTTAGCGAATATCATTCATCCATAAGGTTCCAAGTCGATCTGATACTATTGCTAATACGTCCTAATGTATTGTAAATTGTGAATGCTAACGAACTTGATTCGATTAAACTCCTTCACCAACCAATCAGCATTTAGTAAACCAAGTTGTCCGCCGGAAATTCGTCCGGCAAAGAAACTGGCTCACAGGAAGTGACTGTATACTTCCGCCGGAAATGACGTATATATGGTGTTCCCAAGTCATACCATTAGAGAATGTAGATTTACACCGGTGTCGATGTGCGAGGATATGTGCAATTAATTTTGCGTGGTAGGAACAGCGTGCCAACCTCAGCTTGGCGTTGTCAATAGATACGAAAGCTGTAGCAGATGATGATGACATCATGTTGTATTTTGACCAAATTCTCGGCATTTTCTTCTGGAATTCTTGTACGAACACCGAGAAATGGAGGCATGATTCCTTTATTTTTCAACCTGGCAAGATTTGCTCTCATAAATACAAGGTTAGTGTCTTTGTTTTAATGATGAAATCCAGCAATTAGTTCGATGCTAGAAAAATGTTGAAAATCTGATCGCACGTGACATTTTAACATTGCAACCATGCATTCAATTCTTGATTTATGGCCAAAAAAAATAAAAAGATGGCTCATTGCTAAATTTTGCTGAAAAATGATTTTATGCCAAAACATAAGAGTTTTAGGGTGATTAAATAGGTGTAAAAGTTGGGCAGGTTAACGTGAAACAGACAGTAGGTGAGTTCAACATGAAATTGGTAAAAACAATTAATGTCGCAAGAAAAGACTTACGTCTGTATTGCCTCCTGTGCGGTATCGCCATATTCGTTTGTTGTTGTTGTTGTTTTATGCCGATATTAGCGCGTTTTGTAAACAATCCATATTTCCTGAAAATGATGCAATGGGTTGACATAACTAGAAGTTTCTGTCTATAAAAAGGTGGGTTATGGTTGACAGAAATTTCTAAGCATATGCGGAATTTAATTCCACACTTGCTCTCGATTTCAAGGTGCATGATCACGTGTCTGAAAGTGTTGAAAGCGCACTCACTCCAAAGTAAGTATTATTTGATATTTTCCTTAATATGCAACGGATTTTTGTGAAATATGGCGCAGCAAACGTGTCTTCATGACCTGCATTTGGTTGTCTCGGGAATTCGGCACATACTGATGTCAGTTGACACGGAAATCGATTATTCGCAAAAACGACAGAAGTTTGGGCCAAAGTGCCGATGCCACCAAATGCAGCATAACGAGACGCGTTTGATGCGCCATATTTCATCAAAATATACATAATAAGGACAATATTACAGAATACGTACTTTGAATCTGAGGCGCTTCTTGAAGTTTCAGTAATAGTTGTTGTCCTTGTAACAACGTGATCATGCACCTTGTTTTTACGATGACTGACAGCACAAAACTAAACCACGGTGGGCATAGTACACGCCACGGGTACCTGCTATTTAGATGGGATGCACTGAATCAGGGAAGACAAATCCTCCACTTCAGACCATACTTTATTGAATATCTCATTAACTACTGAAGCGATTTTTACACGATAAAGCACAGATACCCCGGAAATAAAATGAATAGCAACACCTGCCGATGTCTCCGTAGATTTCCAGTAGATTTTTAGATTTAGACGTTCAGGAGTTATTTCGAGAAAACCTATATTTTGCTGAAAATAAGAAAAGATGGGATGCACTCGCGTTTAAAATTCTGGGTTTCTTGACGGATTCGTGAATATGCAGTAATATAAAGCATGTCAACACTACTCTATCTGGGCATGTGCTTGTTCGTGTGTCTCTTTTGGTGACTATAAACTGTATTTTCTACCGATTTCGGCGCACATTTTGGGTCCGAGTGCAACCCATCTTTCCTTATTTCCAGTAATTGTATTTACTGACCAATGGTGTTCCCCAAATACCCAGTGGAGTAATTGACTGGAGTTTCATAAGTCAGTTTTGCAGCCAATCCAATAGTAAACTAATTTTCAGACGAGTCCATTTATGAAAAGGGAGTGTTTTTGTTCTCAAAAATATGAAAATTACTTCTAGCAAGAGTGCCGTAAGTCACAAAATACGCCCGTCGAAGATGGTCCAGACAGCGAAGATGCAGAAATGTGAAGCTGTCACCAAGGCAATAAACATTAATGATTATTTGAAACTCTATAGCATTATTTCGACCTCTTGTTGTGCTAAACATGCATACTAATATAGGCAGAGATGTGTAAATTAGAAATGACATATAATTATACAGATTACTAAGTGATTAAAAATGTATATCTGTATAGCATGCACTCATACATTTTAAAACTGGTGTCAGCTATACAATTATACACTTATTTAATCCCTAAAAATAGTTTGTGCCTAATTGGTAGACCCCAATACTAAATCTGATTTACACATTATCCCAGAAGATCAAACGTGGCCAATGTCGTTTCGCCCGTGGCTTCAACCGTTGCTCTTATCTCCAGCTCTGTACCACCGAACACCATCCGCACAAACACGGGCATTTGCTTGCCGGTCCCGTCAATACACTGAACATCCAACTGACCCTGGAAAGTACACCCCGGATCATCTACAAACTGCGGATTCTTGTCCGGGGACTAAAGGTTTGCTGTATGGCATCTTGCAGCATCGGTGATTCTGAAAACACTCCCACCATGAGAATCGATTCAATCCCCATCGCACACTGCTCCGCTAATACGTTCGAACGTGCGTTACGATTGTACCGCATGTAGACTTAAATAAGTATTTCAGAAGACTTGGTTCAGCTACAAGTTTATCACCAACGATTTTCAACTTTCCCGAGTAATCCGGTCGTTCTTCTATTGCGTCCTTCAGAGTGATCCGTTTGACATGCTTCAGCTCATCGTGAAATGCTACGGGATTTTAAAGCATATATGTGAAATATCGGGTTTTACTGTCCGTTTGATACCCTCGAATTCTTGTATGTTTCTTTTGGTAAGCGCTCATAACTTTTTTTCCAACATTATTGGTGAGCATGCCCAGAAAAATATCGTCTATGGTGGTGCCTCCCCAAGGTCCTCCATTCGCGGACAGAAGTTCCTTTAGATTCCCGTCTGGGTGTACCTCATGGACTGTTATATCCACTGTCCCGCCTGTTAAAAACACATGACACAGTCAAGAGATCCACGATAATAATCGAACACGACTACAGAAATAAACAAAAGGTTCGACAATGTCAGGCCGTGGGTAAACGTTTGCTGTGGCACGATTTAACTGTTTGCACAGGACTGCAGGACGCAAGCACGGTCGCTGATCAGTACAACTTCAATGTATGATGTGTGCTTATGAAATAAATATAATATAATGTGCATTGGTTTAATATGGTGTTAGTTTTTCTGACTTCTCAAGGAATTCGACATAGCCGCGTTTCTTATGAAATTAGTAAACTCGTTTAATGAATATCATATTAAGTCAACTCATGTGTGGTTGTGACTGAAGATATAGGACTTATGTGTTTGCGACCAGTGTAGATCCAAATCAGTCTGCATCTGTGTTCGTTTTTAACAATACTATAGATAGTTATCAGGCTACATGAGTGTGTTGTTTAATCGGTAGCTACACGGTCACATTTAACCCTTTCACCCCTAAGTAACTCCCCTGGATTTTGATATGTTAATTTTGCAGCCAATCCAATCATCACAAAATTATTTTCATGCTAGTCCATTTATGAAAAGGGGGTGTTTTTGTTCTCAAAAATATGAAAAATTACTTTAAAAAAGGTGCAGATCCTGATGAGACGGCTCGTTACGAGCCGTACACCGGAATGCCTTTTTGTGAGTATTATTGGACTTTTAAAATTAAATGTTTATATCCCATACAAATTCTCAAACATGATGTTTATTCTATAATACTATAAAACGTACATGTTTATATGACACTGTGTGTATTTAGTTATCTTACTCCATGCTTTTCTCTGTCTAAGATATTTAATCGTTTCAACATCACAGACCAGTATAGTGCTATTGGCAAATAATGTAGATCCAGATGAGCCGGCTCGTGACAATTGCCTGATTTACAGTGAACCCTCTCAGTAGTATAGAGAGAGTCAGTTCATTACCGTTCCTCATCCTGAGCATTATAAGAAGAAAAGAGCAAACCAACGATATAAAAAATTTGAAAATATATAAACATAATAAAATAGCTCCCAACGAGTTGTGCGAAAATAATAATTATTTAAATATTTTCTATTAAAGATAAAAAAATATAATAATTTATATATACCAATATATAAAATGTTATCTGAAAAGAGAAAAATGTCAACAGTTACAAAAACCCCTGCAATACCCCACACACTGATTTGTGGAGATAGTCAGGGTGAAAATAAAATCACACAACTCAGAAAGGAATTAACGAAAATGGGAGTAGTATTTTCACTCAGATAAAATCCGTGGCAAATCTGTACTGGTTTCAACTACCATGTTTCAACTACCCGCCTATAGTAGTTTCAAATACCATTGCGATAGACACCAACAGACAAACCTTTTTTTCGTCGAATTTCGGTAGTAGAAACTCGGATTTTTTCTAGGAAAAATTTTCCAATTGAACATATAATTTCAACTACATATAGTTCAACTACTTCTCAAAAATGCAAGGAACGAAAAAGTTCGCAACCGCAAAGACATGGGAATACGCTCTGTAGGAGAAAGGACGGACAAACACGTTCTACTGCAAAACATATACGACAACAATTTGGCAAGCGACATAGGCAAAGTCTGCTACACCCAACGATAGAAGTTCCGGAGGGAACGGAAAATCTTGCACAAGGGGAGGGAATTCGTACACATTTGGAACCAGTTTCCGAAGTATTTGTAGACGACATGTATGTCTGGACACTATTGGCTGCAGACCAAGTCTCCACCACAAAAGCAGGGTCTCGATTTGTATCCGCGGCGGGCCCAGTTGCAAAAACAATTCTTTCCAACATTCGAGCCCACGCACACGTGGCCGAGCTGCCAGGTAGCATGCACGTACGCATAGTATCTACATCTAGGTATTCCGGAGACACAACCACGCTGTATCCGTGGCATCTGTAACTGTTTCAACTCCTGTTTCATACCCGCCTAGTAGTTTCATACCATTGCGATAGACACCAAGACAAATTTTTTTCGGTCGAATTTCGGTAGTAGAAACTCGGATTTTTTCCTAGGAAAAAATTTTCCAATTGACATATAATTTCAACTACATAGTCAACTTACTTCTCAAAAATGCAGGAACGAAAAGTTCGCATGCCAAAAGACATGGGAATCCGCTCTGTAGGAGAAACCGGACAAACACGTTAACTGCAAAACATACGACAACAATGGCAAGCGATAGGCAATGGTGCTACACCCCAACGATAGATTCGGAGGGAACGAAAATTCTTGCCACAAGGGGATGGGATTCGTACACATTTGAACCAGTCCGAAGTATTTGTGAGACAGTAGTCTGCACTATTGGCTGCAGACAAGTCTCCACCACAAAGCAGGGTCTCGAAATTTGTACCGCGGCGGGCCCAGTTGCAAAAACAATTCTTTCCAACATTCGAGCACTAGACAGTGGCCGAGTGCCGGTAGGCATGCAGTACGATAGTATCAATCTAGTATTCCGGTAGCACAACCACGCTAGAAGAACATGTACACAATTTTGGGACGGACAGCACCGTAGACTATTCGAGAGAAAACACAACAAAACCGGAACCTGAAGCTATAGTGTGGCCAACTAGACCGTTCCATATAGAAAATAGATCCTTTTCGAAAACTCCCCCGTTTCGAAAAGCTTGACTAGACGGTATGAATTTGATGCAATAGAATTGTACGAGACTCACAGCCACTGATAGAGAATGTTTGTCCAAACCTGCAAAACATGGGAAGAGAAGAGTGTAGTAGTCTAGACAATGTGAAACAAGTTGTGGGAAACAATGTATCCCTTCTTGTTCCAAAACCCCCTATAGGATCCCTATGGAGAGGAAAATTCTACAACAAATTTGTATGCCAGATGGAATGTGCAGGTGTGCTCGACAGCATGGGAAACAACGTAGCAAACTACTGCGACTTGCCCAGATTCTAGACTAGGAGAAACATTCGCGCACCCACTGGTACAACAAAAGGGTATATGTAGGATAGAGGTTTCTCTATATGGCATAGAGGCAGCAGATATTTCTATAGATCTTGCGAAACAAGCGATACAACACATACAGAAAATGGGGGATCCGGAGGACGAGAAGCTTTTTTGGGAACAACCGCTCGAGAAACAGTGGAAAGCACTAGCTTCTGCTATACATTGCAACCTTGTTCTACTCTCGAAACAGACGAAAACACTGTACGCCATATATTGGGGACACTCCGGGACGCGACGGCTGTGTGGAGTATACAAAACGTACCAAGACCAAGATATACATACGTTGGAGGAGACATACCTGCCTCTGTGGGTATCTGCATTTGGATTTGTAGGCCTTCCTATACACGCGGTAGTGTTGGACCAGGACGAAGATGGAGTAGGTACGACTTTGCAAACATATAGAAAAACAGAAGGTGGAACATATCTAGCGAGAAGCAAGGCACCGCTTGCGCGACATGCAAAGGAATTTCCAGAACCTCGCGATGGCATTCGCCCACTAGTGGATACAGAGTTCGTACGGTGGCAATGGAATCGGAAGTTTTGGCACGGCGATAGAACAGGTATACCGTTTCCGATCCAGAGAAGGTGGAGACTACCAGAGAAACCTGCCTACTATCCACGCGGGACAGAGTTTGCACGACTGGCGGAAGAGAAATTGTTGCTGGAAGAGAACAATTGGCGCGTATCTGTGGAAAGAGAACGGGGAACGGCAATGGAAAGAAAACGTTTGGAGTGGGAAGAGATAGTTCTACGACAGAAAGAGGCGAGAGAGCGTGTTGGAGGATATTGTTGCTAGAAAAACCGCATTGGAAACCAATATAGATATACTACGAGAGTCTCTACTAGATGCAGCACACGAGTTTCGCACGCACAAGAAATCTACAAAACTTCTAGACATGTGGGTAGACAAGGCCAAGCCCTTTGTACCGGCCAAGATAGAGGTGTTGGGGTTCCAAATTCTACCAGAAACGGCAAACAGGGTAATTTTCTGGCACAATTCTAGCAATTCGAGCAAAAACAGACGACGGAGAAGAGCATCCAGGTGTGGAAATAGGGCAGACAGCGATGCTATGTTGGGCTCCAAAACACTTGCAGCCGCGATATCCACTCCAAAAATACTAGCAAAATATACAGAAATTTCTGGAAACACACCTCGAACAGCTTCATTCTACTTGTGTGGAGACGTCCACTTTCCACTAGAGTTTCGACATAGAAGGATTCGACAAACCATTTGGGCAACACGGATACCGTAGAGCAATACTAGGAGAGATTGTAGCTCCGAAAGGATTTGCCAAGCGGTTGGATATACTAGAAGAGGAGGAAACAGCTAGAAAACAAACGTGTACACAAGCAGACAATTCGGTAGAATATTTCGACAAGATGGAATATCTGCTAGACAAGAATGGGCACTATGCGAGAAACTAGAAACCCTACCAGTAGACACAGAATTCCGAATATCGGGATATGGAGAGCACCTGTATCGCGGAAGGAAAGGTACATCTTGGAAATAGGAAAGGAATTGTAACTGTTCGAACGCATTCGTGGAGGCCCAATTGTTTGCAAATCCCAAACTTCTGGAAAGACCGATTCTGCTACGCACACTACAACTAGGCGCGACAAAAACAAAGAACAAGGAAATGCGGGTATCCATGTTGCCAGCCTTGTAGACCCCCACAAACAAAACAACTATGCAACACAAAGAGCTACTCCATGTAGAAAGGGTCGCCAGGGCGTATGGACTCGCTAGGAGTTTCCTTTTTTTCCTCCTGTTTGGCGGACTGTTTGGTGGGGTGCGCGAACTGGGCGTCGGGATCTCCATTCTTCCAGATTCTACAAGACTCTATGGACACGAATGGGAACAGTGGTTTGCAGACTGCGTACGCCACCACGAGAACCCCGAGCCACCACTTTGCATTCTCTACGGTTTTCCAAATGTCGTGTACCTCCTGCTCGTCTTCTTCGGACACTCGAATCGATAGTTTTTCCAAAACGGCTGGCATCGTCGGAATTGCGTCCAACAGCCTGCGTTCCAGTGTATCCAACCGGTTCTCCAGGCGTCTCTCCATGTCGGACAAATTTGTTTCAAATTTAGTCGATTCTCCGAACGAGCTGGCATTTTGCAGATTTTCTAGTAGAGCCGTGGGAAAGTCGGTGGAACCAGGTGTGGTCACCCTGTGCACTACGGGGGTAGTAGTTTCTTGTTCTTCGGGCTTTGTACTACGTTCCGCATCGACGGCGTCCCATATTCTTCGAAGACGAGTGGTACCGATCCCATATTTTTTTCTTCGTGTCGTCCGCAGACTCGACACCTCGAAGATCGCGAATATCTTCTATATCCTGCTCGGATAAATTTCGTTTTTGTGGCATTTTTTTTTTTGTAGGCGCAAAAATAGACAAGCTATATATACATATATATATTTTCCCACTGTACAACAAGAAAACTAGGCAAACCCAGGCCAACTAGTAGCCGACCTAGGCCAACTAGTAGTCAACCTAGGCCAACTAGTAGACAACCTAGGCCAACCGCCAGTATGCCCGGGCAGACGGTAGAAAATACAAAACCGTGTATAGACCTTCTAGAATATTTTTGACTACTATTCTGAAACTTGTGGTGATCGGTTTTGTATTTTCTACCGTCTGCCCGGGCATACTGGCGGTTGGCCTAGGTTGACTACTAGTTGGCCTAGGTCGGCTACTAGTTGGCCTGGGTTTGCCTAGTTTTCTTGTTGTACAGTGGGCAAATATATATATGTATATATAGCTTGTCTATTTTTGCGCCTACAAAAAAAAAAATGCCACAAAAACGAAATTTATCCGAGCAGGATATAGAAGATATTCGCAATCTTCGAGGTTTCGAGTCTGCGGACGACACGAAGAAAAAATATTGGATCGGTACCACTCGTCTTCGAAGAATATGGGACGCCGTCGATGCGGAACGTAGTACAAAGCCCGAAGAACAAGAAACTACTACCCCCGTAGTGCACAGGGTGACCACACCTGGTTCCACCGACTTTCCCACGGCTCTACTAGAAAATCTGCAAAACGCCAGCTCGTTCGGAGAATCGACTAAATTTGAAACAAATTTGTCCGACATGGAGAGACGCCTGGAGAACCGGTTGGATACACTGGAACGCAGGCTGTTGGACGCAATTTCCGACGATGCCAGCCGTTTTGGAAAAACTATCGATTCCGAGTGTCCGAAGAAAGACGAGCAGGAGGTACACGACATTTGGAAAACCGTAGAGAATGCGAAGTGGTGGCTCGGGGTTCTCGTGGTGGCGTACGCGGTCTGCAAACCACTGTTCCCATTCGTGTCCATAGAGTCTTGTATAATCTGGAAGAATGGAGATCCCGACGCCCAGTTCGCGCACCCCACCAAACAGTCCGCCAAACAGGAGGAACAGGAAACTCCTAGCGAGTCCATACGCCCTGGCGACCCTTTCTACATGGAGTAGCTCTTTGTGTTGCATAGTTGTTTTGTTTGTGGGGGTCTACAAGGCTGGCAACATGGATACCCGCATTTCCTTGTTCTTTGTTTTTGTCGCGCCTAGTTGTAGTGTGCGTAGCAGAATCGGTCTTTCCAGAAGTTTGGGATTTGCAAACAATTGGGCCTCCACGAATGCGTTCGAACAGTACAATTCCTTTCCTATTTCCAAGATGTACCTTTCCTTCCCGCGATACAGGTGCTCTCCATATCCCGATATTTGGAATTCTGTGTCTACTGGTAGGGTTTCTAGTTTCTCGCATAGTGCCCACTTCTTGTCTAGCAGATATTCCATCTTGTCGAAATATTCTACCGAATTGTCTGCTTGTGTACACGTTTGTTTTCTAGCTGTTTCCTCCTCTTCTAGTATATCCAACCGCTTGGCAAATCCTTTCGGAGCTACAATCTCTCCTAGTATTGCTCTACGGTATCCGTGTTGCCCAAATGGTTTGTCGAATCCTTCTAGTCGAAACTCTAGTGGAAAGTGGACGTCTCCACACAAGTAGAATGAAGCTGTTCGAGGTGTGTTTCCAGAAATTTCTGTATATTTGCTAGTATTTTTGGAGTGGATATCGCGGCTGCAAGTGTTTTTGGAGCCCAACATAGCATCGCTGTCTGCCCTATTTCCACACCTGGATGCTCTTCTCCGTCGTCTGTTTTTGCTCGAATTGCTAGAATTGTGCCAGAAAATACCCTGTTTGCCGTTTCTGGTAGAATTTGGAACCCCAACACCTCTATCTTGGCCGGTACAAAGGGCTTGGCCTTGTCTACCCACATGTCTAGAAGTTTTGTAGATTTCTTGTGCGTGCGAAACTCGTGTGCTGCATCTAGTAGAGACTCTCGTAGTAATATCTATCTTGGTTTCCAATGCGGTTTTTTTCTAGCAACAATATCCTCCAACAGCTCTCTCGCCTCTTTCTGTCGTAGAACTATCTCTTCTCACTCCAAACGTTTTCTTTCCATTGCCGTTCTCCGTTCTCTTTCCACAGATACGCGCCAATTGTTCTCTTCCAGCAACAATTTCTCTTCCGCCAGTCGTGCAACTCTGTCCCGCGTGGATAGTAGGCAGGTTTCTCTGGTAGTCTCCACCTTCTCTATCGGAAACGGTATACCTGTTCTATCGCCGTGCCAAAACTTCCGATTCCATTGCCACCGTACGAACTCTGTATCCACTAGTGGGCGAATGCCATCGCGAGGTTCTGGAAATTCCTTTGCATGTCGCGCAAGCGGTGCCTTGCTTCTCGCTAGATATGTTCCACCTTCTGTTTTTTCTATATGTTTGCAAAGTCGTACCTACTCCATCTTCGTCCTGGTCCAACACTACCGCGTGTATAGGAAGGCCTACAAATCCAAATGCAGATACCCACAGAGGCAGGTATGTCTCCTCCAACGTATGTATATCTTGGTCTTGGTACGTTTTGTATACTCCACACAGCCGTCGCGTCCCGGAGTGTCCCCAATATATGGCGTACAGTGTTTTCGTCTGTTTCGAGAGTAGAACAAGGTTGCAATGTATAGCAGAAGCTAGTGCTTTCCACTGTTTCTCGAGCGGTTGTTCCCAAAAAAGCTTCTCGTCCTCCGGATCCCCCATTTTCTGTATGTGTTGTATCGCTTGTTTCGCAAGATCTATAGAAATATCTGCTGCCTCTATGCCATATAGAGAAACCTCTATCCTACATATACCCTTTTGTTGTACCAGTGGGTGCGCGAATGTTTCTCCTAGTCTAGAATCTGGGCAGTCGCAGTAGTTTGCTACGTTGTTTCCCATGCTGTCGAGCACACCTGCACATTCCATCTGGCATACAAATTTGTTGTAGAATTTTCCTCTCCATAGGGATCCTATAGGGGGTTTTGGAACAAGAAGGGACATACAATTGTTTCCCACACTGTCTACATTGTCTAGAATACTACACTCTTCTTCTTCCCATGTGTTTTGCAGGTGGTTGGACAAACATTCTCTATCTAGTGTGCCTGTGTAGTCTCTCGTACAATCTATTGCATACAATCCTATACCGTCTAGTCGAAGGCTTTCTAGAAAGCGGGGGAGTTTTTCGAAAATATCTTCTATTTCTATATCGGCAACGTCTAGTTTTGCCACTACTATAGCTTCTGGTTCCGGTTTTGTTGGATGTTTTCTCTCGAATACGTCTAGAACGGTGCTGTCCGTCTCCAAAATTGTGGTACATGTTCTTCTGTACAGCGTGGTTGTGTCTCCGGAATACCTAGATGTAGATACTATGCGTACGTGCTCGGCCACGTGTGCGTGGGCTCGAATGTTGGAAAGAATTGTTTTTGCAACTGGGCCCGCCGCGGATACAAATCGAGACCCTGCTTTTGTGGTGGAGACTTGGTCTGCAGCCAATAGTGTCCAGACATACATGTCGTCTACAAATACTTCGGAAACTGGTTCCAAATGTGTACGAATTCCCTCCCCTTGTGCAAGATTTTTCCGTTCCCTCCGGAACTTCTATCGTTGGGGTGTAGCAGACTTTGCCTATGTCGCTTGCCAAATTGTTGTCGTATATGTTTTGCAGTAGAACGTGTTTGTCCGTCCTTTCTCCTACAGAGCGTATTCCCATGTCTTTTGCGGTTGCGAACTTTTTCGTTCCTTGCATTTTTGAGAAGTAGTTGAACTATATGTAGTTGAAATTATATGTTCAATTGGAAAATTTTTCCTAGAAAAAATCCGAGTTTCTACTACCGAAATTCGACGAAAAAAAGGTTTGTCTGTTGGTGTCTATCGCAATGGTATTTGAAACTACTATAGGCGGGTAGTTGAAACATGGTAGTTGAAACCAGTACAGATTTGCCACGGATTTTATCTGCGAAATAAATTAGCTATATTGGAGGAGAAATATAAACTATGGAATATAAACTATCACTCGTGGGCACATTGAAATAATTATTTTATCATAAATTTACTGTCGGGAAAACATTATGTTTTTTTTCACGACCAATTTTTCGTGGTTGGTGGGAGACAATTTCCTCGTTAACCAATTTTTGATTTTTCGGGGGTGGTGGGAGTAGTATAAAGGGTTATAAATGATGCCACCGCAGGTGGTATCATTTTGACTCCCTTTATACTACTCTCTCTAAGCCGGACACCCTGGGGATATCCAGTGAAACCTCTCTAAGCCGGACACCCTGGGGATATCCAGTGAAACCTCTCTAAGCCGGACAACCTGGGGATATCCAGTGAAACCTCTCTAAGCCGGACAACCTGGGGATATCCAGTGAAACCTCTCTAAGCCGGACAACCTGGGGATATCCAGTGAAACCTCTCTAAGCCGGACACCCTGGGGACATCGAGTGAAACCTCTCTAAACGGACACCCTGGGGACATCCAGTGAAACCTCTCTAACCGGACACCCTGGGGACCTCCAGTGAAACCTCTCTAAGCCGGACACCCTGGGGACCTCCAGTGAAACCTCTCTAAACGGACACCCTGGGAACGGACCTCCAGTGAAACCTCCCGGGTGTCCGGTTTAGAGAGGTTTCACTGTAACATGTTAATGGCTTGTAATAAGCCCGTTGTGTCAGCTGGTGTCCCATGTAATATAGATACCGTATATCCCTTTATGTTATTGACATGACAAAATGGTGCTTAGTACGGTTTTGGCCAGTGTAGCTCATGATCATCTAGTGGAGACGTAAACGAGCTCTCAAATTCACGCAGAATATCCTTAATACATAACGAACCGTGTAGCCCCTGGCCGGTCGGCGGCAAACTCAATACGCCCCCTACACAGGAAGTAAGTGCATGTGTTTAAGTGTGTATAGAAAACACAAAGAATAGCTATATATAGGCCTATACAACTTACCAAACAAAACAAGAGCTTCTTGCAATTTGTGAATAGATGTTCAATACATATCGCCTATTTACTTCTACAAAACTACCCGATTACACAGACAGCTTGTATGTCATTGCAGGTGGATATTCAGAAATAAGGTCACAGTCTCACTCAGGTATGTAAGAATACGGGAATACACTTACTGCATATATTTATTCTGTATTATATATTATTAAAGATATATATTTGATTTGTCGCCTTCAATTTATAACCAAATTGTAATTACTAGCGTTCGCAATTAAAATGCGGTCATCACTCTACAGTGGGGTCAGCGTGTAAGTGCACACACGAACGAACACGACAGGTTGGAACCAACCTGTCGTGTTCGTTCGTGTGTGCACTTACACGCTGACCCCACTGTATATACAACCTATTTTGGAGCAACCTCATATACTTAAATATATATATATATATATATATATATATAGTATAAAGAAAGAGCTGAATATTGTGGTATAAAACAAATATGGCGCCTTTTTAGGTATTTTTCGTCTCATTTGATACCTTGAATTTCGTTCCGTCCTTTCTACACAGTGTAGAGACGGTAAGGTAAGAACGTCACATGCCCAACTTTGTAGTAGTGTTAAGAGCAGTGTTCATAATGTGTTGTCATTTAGTTTCATTATCAATTCCCTTCTATATATTATGTAGAGTGTAAAATACGCATATGCATAGCTTACAGTGGGGTCAGCGTGTAAGTGCACACTCGAACGAACATAGCATGTTGGAACCAACCTGTCGTGTTCGTTCGTATGTGCACTTACACGCTGACCCCACTGTAACCCTTACAATGGTTAATTACATTTTGTCGTCTGCTGTTCATGTTTTCTTATCCATTTTTCACATGAAAAACATGGTTTAACAGCACTTTAGAATGATTTCCAATGGATATGATTCTAAAAGGCTGTCAAACCATGTCTTTAGTGAGAAAGAATATAAAGTATAAAACAACAGCAGACGACATTTTTGTTTCCCGCATTCTAGGGTTAAGGACTGACTATATAGAATATAACATTGTGTTACAAATGTAGTATAATCATACATGTGACTGAATATCTATATACAGTATATCTGACCCTGTTCTTATAGTATATTATGCAGATCCTTGAGTTGCCATCTCCGCCATTTGACATTTTAGTTTGTACATGCTATCGGACAGTTTCACCACTTGGAGCGTTTGACACGTACAGCCAATACTATGGCAGCAAATCTAATTTGGTGAACTACGTCCCGGATATATAGAAGGACAACGTCCTATACATATTATTTCAGCAGACTACAAAAAACGCTAAATATCTGAGCTTTTCACAAAATATACAATGGGCACTTTTTCCATGTGTAAACTGTCAAACTGGTGCACTGTCTATTATTAGAAGTACATCTGACACAGGTAAAAGCCATATTTACATGCAAAGCAGGAAATTATACAGTGGTAACACTCAGATACAATGTAACTGCTTACAAGTTACTGGAATCGATACAGTATGTATGGTAATACAGGTTATTTCTACAGCACTGTGTATTGTTCTAACTGTTACACAGTCTTTACTAAATTCTCAAACATTTAACAAAGGGTCAACAAACCCTTCATATATCAGACTTTCTATATAAATTTGATGAAAACAAGGCATAGCAAGCTGTTGTCCGATGTCTCCTCATCATGTTGCACCAAATTGTATTCATGTGTTTGTCATATTATTAGTGGTATGTGTCAAACGCAGTAAGATGTAACACTGGTCGATGGCTTGTACACACTAAGATGGCCGACATGGCAACTCCATGCATTGTGTGGGATATAGTAAGAAGAAGATGTTCGCATGTATGTTATGCATATATCCCTTCACATTTTTGAAGAAATTATATTAAGTTCATTAAAGTGTCACATGTCATTTTTACAATCATATAGTACAATATAAACAAACGTATTATACTATAAAACGACACTCAGCCATGTTCGGCTTACGAGGCACTATGACATCATATTTACAAATACATGTACAAGCGTTCACATAAAATATAATTTACAAGATCTGCATCCGAGATATCTGTTATTATTCATGAATCATTGGATTATCAGGGGCCCCACGGGTCCTTACGTTGAATCCATGTCGTGGCAGTAAATCACACCTGCATTTCACACCTGGGGCCAAGGGACCAAAGGCAAGGCCGTAGCTGTATTTAGGCAAAAAGGCCCGGGCATGTACATTATGTTGAAAAAAAAATTGACTAACGTAGAACTAAGTGTACACCTATATATAAAGGTTATCTCACTATATTGGTGAAAATGCTTTATAATTCCCCAGAATGAAAGGTTTGATTGCCCCCAACCCCCACCCCACCGCTCCCCCCCCTCCCCCCCCCACTAGCTGCGATCGGTCGAAAATAGTTTGTGCTTGTACATACATTGATTCCTCCCTCCTTATCTGGGGGCCGTTTCACTAAACTTCGTACGACTAAAATATTCGTAAGTGTAAAATTATGATAGTCTGCAAATTTCACATTAGAAATGTTTTTGTGCAAACAATTATTTGATTTACATTTATTGAGCACAGGCTGCATATGCAGCCTATGCTCAATAAATGTAAATCCATCAATTTAAATTTACAGACGATCCTAATTTTGTACTTACGAACATTTTAGTCGTACGAAGTTTAGTGAAACGGGCCCCTGAAATGTACCTGTACTAGATCAGGACAGTGCTGGACATTTGATTATAGTACTATGACTATGCCTTCGTGAAACAGTTTGATATCGTTCACAGCCTTCGTGAAACAGTTTGATATCGTTCACAGCCTTCGTGAAAAAGTTTGATATCGTTCACAGCCTTAGTGAAATAGTTTGATATCGTTCACAGCCTTCGTTAAACAGTTTGATATCGTTCACAGCCTTCGTGAAACAGTTTGATATCGTTCACAGCCTTCATGAAACATCTAAATATCGTTCACAGCATTCGTGAAACAGTTTGATATCGTTCACAGCCTTCGTGAAACAGTTTGATATCGTTCACAGCCTTCATGAAACATCTAAATATCATTCACAGCCTTCGTGAAACATTGGAATATCGTTCTCGGCATCGGTGAAACATCAGCCAGGATGGCAGATCAACAGCGAGGGAAGACTCATGAACCGCTTATTGTTGCCGCCATTGACTTTGGAACTACTTTCTCTGGCTACGCATTTTCCTTTCGCGATGAGTTCAAGAAGGATCCGCTAAAGGTACGTAAAGTATTCAACATACCGACGATCGTAAATGTTACTGTGACTGAAGAAATTTTGGGCTTACGCCCGATGAAGATCCTGGTTAGCTTCTGCATCCGCACATACTGATCAGGATCTGCACTGTTCACCTCTACATCATTGAAACGCCTGTCATGTTTCTAATAAGACATATATATGGTTATCAGGTTACAGGAGTGTGATATTTGATCAGGAGCTTCACTAGTCACACATCCCATAAGCTCCATTTCTCCAGTTACAACCACAAATGAGTGTTGATTTAATGAGCTTACTGATTTCATACATAAAGTGGGTAGAACCATATTCAATGCATACGCGTTCGGCATGCTTCTGTATTCTTTGGTATTGCTATTTAAACTATTATAGGTCTCATGGGACAATTGGAAATGATTTTCTGTACATTGCAGCACCGTCCCTACAAGTTGCACAAGTGTGTGCAGAAAAATGGATTTATTAATATGTATTTAGTGTGTTGGGCTAGAGAATGTGTATTTGTGAAATTATTTCCCAATTTCAGAAGATTTTGCTAGCTCTGCTTGCTCTAAAACCATTGCAAATGGGGGTACCAATAAAGCGGATCCGGCCGAAATCAGCAATGAAAATATTGGGCATCAAATACCAGTTCCGGTAGCGAAATATTGAAGCTCCATATGGTCATGACCCCGTTCCAAAGCCGGTTTTAGCTTCCGATCCGGCATTCATACTCACGGAACAGTTTATATCGCAGATCACGTGCCTGATGTTTTCACGAACTTAATATCAGTTGTGGAATGTCGTTCGCGAGAAATATCGCATAGGAGGGTGGAGTCATTTCGACAAAGTGCAAATATAAGTAGAAGGCGGGAACCGAAAACTGTCGTCTGCTGTTGTTTCTTATTTTGTATTTTCTCCAAATAAAAACATGGGTTGGCAGCATTTTAGAATGAAATGATTCTAAAGTGCTGTCAAAACATGTTTTTGATAAGAAAAATGGAAAATAAAAAATAAACAGCATTTGTATTCAGCACTGCAAGGGTTAGAGGTACATGCCCACTCAGTAGGCACAAAATGTTCTTTATAGGAATTAATCAAGTGTATTATTGTGTCACTATTCCACCGGTTCTATAAGTTATGAGTGCCCGATATACAGATAAAATAATTTAGTAATATTTATTTTACTGATAGTGACGCGCGGTGGTATCAGGCTATTTTCATATGCAAATGAGGCATGATATTTTTTAATAATTTATTTAATTAAATGCG
The DNA here is from genome assembly GCA_029237695.1 of Conchocele bisecta. Lineage (NCBI taxonomy): Eukaryota > Metazoa > Mollusca > Bivalvia > Lucinida > Thyasiridae > Conchocele > Conchocele bisecta. The sequence goes on from CM055274.1 coordinate 47,172,771, forward strand.
TCATTCGAAATAATAATATTTTCAACAGATTATAAAGTATGCTCATTGCACATCAAAATATAAATACAGAGAATAAATATTAATGTCCGTTAACACGGTTATCGCCCCTGATATCAGTGTGAAAATTTACGTCTCAGTGATATAAGATGTATAATAATGCCAATCAATACGTGGAGTAATGGTGAAATAATGTTTATTTTGCCAGAAATGTCTCAGATGATGTCTCTGAACATGTTGTGCCTACTGAGTGGGCATATACCTTAAAACGTTTATGAAAAGAGCTTGTGAAATCTATATTGTCTCATGTGTTTTTATCAGTGATTTTAGACATGATTTTATCACAAGGGCCACCTGAAATGATTTGGGTCAGCAGTGGCTGTGACGCGGACACCGCCATCCGTCACAAATACCGCGCAACTGTCCTGTGATACCATTGTTTATGTTGCAATGCCAAAGAAAGTACAGCAATCCGACTCCCTTTGATTCAATGGCCGCTTTTCTTCGTTGCAACTCCCGTGTTAAACTCTGCTAACCCGAGTAGCACTGTAACAAGCAGCCGCTGCTCGACTTCAACTCGAGTTGGAACTCTAGTAACCCACCACATGGCAGGGTTCGAATCGAGTTACTCGAGTAAGGTTCAAAGGCCAAATTATTTAACTCGGGTTGGAACTCTGCTTGTACCATTGGTACTCGTGTTACTCGAGTTGCTACCCGCGAGTTACAATGAAAAACGCCCAAATGCGGCTTTCGTCCCCTCAAGGTCAAGGAATTCCGCATTTGCTATAAAAATAGTAACATTTCGACCTCCTTTACAGGAAATATCACAGTTTCTGTAACTATTGTTCTGTAAATCTTCTTACTAGGTACAAACGCAGGCATTCGGCGTGTTTCGACTTTCATATGTATAACTCTATATAATGAAAGTTTATTTGCATTAAGCCAACTGGCCCATGAGCATGTATAACATATACAATACGGTGTGACTAATGGCATAGCGAAAATATAATCTAAAGCTTGCAATGTACATGTACACACATATATATGGGCCGCGCTCTGTGAAAACCAGTCTTAATGACAACGTCATGAAAGGCTAAAAATGACGTCGCAAAGTTACGCATAAATTTACCAACGTCACGTCGGATTTTTACACTTGGAATTGTTGCGTCATTGCAATAAGTTGTCATATTTATCGCCGTACGCTTTACGGCTCACACATATTTTAATGTTGGATATGCGTGGCAGAATTGTACAGTTGTTTTCATAGTGGTTCAGATAGTTGTCTTCTTTTTTCTTCGGTTTCCTTCAAGGAAATACGTAGTAATTTTGTCGATTTTGTTTTATGCAAATGAGCATATTGCATTTATGAATTTTATAATATATTATATGGACGACTATAACCATACGACCGGTATTGTTAGATAACACATAACAATATCAGTATTATGTAATCATAATGCTAATATTTCTTAGCCTCGAGGTCCATTTTTTTAGCCTCGAGGTTCACTTTCTTTAGACCCCACTAGATACCTCAGGCCCCTTGGGCCTTCGTCTAAGGCGGAACCGTACACGCGGTACAAACCCAGTTCCGATTTTGGGATTTATTTATAGATTACACTGCATTACGCATTTTGATGAAATATGTAGACACACTCGGATAACACTGCATTCATGTACATTGTATTCATGACTTAATTATGTGTCTACGTAGATCTACATATTGCATATTGCATGGTCATATTTATGAAAAGGTCTTGGTTTACAGATGTCGTTCTATGGAAAACGATTTAATTCATAATGGCAATACTTTCTGCACTGATTGTCGCAACTTTAAAACTCACGGGGAAATGAACATGCGCAATATATGATATCAACTTAGGTTTAAACGTGTTTACTGATGGGGGCGGTTAGTGCCGACGGCCGGTCGGACCCGGCCCCCGCCCCGCTCTACGTGAAAGTGTGCCCGCAACCGTTACTTTTATTAAAGAAAATGTAAACAGTTGACTCATTAACTGTGACACGTATTCTGGGTAAAATTTGCCAATGATAGAACTAGGCCTAGGTCTTAATTCATTTGATTTACTGGTTCACCGTCGAATGTTTCGAAAATCAACATAAAATAAAATTGGGAAATTGTCAGAAAAATAGTTGTAACACAGATACAAAAATACGGTAGTGCTAATTACCCGGCTCCTGACATATCGCATCATGTTGACACTGGGCCAAACCGTTTTTATTATTTAGTAGTTCGTGTGTTGGTATTGTGTCACAGGCATATTCAGTGCGAATATAATTGTAGCCACCGGGGGCCCGTTTCACAAAACTTCGTAAGACTAAGATGTTCGTAAGTGCAAATCTAGGATCGTCTGGAAATTTCAATTGATTGATTTACATTTATTCAGCATAGGCTGCTCAATAAATGTAAATTCAATAATAGTTTACAGGAAAATGTTGTTAATGTGGAATTTAAAGACTATCTTAATTTTGTACTTACGAACATTTTAGTCTTACGAAGTTTAGTGAAACGGGCCCCAGGGACGTAGCCTCTGCAACCACTTGCATGTACCTTCTAATGTCACGTAATTTTTAGCAACTTTCAAAATATCACATTACATCAGCCGTACGATTGCCGTTTGATGACTGTTAAATATTATTTTAATTGACCACTTGTAAATACGGTATATGAATGTATGTATATTTTACTAGTATTTTTGCAATCAGTGCAGACCCTGATCAGGCAGCGCAGATGCACAGGTCTCCAACATTTACACATTTAAGAAGTCCTACTTTAGATCGTTGTTAATTTACTTACTACTAAACACTGGGTGCTTTATTGTTTTTTTTTTTATATCAAAGGGACGTTCTAGTCGGAGGCGTGTAAATAATATAAAGCAAATACCAGGAGCGGATACAGGATTTCAGGTCCTGGGGAAGGGGGGGGGGGGGTGGCAGCGGGACTTCTTAATTGAAACAGTTTACTATATTTTCGAACTAGCACCGTTTGTTCGTCGACCAAGCGGAGCTCGGGAGACTGCTAGGTGGGTCCGGCGGTATACCCTCCTGAATATATTTGATATCTACACCCCATTTTGCTGCGTTACAACGCATTTTTAGAGCCAACATATCTTTACTCGCAAACTTTTAGGGGGACGCGCGCCGGGTTTTCCCCTACGTGAATCCGTCCTGGAATGCACAACTTCTATATTTGCAGATTCAACGCGTCTAAATTCAAACGAGATGCTTCAAACAAATGTCATAATTGTGTGGTCGGTACAAATTTAGTGTGTAAATAACTGACTTGATTATATAGTGTGCAGACATGACTTCAAAATACATATACATACGCCACGGTGCTTTTTAGCATAGCTTGGTTGGCCACTCATTTCTTTGTTTACAAAGCTTAAGGCGTTGAATGTACTTTTTCTGAAACGCAACACAATTAAATTGCAAATTTAGTTTTCAAATTAATTATTCCAGACGAGAGGATACAGTGTATACATATACATGCACCAGTACTATTATGCTTACTGCCGGTAATTTTATCATTTTATAACAATTATACAATCATGTATGTCACATCGACACATTTTCCCGACATTAACAGGTTTATGTACATGTATATATATTTGTTTTCAAATGGTAAACCAATTATCAAAAATTCAAACCGACATACATTTAAAAATACACAGTAATGGATAATTTTGCCCTGAATGTTCTGTTGGCCACTCTTGAAGTTAACAACTATACATTCCACTTACTAAATAAATACGAATGCTGTCGAGCGGGCATAAGTCACGCAAATACTAACATATGAAGGAATCTATAAAGTACGGTTGATAAATGCGTACATTTTTAAAATTTAAAGAAACTTATATAAACAAATCAGTACCGGCAGTAAATTCATAGACAGGATCGAGACGGGTAAACCACACAATAACTGTTTTAAGCGCACACGCCTAATATAACAATATCTGCCCTCTCGGTGTGGGGGCAGTGGCGCGGCAGTGGCGCGGCCCATATGTATTTACTTTTACAATTGGCATATAAAGTTATGATAATTAAGAGAGCATGCACAATACAACTATGTCATGTGTTACGTACACTTTGAGACACACAAATGCGTTAGGATAAAGACGCTTGAAAGCTTGGTGAAATTGGATACGGGGCGAAGATATGTAATTTACATTATAACATATTAGACGTTATGTTGTTTGGTATGAAATACGATTACTTATGGCAAATACCTTGTAAATATAAGAACAAGGCTTCCAACTGTGGTCGGACACGACCTCGTATCATAACACATTCCGCGATTTTCTTAACGCTAATGTGGATATTTTGGCCAAAATTGCACATGTTCATTTGGGAATTATTATTATCTTGCTAATATAACACAGTTAGAACATACTTATGCAAATAATATCCAATTACATCTGCTTTTCCTAGGTCGGACACAAATTAACAATAATTAACAAATTAAATAATGTGTTTAAGGCTCTAATGTCAATATTGTAGTGGTAAGTTCATATGATAATTTGAGAATTATCGATATCCTGTAGAAATACATAGAATGCATAGAAAATTACAATTTTAAACATGTTATTTTGTTATGATACGAGGTCGTGTCCGACCAAAGTTAGAAGCCTTTGTCATATAATAGAGTCATACCAATGAAAGCCGAAACATGCCGAATGCCTGTGGGTCACATGGCTTGTCTCATATGTACATGTTTCCAGGTAGCAGAACGTTTCGCAACGAAAATAAACGTTAATTCAGTAGCCTGTTTCATCAAACTTGCAAAGTATACTTATCTAGCAAAGTATACTTTGAGGGAGAAATTTTCAATTTAAAGATAGATTTATTATTTTTTATATACATTCAGTATAATAATTCTGCATTCGTTTAATCATCAAATATATGCAGTCGTTACTTCTATATGAAAAAAATGTATTTCGGGAAAAATAAATGATTTCTCCATCAAAGTATACTTTGCTGGAAAAATATACTTTGCAATCTTGATGAAATAGGCTACAGTGCTCCAGATAGCTTTGTGTTCGATTTTAAATTCAATTTCAAATTAAATGCGTATTTTATTTTTACAACTGGATTATTGATGTTCATCATTATTAAATAGGGAACACATGATCAAAACATAAAACAAATTTAACCATTCACTTATTTGAGTGCATTATTACTTATGTATACTGTAATACACCTGAACATTTATTTAGTTGAGCAAAATAAATTTTAAAATTTATTAGTCTTTCCACTACTGAATTTGAAAATCATTGCGTATGTTCATATTGCTGTGAGTATTCGTACCTCCAGTGTTTATAATCAATGCGTATGTTCACATTGCTGTGAGTATTTTGTACGTCCAGTGTTGATAATCAATGCGTATATGTTCACATTGCTGTGAGTATTCTGTACCTCCAGTGTTGATAATCAATGCGTATGTTCACATTGATGTGAGTATTCTGTACCTCCAGTGTTGATAATCAATGCGTATGTTCACATTGCTGTGAGTATTATGTACATCCAGTGTTAATAATCAATGCGTATGTTCACACTGCTGTGAGTATTTTGCACCTCCAGTGTTGATAATCAATGCGTATGTTCACATTGATGTGAGTATTCTGTACCTCCAGTGTTTATAATCAATGCGTATGTTCACATTGATGTGAGTATTATGTACCTCCAGTGCTTATAATCAATGTGTATGTTCACATTGCTGTGAGTATTCTGTACCTCCAGTGTTGATAATCAATGCGTATGTTCACATTGCTGTGAGTATTTTGTACCTCCAGTGTTGATAATCAATGCGTATATGTTCACATTGCTGTGAGTATTTTGTACCTCCAGTGTTGATAATCAATGCGTATATGTTCACATTGCTGTGAGCATTCTGTACCTCCAGTGTTGATAATCAATGCGTATAGTCACCATTGCTGTGAGTATTTTGTACCTCCAGTGTTGATAATCAAATGCGTATGTTCACATGCTGTCCGTGTTAGTTTTTTGTACCTCCAGTGTGATAATCAATGCGTATGTTCACATTGCTGTGAGTATTATGTACCTCCAGTGTTGATAATCAATGCGTATGTTCACATTGCTGTGAGTATTTTGTACCTCCAGTGTTGATAATCAATGCGTATATGTTCACATTGCTGTGAGTATTTTGTACCTCAAATGTGTGATAGTCTATCGCGTATGCTTCACATTGCTGTGAGTATTTTGTACCTCCAGTGTTATATCTAATGCGTATATTTTCCAAACAATGTATGCTTGTGAGTATTATGTTTATAACCTCCAGTGTGATATCAATGCGTATGTTATTGTCACATTGCAGTAGAGTATTTTGTGTCAATCACGTGTTGATAATCAATGCGTATATGTTCACATTGCTGTGAGTATTTTGTACCTCAAATGTTGATCAATGCGTATGTTCACATTGCTGTGAGTATTTTGTACCTCCAGTGTTGATAATCAATGCGTATGTTCACATTGCTGTGAGTATTTTGTACCTCCAGTGTTGATAATCAATGCGTATGTTCACATTGCTGTGAGTATTTTGTTACTGCTGAGTGTGATAATCATGCGTGATGCCTCACATTGACTGTGAGTATTTTGTACCATCAGTGTTGATAATCCATGCGTATGTTCACATTGCTGTGAGTATTATCTGTTACCTCCAATGAGATATTTTCAATGCGTATGTTCACATTGATATGTGTATTATGTATGTGTCACATTGCATGTGTGTATTCGTGTTACCTCATGTTGATAACCTTCAATGCGTATGTTCACACTGCTGTGTTGATATTTTAGTACTCAGTTTTGCCAGTGCTGATAATCAATGCGTATGTTCTCACTGCTGTGAGTATTTTGTACCTCCAGTGTTTATAATCAGTGCGTATGTTCACATTGATATGAGTATTTTGTACCTCCAGTGTTGATAATCAATGCGTATGTTCACATTGCTGTGAGTATTTTGTACCTCCAGTGTTGATAATCAATGCGTATGTTCACATTGCTGTGAGTATTCTGTACCTCCAGTGTTTATAATCAATGCGTATGCAGCTAAAAGAAAGTGCGTATAATACGCATATACGGACCTTATCTGGAGCTCTGATTAATTGAAGTGAAAATATCGTTTTCACGTACAGAAAAGAAACTGATACTAAATCGTTTCTATACATAGCATTGTAAAAAACGATCGTTTTCACTTCGTTTTCCATTCATTTTCGTTTGTGTCATATAAATTGTGTGATACACATCTGCCCTGTATAACTCCTAAATTAGAGATACTAAGTCCTAATTAGGAGATAGTATCGCCTAATTAGAAGTTAGTATCTACTAATTAGGAGATAACTACATGTTTGCATTGGCACCAGGACGCTTCCATATTCAACACATCTGCCCTGTATATGTTTTATTTTCTCTATTGTAATAGGTTTTCGCTAACCAGTGGTCACCAGTAGCCACATCAATGAAGACGCCGTCCTGTGTATTATTCCGCCCAAATGAGAAATTTCACTCGTTCGGGTTCGCCGCGGAGGATAAGTACAGCGACCTAGTTATGGACGGGTATTACGATCAATGGTTTTACTTCCGGAGGTTCAAGATGCATCTGTATAACTCACAGGTAGACATACTACATGCATCTTGGTACTATGACCAAATCACTCCCATTACCCTCCCTATCAGAGGAGCTTATCACTCTAATGCACGATAACAGAAAAAGGACAATGTCAGATTAAAGGTACATGCCCACTCAGTAGGCACACATGTTCTTTTATATCAGGGACACCATCGGGGACATTTTCTGGCAAAATAAATTTTGTTTCACCATTACCCCACGTATTATTTACATGTTATATCAGACGTAAAATTCCACACTGATATCAGGGGCGATAACTTTGTTTCCTTAATATGTTAATGGACATTACTTTTTATTCTCTGTATTTATTTTTTGATGTGCAATTATCATACTTTATAATCGGTCCAACATATTATATTTTAAGGTGACGCATTTAATTAGCATAAATAATTAAAAAATAGCATGCCTCCTTTGCATATGTAAACAGCTTGATACCACCGCGCGTCACTATCATTAAACTAAATATTACTAAATGTTTATATCTGTATAGCGGGCACTTGTAATATTTAGAACTGGTGGAATAGCGATACAATTATTCACTTATTTAATTCCTATAAAGAACAGTTTGTGCCCTTTGAGTGGGCTTTTACCTTTAATAAAAAATAAAAGCAAACAACAATATAGAGACATTACACCTCTATCTTAATGTTTTTTCGTCTGCTGTTTATTTTCCATTTGTTTCCATCAAAACATGCTTTGACAGCACTTCAGAATCATTTCCATTGGAAATGATTCTGAAGTGCTGTCAAACCATGTTTTATTGAGAATTAAGGCAAGATATAACATCAACAGCAGACAACAATTGTTGTGTGTAGCGGTCTAAAGGTTAATACTACAGGTAAGTCTAACTCAAACGTACAAACGCACTGCGCATGATATCAGTTATGCGCACATGTTAGTTATGTTTAACAACACCTAATCAACATATTTCATACTGAAAGTACTGAAATATGTTATATCCACGAAAACTGACCACTTGCGGAACTAGAGACTGAAAGTTGCATATTGTCTCAATCATCATCCAGGGGCAAATGTACTGTGATGGTACAAACCCATTCCCATACGTACGTTTTCTCTAGAATAAATTACTGTCTGAAACTCCCAGAAATAAAATTGTACAAAGCTCGCGACTAACTGTTCACTGCTACCTAACTGTGATAACTAAAGATAATAGTTGTTGTATTCATACGCACGAAATGTCTTGATTCGTATTTTCCAGAATTTAACTCATAAACTGTGAAAACTATAGAGAATGGTATATTAGAGTTATAGGTACAAAATAAGACAGACCAAAACGCCATAGGATACGTTGGCACCGTTTAGGCGTACATGTAGCACGATTAATGGTTGCCCCCCATAGCAATTTGCGTGATACAATGTGCTATCTCAAGGGAGATAACATATAAATAACAATTCGTTCCCATGAATTGTTTTGGCGCCCAGCTGCGCGCGCAACACGTTATGTTATTTCGTGGGAACGAATTGTTAATTCGTGGGAACGAATTGTTAAATTTAAGGAACGAATTGTTATTTCGTGGGAACGAATTAATAAAAAAAAACATGTGCCCTGCTGGGCTCCGTTGTATATCACTTTCTATGAACCGGCCAAAAACGCGTGATTGAGCCACTGGGAATGAGGTTATTTATAGGTTGTATAATAAACACTATTATTGTATCACAGCTGTTATAGGATTCCCCTAGTATGTAACATAGTGGTCTGGAGAGACGTGTAGATTCTGATCACCAAACACACTCGTTTAAACATGGCCGTGCGGCCAACTCTATGGAATATCTTGAATCTTACTAGCATGCAATTCATGGATATATAAATGTTTTATTTACAACACTTTCATAAAACAACTTGGCCAATGTGATCGTATAGACTTTAGTAAAGTTCCACGGCCCTGCTCCTCTACACAGTGTAATAACAATGACATGACTGCAAATGTTTGTTTTATGGTCTGTAGGGTTGAACGTTTTGAGCTGCTTCGGCTTTAAGCTCATTTAGACTCATTTAGGTTTATAATTCCAGGGCCTAAACAGGCAGACGATAATCAAGGATGACACGGGGAAGCCAATGAACGCGATGCGCGTGTTTTCCGAGTCTATCCGATTCCTCAAGGACCATATGATCACTACCTGCGGAAGGAGATTTGAAATTGAGCAGGACGACGTATTATGGGTGTTGACTGTACCAGCAATATGGGGAGATGCCGCTAAGCAGTTCATGAGAGAAGCAGCCGAATTGGTAAGTAAAATAGAACAATTGACCAAAAAGAATGGAAGCGTCCTGGTGCCAATGCTATAATATATTATAACTCCTAATTAGGAGATACTATATCATAATTAGGACTTAGAATATCATAATTAGGACGTATTATCTCCTTATTATGACTTACTATCTCCCAATTAGGAGTTAGTATCTCCTACTTAGGAGAACAATTATTGTTGAGCATCGGCACATATAGTAAGTCCTAATTAGGAGATAGTAAGTCTTAATTAGGAGATAGTAACGCCTAATTAGGAGACAGTACGTGCTAATTAGGAGATACTAACTCCTAATTAGCATATATTATCTCATAATCAGGAGTTAGTATTTCCTAATTAGGATTTAGTATCTCCTAATTAGGATATATTAAGTCATAATTAGGAGGTACTATCTCCTAATTAGGGGAGAATATCTCCTAATTATCTCCTAATTAGGAGTTAGTAACTCATAATTTGAAGATAACAAATATTTTAGCATCGGCACCAGGACGCTTCCATAGGAAAGGCTATGGTGAACTAAATAGCGACTGATAAAATAGGCAGGCGTACAGCGGTAGTGACAATGTTCAACCTTCACATTATATTGGTCAAACGGCATAACATGACATTACCGAATGGCGTCAGTGTAATGACGCAACGTAAACAAGGCCGTGTTCGTTTCAATGAAATCTATTTCAAATTTGACGACCCGCTACAGCCTTGTGTCTGTAGATATGTGTATCAGTCTCTGCTTGGAAACGGTAGGATCATCGACACCCACTATCGGGAGCGAAGACGACAAACCCCAATGGGATACGAACAAACGTGGTATTGTTATTTTAAGTATAAGTTATTGTTCATCTATTGGATTTTTAAGGAATTAAATGCGAGCGAGCGCTTGGCCTACCGATTATAGATCAGCCAAGTGTACAATGCAATGTCCCATCCATTTCCTGTCGAACAGTTAATAATTAAATCTGCTAATACACAACTTATTGGGGTTAAACTGTAAATTGGGGTTAATCTGTAAAATAAGTGGAGATCAATAATGTCAAGCGATTGGCTTAGACGGCCCGCCAAGGCCAATAAAAGGCCTCTAATAAAGCGTTGATGGCAATTTTTGTTGCAAATGTGTACCCATGCTGATCGACTTCTATGATTTGTAAGCTGTTGGATAGGGGTGGGTACCCCCGCAGATTTGACCTTTATGGGTCATTTTTATGTCATTTAGAGGTCATATTGACCTAAAATTTCTCACCGACATGGGTGTATAAATGCACGTATATGATTTCTAACAGCATTGATAGCCTTCTGCTGATGAACTATTTTGGTAGCTATGTGAATTGTGATTCTGAAAATACTTGTCTGAAATTCAAGATGGCCGCCAATTTGTCTAAGAAACAAGAACATATCATGTTGTATGGCATATCTTAGTTGATAGTGAAGCCATTTTAATAGTGATAATGGTAATATATCTAGTTGTCGATAGGGAAATTGTTTACACACTTTTTGATACCATTGTATCAAAGTTACTGTTCATAAATCAAAGATGGCTACCACAACAGTATGTTGTATTCAATTCGTTCTGGTTTTAGCCTATTGTTAACAATGAAGGTATTTCCTATTAGCATGTCATTTTCATGGAATTTGTGACTAATATTATCCTTCATTTTGTATTATTGATTAAATTAACAGAACCTATTTTAAAATCGGGACAATTGGAGCTACATTTCCTGGAACTCCACATTCAAAATGGCCGCCAACGCAGTATACAGTATAAGATGAAATATCTCTGTAATCAGAAAAATGAGATGTCTTTTTTAAAGTTTTAGGTAGTTTCTGGTAGTACCTTCTCATTGAAATGCGTATATTTTGGTCTAGGCCTTCAAATTCAAGATCCGCCATATTGGAAAACTGAAGAAAAAAACAATGTTTATGTAGTCAGATAAGGTAAAAATATAATTGCATTATGTTTCTTCGCTAATTGTTAGATAGAATGTGGCAATTTAGAGTTGATTTAATCATAATTTTAAAATCAAAGATGGCGGACATCTGCACTCTTGATAAACATATAATAAAATATATATGCGGAAATAGCTGACACACCATGTCTTATCACTAATTTCAGTATGACACTCCTTATAAATGGTAAAGTTTAGCACCATATTTTAATACATGGTCTCTCCACCCTACCGAATCATACACCTTTGATATATCTTGCTAAGTATATAATGATTGAGTGTTGTATATAACGGCATATCAACAGCTACGATAGTTTAAGTCCGAACCAACGGGGTCCATCCCGTATTTCAGCTAAGTTAAGTTATTGGGGGTAAATACCAAATTCAGAACTGACTATTGACGTCACTGTATACTCAGCCGTAAAACTAGAATGACCAGACATGGTTTCATGTCCATACCACACCATAGTCACTTAGTTCCATCTCAAAAAAGTAATCAGATTACCACTAATCGTATTGCCTTTTATGGGTATGACAGGATCTTCCCTAAAGTACCAGTAGCCTATTTCATCAACATTGCAAAGTATACTTTCCTAGCAAAGTATACTTTGAGGGAGAAATTTTCAATTTTAGGATAAATTTATTAAGTTTTATTATACTGAATGTATTACATTATCACAGCCATTATGACTGTGATAATGTAATAAATTCAGTATAATAATTCTGCATAGTTTTAATCATCAAATGTATGCAATCGTTAGTTCTGAATGAAATAATGCATTTCGGAAAAATCAATGATTGCTCCCTCAAAGTATACTTTGCTAGGAAAGTATACTTTGCAATTTTGATGAAATCGGCTACAGAAGACAGAACATTTAAATTAGGTCTAAACCATGTCGGCATTCCGATGAAGAGGAACATTGATTGTTACATTACCCTTCGCATGCTCGCAACCAACCACCCACCCACCCACCGCAACGTATATAATAGACAATATACTTAGATAGTGGGTATTGACAAATTAGATACAATCATTGTGATACGATAATAAGATTTGTTGAAATCGGAGAATGGAATAACGCACATTATGAAATATTTCTGTAACATAATCAGCAACGAATAAACATATGCGGTGTCTCATATTTTAGTGTGGACTAAGTAATCAGCAGAATTGATATTATTCAATAAGAATGTTTGGGATTCTCCAGACATCTGCAGATAAAATACGACTATGACAAATGTAATACATCGCATTATCATCATTACTAAACGTTGTTATATCTATATTTGTCAGTCTTATATAACATAACATGTTTTTCTTTTGGGACTGTATACCGCTGTACCTGTTGTCATGGTTCGCTATGTCTCGTTTGTTGTGCTTTTGTTTTGCTGTCTGTATTGACATTATGAAGGTAGATGTAGCATTTTTATCCCGTCAACACAGTGCGTATGTGCCGTGAAACACTGTGCCGTGAAACATTTTTTGATATCCAGTCAATACAATTTTTGCATTTTACAGCCATTTGAAGGTGTTGACGGGATAAATAGAATAGTAGGTTAGTGCCGTGAATGGGAAAAAATATCTGGCGCGGCAAGGAAACGGGATGTGCTCGGCAGAGCCTCGCCCATCCCGTTTCCTGAGCCTTGCCAGATATTTTTTTCCCATTCACGGCACTAACCTACTATTCTCTATATATTCGGCAAATAAGCGTACTATACGTACTATACGTGTATTTGTAGTTGACCAACCACTGTAAAATACAGCAAATTCACTATTACAAACAAATTCCCTTATATAGAAATGTGCATGTGTTACTTGGAGATATATACAGATTGTTAGATTGCTACACCTCCTAGAAGTGAATGTCAGACAGCTTTAAAATGCGGGATTGTTATGTGTTTGGGTATAGTGTGATCTATTGGAGAGAATAGCACAGGATTATGATGAATGTCACATCATAATATTCAACGTTGCATCTGGACATACTTGTATGTAGCTCTCATCAAAATATGGTGATTCAGTTGTGGGGATTAGTTGAAATAACACTGTTATGATACTTTTGGTACTGTGTATTAGTAGTAAAAGTGTTTAAAGATAGTTTGTTGCCGCTATGGCATCCATAATTATCTGGAGTTTCATTCACATAAAGAATTTAGGTCACCATTGGACAGGGAAAATAGTGAAGTATAAAATCTAATGTACATAGCTGATGCAGTATGCAAGCAATGCCATTCTCCCATGGATGGTTATATCCTTGAATAGCACGCTAAAAACGAGAAACAAGCCATATCGATACGCAAGAATGACTCTCCATCAGCACGTAAGTTTGACGGAGATGCTGTAGTTAATTCAGCATGATCTTTGTTTTGGTATTGAAAAAATAATAGTGTTCTTTGTTGGGTATAATTGTGTGAGATATAATTTTGAGAGTCTCTGTTAAATGAACATGACTTCATTTTGATCACAAGTTAATGTCTGTTGGACAGTATATTTATTGTAATGACTGACAATAAACCGACATGTGCCCGCATTCCAAAATGATATTTGTCTAATACAGAGGAGTGTGGTAACAGAGATTGTTTCTATACATGTGTCATATTGGGTATGTGGTTATCTAATACTGCCCCGGTTATTCTGATGGTGAACACATTAGTAGGTGAATAACTGTACGGCGTGTACACATTTGCATAAAACAACACTATAGCCACAGGTGTTTGAAGAGTGAATCCGGATATGGAATTACCACCCTTATCGCATCGCCGTATTTCGCCGATATTGATTTCGAAAGTCAGTCATATTTTCCTTAAACGATGTCGAAAATTGATAAAAAAAATATACCGTTGCCACTCATTTGAACCGTGTCGTCTAGATGGTTCACTCATTTGAATCGTCGCGTCGGCATGTTTCGAATGAGTGGTAATAGCGTACACTTTCACTTACAATAATTGAGCCCGGATATGGAATTACCACCCTTATCGCATCGCCGTATTTCGCCGATATTGATTTCGAAAATCAGTCATATTTTCCTTAAATGATGTCGAAAATTGATAAAACTTTCAGAGCTCATGCGGATGTGTATCTAATGCATAAAGAATACATGCTAAGCCTTACTGGATTGTTCCTGTTTCTATGCAGCTCCTTCCCCTCTCCACATACAAAATAGGTCGAGTGTTATACATTTTCACATAACACCATTTACTACAATTACTCTATTTGAAATATTTAAAGGAGAATATACTAAAACACTGTTTACCACCCATTTCAGTTGAGCTCGTAGGTCAGTACTTTCAGTACTTTGATGTATTACTAACAATAATAGTACTACCAGCATTTAACTTGTTGCCATCTTCAACATTGATTGTATGAGTGATGGTGACCTATATACGGCAAGCATTAAGACACTTATGATTTTTCTTGATTTGACCCCTAAATGACCTTGAAATGACCTTCAATGGTTAAATTTGAGGGGGTACCCACCCCTATCCGAAATCTTACCCATAGATATAAAGTAGCATGGGTACACATTTGTAACAAAAAATGCCATCAAAAGTTTTTCTTCATACCCTGGCGGGCCGTCTAAGTAGGGTGAAATATAATACGTAAATATTTAGGAATATCTTAGTACTCGTCTCGCTATCTGCCGTTCACCTGTGAACAATTCAGATAGACTTGTAATTTCAGGCGGGGATGAAGGCGTCTTCGCTCTTGTTGGCCCTGGAACCGGAAGCTGCGTCGTTGTTCTGTAAACATATTCCGATCGAAAAGGCCGGAAAAGGGACTGGCTCAACAATGGAGTGTTTCCGGTCAGGTGCCAGGTACCTGATACTAGACGCC
Source organism: Conchocele bisecta (assembly GCA_029237695.1). NCBI lineage: Eukaryota > Metazoa > Mollusca > Bivalvia > Lucinida > Thyasiridae > Conchocele > Conchocele bisecta. The sequence goes on from CM055274.1 coordinate 47,188,471, forward strand.
GGAGGTGGGCACATTTCTTTCAATTATGGAATGGCGAACAGTGCCGATCCTGACCACACTGTGCGGATGCACAGGCTGATCTGGATCGACACTGGTCGAAAAACCAATGAGCCCCAATTCTCCTGCCACAGTCACATACATGAGTCACTATGAACATAATTATAATATATTAAAACACGCTATTGAACTTTCATTCTGGATGAACACTGAACAAAATCACTTTTGTTGAAATACACACTGAAATGTGGCTGTGACTGGAGAAATGGGGCTTATGGGATTGTGAGCGTGTAGCTACCGATCAAACATCACACTTATGTAACCTGATAGCGATCTATATTATTGTTAGAAACGAACACAGATGCAGACTGACTTGGATCTACACTTGTCGCAAAACCCATAAGCCCTATATCTTCAGTCACAACCACAAATGAGTTGACTTAATATGATATTATGTAAACGGGTTTACTAATTTCATAAGAAACGCGGCTATGTCGAGTTCCTTGAGAAGTCAGAAAACGAGTTAAATAACGACTAGCACCATATTAAATCAATGTGCATTATATTATATGTATTGCATAAGCTCACATCATACATTGAAGTTGTACTGATCAGCGACCAACATATCGTGCAACATATTGGGCCAACATATCGAGTGGAAAATGATTAAAGTTTGCCGTGGCACTCTGGAACTGTTTTTGAACCCGCGGCCTACTGCCTTGGGTTCAAACAGTTCCATCGTGCCACAGCAAACGTTTACCCACGGCCGGACATTGTCGAACCTTATATTTGTTTCTGTAGTCGTGTTCGATGATTATCGTGGACCTCTTGACTGCGTCATGTATTTTTAACAGGCGGAACAGTGGATATAACAGTCCACGAGGTACTGCCAGACGGAAACCTAATGGAGCTTCTGTCCGCGAATGGAGGACCTTGGGGAGGGACCACCATAGACGATGCTTTTCTGGGCATGCTCACCAATATTGCTGGAGAAAAAGTTATGACCGCTTTCCAAAAGAAACATGCATATGATTACATGGATATGATGCACGAATTTGAGGTTCTCAAACGGACAGTAAAACCCGATAGTTCACATAATATGCGGTTTAAAATCCCGGTAGCCTTTCACGATGAGCTGAAACATTTCAAAAGGGTCACTCTGAAGGAGGCTACAGAAGAACGACATAATTACTGGGAACCGTTGAAAAATCGTTGGGTGATAAACTTTGTAGCTGAACCATATCTTCTGAAAGACTTATTTAAGTCTACATGCGGTACAATCGTAACTCATGTACGGAACGTATTAGCGGAGCAGCGTGCGATGGGGATTGAATCGATTCTCATGGTGGGAGGATTTTCCGAATCACCGATGCTGCAAGATGCCATACGGCAAACCTTTAGCGATAAAAAGGTGATTATACCAGATGAAGCCGGGTTGGCGGTTCTGAAAGGTGCGGTAATATTTGGACATTTACCGCACGTGATTAAAGCTCGCGTGTGTCGGTACTCGTACGGAATCAAAATGTACGAAGACTTTATTGATGGTGTACATCCAGTGGAAAGGAAATGCATAAAAGGCGGTGAGCCTAAATGCCGCGGACATTTCTATAAACTCGCCCAAGTTGGTCAGTCAATCTCGGTACATGATAAAAATGCCGGGCCGGGCTTCGAATGTCAGCCAGTCACAAAGGAAGCAACTACAGCCACCCTGAAAGTGTTTGCGTCTCCGGACAAGAATCCGCGGTTTGTTGATGAGCCAGGTTGTACTTACCTGGGCCAGTTGGAGGTTCAGTGTATTGACGGGACCGGCAAGCGGACGCCCGTGTTTGTGCGGATCGTGTTCGGTGGTACGGAGCTGGAGATTAGGGCAACGGCTGAAGCCACGGGCGAGACGACCTCGGCCACGTTTGATCTTCTGGAATTACGTGTAAATCAGATTTAAAGTTGGGGGCCTATCGATTAGACACAAACTAATTTTTAGGAATGAAATAGGTGTATTATTGTATAGCTGTCCACCAGTTCTGCTATACAGATATGCATGTTTAATTATTTAGTAATCTGTATCAGGCTATTTTGTTAGGCACATCAGAGAGGACAGTTTTAAATTATGTATAGCAGTTTTAAAATGCGTCACCAGAATACATAATTGTATCGACATTGGATATAACAATATGATCATTGGACACCAACAAGTAAATAGAGGGAAACAATAGTTATTGCAGTTAATAGTATCATTCCTGTTTGATATAAAACTATAATAATATAAGGTTTGATCATGTCCAGACGTGTGCAAACGTTTGCTGTGGCCCTCGGGAACTGTTTGAACCCGCGGCCGCCGCGGGTTCAAACAGTTCCCGAGGGCCACAGCATTGTTACATTTCCAACAAAAGACTGATGTAATTTGAGCATTATATTCAGTATTTTCAGTACTTTTATAAAATCGTCCCATTCACGTAGATACTTTTCGGTATGCATATTCCGGGGCCGCGTCATGAACGTCATGAACGTCATGAAGTAGTGACGTCATGAAGGCACTTCCGCGTAGTGACGTCATGAAGGAACTTCCATTACGCGCGGCCCCGGAATGAGCATTGCCTAAAGCCATGTGCAAACAGCACGTGCTATTTGTTTGCACATATGTGCAAACAACGGAAACCATGTAACAATGTCAATTAACACGTCCGGTAATGGTAAATGAATGTTTATATTGCCCGAAAAGGAATGGACGAAAACCAAATGTCCCTATATTACAATCTGGGATGTGGGAAAGCAGGTTTAATATTCATGTAATCACAAATCTGCGTTATTTTTTGAACGAAATACACCTTATATTTGCCTATCATTTAAAGCATAAAATCTGGATATCACGAACTTAACCTGTTATACGGCCTGATAGAAAGTTACCTGATAAATAGACATAGTTCTGTATTTTGATGTCATACTTAGGAATAATTTGTGACTGTGCCTGGGATTTGTAACCAGTGTAGTTCCAGATTAAATGGCACAATCCTGCAGCCTGATACCGATCTATATGGCCTGCTAGAAGCATGGCGGATGATTCATTGATGGAATGGCGAGCAATGCAGATCCTGATCTGACTGTGCTGATGCACAGGCTGATCTGGATCTACACTGGTCGCAAAACTCATAACGTCAATTTCAGTCAGGGATGTGAATTTTCCTATGTATAGAAGATTTCCACTTTTTTGCTAATTTAAGAAAAACAGTTGCTAAATGGTGTCCAAACTACCCAAAATTGATAAGGTATTGGAGGCGGTAGGGTAGGCGTGTTTCCTCTTCTTTTCACAAATTCCCTGTTCACACCGCTGGATTTTCTCCAGGCAAACCACATTTAAAGGTACATGCCCACTGAGTAGGCACAGCATGTCCTTTATAGCAGAGACATCATATGAGACATTGTCTGGCAAAATAAACATTCATTCACCATTACCCCACGTATTGATTGGCATTATGATACATTGTATATCAGATGTAAATTTACACATTGACATCAGGGGCGATAACCGTGTTTCTTTAACATGTTAACGGTCAGCCTATTTATTCTCTGTATTTATTTTTTGATGTGCGATGTGCGATGACCATACTCTGTCGAAAATATATTTTTTTCAGGTGACGCATTTAATTCTTATAAATAATTAAAAAATATCGTGCCTCATTTGAATATGAAAATAGCCTGATACCAACGTGAGTCACTATCAGTAAAATAAATATTACTAAATGATTATATCTTTATAGCGGGCACTCGTAATTTGTATAAGTGGTTGAATAGTGACACAATTATACTCTTGTTTAATTCCTATAAAGAACATTGCGTGCCTACTGAGTGGGCAGGTACCTTTAATAAATACCGGTCCTCGTATATTTGTAGTTGCTGTGATATATTTAATGTGATAATATACCACTTATTTTACACGCATTTTATTATCTCCTAGCCGATAGGCACGAAGGGATGTAGCATTAGTCCATGTACGCACATACGTTAGTAACACATTTCATTTTTCAATAATTCCAGCACAAAAATATTTACACAATTCCCTAACAGTCTCTGTCCAAAATTTATATCCCAGTAAACTCCCATGCCGAACTACTTTCCGTAACCTTGAGGCGCAGTTAAAATAATTCTTAAGAAAACGGAAAATAAACACATTTTCTTGATGAATTTATTTCAAATGCTGGAATTATGAGGAATGAATGGCCTTTTTGTGGAATTTATCGGGGATATAAACTTGGAAAAGTCGCGGGAATACTGGACGAGGCCTTAAAAAATTACAATTTAAAAAAAAAAAAAAAAATTTCGATTTTTTGTATTCCCGCGACTTTTACAAGTTTATACCCCGATAAATTCCACAAAAAAGCCATTAATTCCTACTCATGAACCGCTCCATCGATTTTCATAATATTTGGCCACAATGTGTGTCTATGGATAGTGCTTTGTTTTGTATACGACCCACGTACGACCGCCAAGATCAAGGTCACTGAGGACTTGTGTTTACCTTGTTTGTAAGGCAAACATATTATCAAGGCTGCCAACGATGGGATTAACTTAGGGATAACGATGTCCTTGCTTTTCATAAACTAACAAGGTTCATGATCACGTGGTTACAACAACAACAACAATTACTGAAACTTTCCAGCAATCGCCTCCGATTCAAGGTACGTATTCTGTTATATTTTCCTGTTTATGTAACGGATTTTAATGAGATATGGCGCATCAAACGCGTCTTGTTAAGATGCATTTGGTGGTCTCGGTACTTTGGCCCAAACATCTGTCGTTTTTGCTAAGAATCGAGTTCCGTGTTTACTGTCAATACTGACACGGAAATCGATTCTTTGCAAACACGACATAAGTATGCGAAGTCCCGAGACCACCAAATGCAGGTCATGAAGACGCGTTTGCTGCGCCATATTTAATGAAAATCCGTTGCATATTAAGGAAACTATCAAATAATATTTACTTTGGAGTGGGCGCGCTTTCAACACTGTCAGACATTGGTGTTGTTGTTGTAACCACGTGATCATGCACCTTGACTAAGTACGACACACTGACTTATAAGTTGTGATGACATCATTTGTTGTATTATTAACTTTCTACCACTTTCTCATAATCATCATGATCTTCATCATCTTCTTCTTATCATTCTCATTCATCGTTTGTGGTTATGACCGGTATATGGGGCTTAGGAATGGACTTGGGACCAAATGATCAAATACATGTAGCACACTCCTGTAGCCTGATAACGATATATATTGCTTGTTAGAAGCATGCCGGGTGTTTTATTGATGTAATGGTGATCAGTGCCGATCCTGATCAGACTGTGCGGATGCACAGGCTGATCTGGATTTACACTGGTCGCCAAACCCATAAGCCCCATTTCTCTGTCATAGCCACATATCACTAGGAACATTATATATTATGATATATTAAAACACGCTATTGAACATTTATTCTGGAAGAATACTGAACAAACTCATTACATGCATTATATAACAGTATTATAGAACATGTGCATGTATGTAAAATATTGAATATTGAATACCAGTGCATCATGAGCCTCTGTAGGCTGACCTGTTTATCTTGTCTTGCAAATGTATTGCATGGACTATGTGTATTTATAACAGGTCGCACATTAACCCTTTCAACACCACATACCTGTATAGTGGTATTGGCAAATAGTGTAGATCCAGATGAGCCGGCTCGTGACGAGCCGTCTCATCAAGATCTGCACTTTTTGAAAGTGATATTCACATTTTTTTACAACATAAATACCTCCTTTTCATAAATGGACTGAATTGTTTTTTAATGCTGAATCTAATAGGCAACTACTGGAGCAAATCATTAGATGCATATGTTTAAAGATTTAAAGAGATTTTGTAAATAATGAAAAGACAACAACACCCTTCATTTCAAAAACTGCAGTAAACAGAACACACTTTTAGAAACTGTCCTATAGTCTTTTTCACGAAAGCTGCCCAAATTTTACGGCCATATAAACAATTCAAAAACAAGATTTCTTTTCATAATATTAAATTAAAGGAAAAATTAAGAATGAGCCTTCTTTTTATTTCTTGAAATTTGGTCAAATATTGATTTTATTGCGGAAAACCAATTTCCCCATGTTAAATCCCTATAGACATATTCACGGAGTGAAGATGTCTATGGGGATTTAACATGGGGATTTTTTTTTGAATTTTAGAAATATTGAACTGATTTTTAAAATTTAACTTTCGTTTTCTTAGTTAGATCATATCCAAGCTATCTAGTTAGGTTTCGGAGTCAATTTCCCAAAAAAATCGTTTTTTGACTCCTCCCACAACTCCTCTACCTTTTTTCCCCATGTTAAATTCCCATAGACAAATAATTTTTTCGTAATAAAACCAATATTTGACCAAATTTCGAGAAATAAAAAGAAGGCTCATTCTTAAATTTTTCTTTAATTTAATACTATCAAAAAAAATATTGTTTTTGAATTGTCTATATGGCCGTAAAATTTGGGCAGCTTTCGTGAAACAGACAGTAGGTACTGAATACGGTCAATTCATCATTTTGATCACTGTCGGCGATCTATTTTATGCTCTGGATAATCAATATTGACTGGGAAGTTTCCAAATTGTTAAAACTCTTTAAACACATGCATCTAATGTTGTGGTGCAGTAGTTGCAGATTATATTCAGCATTAAACACATTTTACATCAGGTTTTTAAACATACTTGTTCACAATATATCGAACCATTTATATACTGTAAAGTTTCTTTTGGCCTTAAGTATATATATACGGCATGTACCATATACCAATAGGATTGATGCTTCATTGACAGATTGCCCGGATGAAGCGAGGTATGATTACCTTGGCGATGAATCCGTCCATAACCCCTTGAACCCGAAAGCCCGATATATAAAGAATAGTAGGTTAGTGCCGTGAATGGGGAAAATATCTGGCACGGCACGGAAACGGGATGGGCGAGGCCTCGCCCATCCCGTTTCCGTGCCGTGCCAGATATTTTTCGCGATTCACGGCACTAACCTACTATTCTATTTATCCCGACATCACATACAAATAGCTTTAAAATGCAACATATAACCCCAGCCGCATCCTCAAAATCGGAGAATCACATACGCACTTTGTTGACGGGATAAAGCGGTTTATACAAACAATGCAGATCCAGATGAGCCGACTCGTAACGATCCGTCTCATCAGGATCTGCACTTTCTGAATGTAATTTTCATATTTTTCAGAACAAAAAAAAAATCCTTTTCATAAATGAACTTGTCTGAAAACAATTTTGTAACGGCTGGATTGGTTGCAAAATTAACATATCAAAATCCATTCCAGGGTTAACCCTTTCAACCCTAGCGGGCAGAAAACCAAGATGTGCAAACATATATATCTACTTTATCCCGTCAACACTGCGTATGGGACGTGAAACACGGTGCCGTGAAACATGTTTGATATCCTGCCAATACGACCTAATCACTGCGTGCGGTTGTCATTATACATACTAGTCGATTCTCCGAAATTGAGGATGCAGCTGGTGTTATTTTGTTTGCATTTCAAAGCTATGTGTAGTGTTGATGGGATAAATAGAATAGTAGGTTAGTAACAAAGATGTCACCCTCCTCAATGTTTTTGTATGTGCTGTGATAATGTAATAAATACAGTATAATAAAAATTAATAAATGTATCCTAAAATTTAAAATGTCTCCCTCAAAGTGTACTTTGCTAGAAAAGTAAACTTTGCAATGTTGCTGAAATAGGCTACTGATGTTTACCGCACTGTACTACTCCAACCGGGACGTTTGAGTAACAGTTGTGTATGGTATCTCAGGCTATAAAGTGCACAGCAAAGTCGTCGCCTGCTATATATTACAATAGTTCTACAGTCTGTTTCACGTTTTGCTGCCGACAAACTTTTGGCTATTAAACACATTTAAAAAACATTTAAAAGTAAATACTTTTTCATCAATAACAAAAAAATCACCCTCCCCAAAAAAAATTATTTGATGAAATTCCATCAAATATTGATTTTATTGCGGAAAAACCTATGGGAATTTAACATAGCGGCATTGTTTTCTTAGTTACATCATTTTCAAGCTATCTCACCAGGTTTCGGAGTCAATTTCCATTTTTTTGGGAAATTGAGTCCCTATGTTAAATTCCCATAGGAAAATCGTTTGTTCGCAATAAAATCAATATTGGATGGAATTTCATCAAATAACTTTTTTTTGTTGGGGTTACTTTTTTGTTATTGATGAAAAAGTACTTACTTTTAAATATGTTTTAGATTTCATGTGTTTAATAGCCAAAGGTTCGTCGGCAGCAAAACGTGGAACAGACAGTAGGTATGTTGCACCCTTCTTATGATTGCTATCATTCTTGATACCGTTGCATTTTGCGGTTTTTTACACCGTTTGTTGCTAAACATTAAACAAATTCCCGGGGTGAAAGCGGGGACAATGCTCCCTGATCCCCATTTCGGGACTTGGTTCGCCTTGTATTAGTTTTACCTCCGGTTATGGCCATGGTTGTGGATTCAGTTACTGTGTCTGAGATGGAGTCTCAGATACATAATATCTGCATTTTCGCTTCATGTACAGTAAATGACATATGCAGTGGGGTCAGCGAGTAAGTGCACACACGAACGAACACGACAGGTTGGTTCCAACCTGTCGTGTTCGTTCGTGTGTGCACTTACACGCTGACCCCACTAGAACCAACCTGTCGTGTTCGTTCGTGTGTGCACTTACACGCTAACCCCACTGTATGAATCAATCACTCCATTTCATTTGATGAAGTTCCCAAAAGCATCAGTAGCCTATTTCACCAACATTGCAAAGTATACTTATCTAGCAAAGTATACTTTGAGGGAGAACTTTCAATTTTAGGATAAATTTATTATTTTTTATTATACTGAATTTATTACATTATCACAGCCATTTTGGCTGTGATAATGTAATAAATTCAGTATAATAATTCTACATACTTTTAATCATCAAATATATGCAGTTGTTAGTTCTATATGACATAATGCATTTCTGGAAAAATAAATGATTACTCCCTCAAAGTATACTTTGCTAGAAAAGTATACTTTACAATGTTGGTGAAATAGGCTACAGGAGCTGTGATAAACAGGGGAGATAATTTGGTTTTACATAATTTGAAAGGTTTGATGTATGGTGGAGACGCCAGTTTTCGGGTTTAGTCGGAGTTTTCGGGGTATTCACATATTTTGTAATTTATAGACGTGTGTGCAGCCGCGATGTACTTTACGTCAGGCGATTAATATAAGCATGACTTGATTACGTCCTTTAAAAATGCCACCAAATCCAGTGTTTCAAGTTGTACTAAATACTGGTAATTTTTGCCATTTATGTAATTTTGTTCACTAACCTACCGTGATTGTCTGCGTCCGCCAATAATCTGCTCTTTAATGTTGTTAACTCATAAACAATAGACAAGTTTCAAGTTTTCCTTCACTGTGCCTCATTCATCTGTGAGACGATCACGAATTAGCAAATTTATTAACACTTTCGGAACATACCCCGAAAACACAAACCATAAGTCAAGATTCAAGATGGCTGACTCCTGTGTTGCTAAACGCACTTACGCGAATTTTAACCTAACAACAATCTTATTTTGAAGGCAAAAGAAACATTGAAAGACATGTTTACCATTGGATTGAACTGTTATGTTTTATGAAATCCGCTAGTTGATGAACTTGTTAACCCTTTCAACACCACAGCCTCTATAGAGACAATGTTTGCAAACAGTGCAGATCCAGATGAGCCGGCTCGTAACGAGCCGTCTCATCAGGATCTCCACTGTTTGTTAATAATTTTAAACGTCGTACAGATTACCCTTTTAGAAGAATGGGATAATTTGAATGAACAAAATTAATGAAATAGCGTGAAACATTGGCATGGAACATCCTATTAAGTTACTTGGTGTTGAAAGGGTTAATACCCCGAAATCGAGATAATTCATCATACATGTATCAGCAAAGAAGTTTCCATTATAGAGGCTAGTGAGATTAATTTAAATAAAATAAAGCAGTAACCATCGACTGAAAAACATGTGGAATACTAAAAAATAACGGTTTTGCCGTTCACACATAGTATTGGCTGTGACTGGAGAAATGGGGTTTTGCGACCAGTTTTGCATCCGCACATTCTGATCAGGATCTGCCCTGTTCGCCATTCCATCAATGAAACACCCGTCCTACTTCTAATAAATAAACTAGAACTCCTGATTAAATATCACACTCCTTTTGCCTGATAACGATTTATACTGAACGTTTGAAGCATGATGGGGATTTCATTGATAGAATGGCAAACCGTACATATCCTGATCAGACTGTATGGATGCACAGGCTGATCTGGATCTGCACTGGTCGCAAAACACATAAGCCCCGGTTCTCCAGTCACAGACACATATGTACAAAAAAAGAAAAACTAAAAAAAAATCGCACATGCGTACATGTACACGTCGATTCCCATCCGTGAACGTTTATCGCTTGTAGCCGCAGGCTATGCAATTTTTCATACGAAAAGTGAAACAATTCTCTGAATTATTTTGTCTCTATATGACCTTAGCTGTTGCTTGGGCGTAAAACCCGATCAGTTTTCACTTTTCTCTGAATTATGTACAGACGTATATGTTGTTACCACTCATATGAACGTTCCTGGCGAGCGGTTCAATAGAGTGTGGTCACAAATATTTTGCGCAGAAAAGAATAACGGAAAAATAGATTCATTTTCACTTTTCTTGAATTATGTACGACGTATATGTTGTTACCATCATATAAACCGGTCGCGGACGGTTCATATGAGTGGTCACAACATATTTGCACATATTATTTTGCGCAGAAATAAGAAGAATAACGAACAAATAGATTAATTTTATATACCTTTTATTTAACCAGATGAGCTGATTGTCGTGAAATAATGCACGAGTGTTTGGGTCATTAAGCGAAACAAACAAGTGAGCGCAGCGAATCGAGTTTGTTTCGCGGTACGACCCAATCACGAGGGCATTATTTCAAGATAATCAGCTCACCTGGTTAAATAAACATTTTCTTACATTTCATACACAATACGCTGAAATGTAAGTAATTTCTATATCCCGTATAGGGATATTCACCTTGAAATGGGTTTAGTGATTGTCAGCTATTAAATCGTGGCACAAGCCTAGATATATATGCATTGTTATTTTCGTCGTCCATCTTGAATTTATGAAATTTGATCAAGGTGGATATTCTTGCGGATTTGTGGTATGCTGATCTGGACATATTGCTAATGAAAAAAAATGTTTTATTTTGTGGTGGGTTCTTATTGTTTAACGTATTTTAGATATACTATAATATATACATTTTATTATTACCGCATGTAAAAACCGTTGTCTCCGACCATTATTAAACAGCGCAACAGCGAGAGCGCTCTCCAAACAAATTCTATGATGACGCTATGCCATAAGCTACATTTTTTCTTTAAGTAAATAATCCAAATATAGAAAGTGGAAAAATTAAGGGGAAATGCGGCCATAATATGTCTTTATTTTGGGTTTAATAGAGGACTCGTCACCGCTAAACACCGCTAAACATGTATCCACGTGAGTTACCGGTTTTCGTGTCGTGCCCATATGAAGGAAAGTATAAAAACAAGTAGCATAAACGACTTCCTTGAACAGATGTAAATTATTAACAAATACTGCAATCATTCCTCCATATATCAGTTATTAATGGAACATTGACATGGATGAGGGTCTACACGGAGGCTTCACCACCGAATACGTACACGTGTTATAGCATTTTCCATTTGTTCCGGAGCAGAGGTGAGTGGGGACGAGGGTTGTGTGAGGATTGGATGGAGGAGATTGTCAGGCGTGTGAGCATAATTTCCTAGAAAAATGTTTAGGGATGTGAGGACAATTTTCTGTCAGTTAGGTCTCTGACCTCATGAGTGCATGCAACAGTATAACACGTGCACCGAATGCAGGTGCGCGTGACATATTATGGCCACCGCGAATATCCTGCGTGATGTAAGCCAGAAATGAACATCATCACATAATGTGACATACGTTGTCCCTGACAACAGTGTCATGTCAGACATGTTGGCAGGGGAAAGGAACATCATTACGTGTTCCTATCCCATTGGACACGCTCTGACGTCAGAATAGTTGACAGGAAGTTTGATATGTTCACGGCTGGAAAGTATCACATTTGCGTATGATAAATAAACAATTCACTACCTGGCCATGGAAGCCTATTAAAGCAGCTGTGTCTCAGATGGTACCTCCGAAAATGCATTTCACAGAAACAGTTGATGGCTGCTGTATGAATACAGTCGTAACTTGTCACTGGTCATAAACATGCGATTATCGGCTAATTATCGCAGTTGAATGTCAGCATTCGATATCGTAAACATCAGCTCCTGGGAATGTCATGCTAAATTGAACTTGGCTGTAGGACTATTCCGCCATAGAATAAGATATATCGGAAACCCACGCGAGTAGTGGCGTAATCCCTGTATCCGATTCACGGTACTACTGACTACGGCTTGCCGCAGATAAGACACAAATCATGGTGCCAATGCTAAACTATTGTATCTCCTAACGCCTAATTAGGAGATAGTATTTCCTAACTTAATTGGGAGTTAGTATCTCCTAATTAGGAATTGATATTTTGTATCTCATAATTACGAGTCAGTATATCCTAATTAGGAATGAATACCTCCTAATTAGGACTTTCAGTCTCCTAATTAGGACTTTTAATAATTATGACTTATCATTTCCTAATTAGGAGTCAGTATCTCCTAATTAGGAGTTAATATCTCCTAATTAGCACTTGGTATATTCTAATTAGGACTTAGTTTCTCCTAAATAGGAGTTAGAATCTCCTAATTAGGAGTTAGTATCGCGATACTTACTAAGTCCTAATTAAGGGATAAATATATTTTATCATTGGCACCTTGACGACGCTTCTATACACATCTCTATAATCACCATAGACAGTGTCTCAGGCGGCCATTTTACTCCGTACGACTAAAATGTTCGTAAGTGCAAATTTAACAGGAGATATAAACAGGAGAGATCATTTTGTTTTGCATTTTCGCTATGAATGTACCTGTAAGGAAAATAAATAAACTTATTTTTGTTGTGAAATGACCATACACCATTTAGATCGAACTTTGCATTAGAGACACAAGTAATATACTAGTTTCAATAAACTTAAATTAGTAATCATCGATTGAAACGCGCTTGCTATTCTTTTTTTATCAATCCTATTTTGTTTCAGGCGAACTACATGCCCAATAGAATTCAGAAATACTAATATGTTTCATCACTTTCGTGTACACTTTCGTGTATCTCAGACCCAGTACCTATGGGGGAGGCAAATCTAGGAATGTATTTTTATTCGAGCGCTAGCGAATAATTATACAGCCAACATCCAAATTTGAGGTCTTACAGCTTTTATGCAAATGAGCTTATGTCGGTCGCAGCTCATATTTTGCGGGTTGAAATATTTAAAAACACGGGTCTAACAACTTAGCTCGATCGCCTTTTCAGTGTGATATGATAACTGTTTTGTTTGCCATTTTGTGCTATATTTATGTAATTTCACATGTTTCCGATTAACCGCCATACTTGATTATTCTCGATTCGTAAGTCCATAGTTCAATGTACGAATAAAATCTTCAGAATAGGTCTCATGTTTGGGTTTTCCAAAAATCTATTTTTAACTCGTTGTTGTTGTTGTTGTTGCTGCTGCTGTGAAATCCCCGCGTTTTTTTTCGCGAAACGCTTTCCACTCTAGAGTAATTAGTATATTGTTACATTGCAGCCGTTGTTCGACACCGTGTTCAAACGTACAGCACGTGCTGTTTGAGCATGGCTGTTAACAATGCTAATTTCGGGGCCAAGCCAGCACCTACGTAATGCATGTGTCTGATGACGTTACTAGAACGAGTCATTACGTCACCAAACCAGTTCACAACGTCGCACTGAACATTTTAAATTGATGCGGATGCATCACGCGACGTGTACGGCGGCCCCGGAATATGTATGTGTAAATCAGCTGTTTGAATGGAGCAGATTATTACAGTACCGAAAGTACTGCATATAATAATAATAATGCTCTCATTGCATGATATTTCCTATGGAAAGGTAACACTAACTCGGGAACTGTTTGAACACGTGGCCTACGGAGTTGTGTTCAAACAGTTCCCTCGTGCAACGACAAACGCTTACCCATGGCTAGACATTGTCGAACCTTATATATGTCATCCACAAACACATACTGCGAATAATTTCAGGACGTCCAGTCCTTTGATTTTATCAAATCTGTGAGAATTTGCAAAAATTGTACACAGCGACTGTTGCTCTGCACGACTTTATATAAACAACATCGCACTAGTCATACGCATCGTTAGGTTGTCATGGCAACAGTTTGCACAAACCGCCATACACCAAATATATTAATTATCTTGATTGGATTGTATTCTTAAAAAGCTGGAGAAGTGGTTGGGAAAAATAAACCTGGATGTGACAGACTAAATTTGAGATTCGCCATGCAATTTTGTACCTAACGACATGCGAGACATTTCATGAAATATATTACAGAAACTGTGACATTTTTGTCTCGCTTGCTTTAGCAGAAGGCACGACAATAGTAGCCGCTTTTTCCGTCGTCGTCGTCGTCGTCGTCGTCGTCCCGCGTCGTCGTCCGAAATGTCAAAACGTTTGAACAAGCTTCGTCATCATGGTATAACTTTAATATATCTTGGACACTTGATATATGTGAGCATTTGGAAAACACTGATGCCACCATTAACATGATATTGACCTTCTTTATCTTCCCAGCTTTGCAAAAACACTTAGCCATATATTTGCGTCAAAAAGTTTACACACGTTTCTTCATCATGATATAACTTTAATATTACTTGATGGATTGCTTCGTTATTTGATACATGTAAGCATTTGGAACACACTAATGCCGCCATAATATGACCTTGAACTTTTTTGTGGAAACACGTAGCCATTTGTTGTTGTGATGCTTACTTTAGCACATGCCCATGATGATCATGTTGCGGTCAAATGCCTCGACAGGCGCGACACCGCTTCCATGGGGACATTTTCATGAAAAATCGCACATGTTCTAAGGTACAAAATCGCATGGCGTGTCACATTTGAGACATGTCTTGTGATTTTGTACTTTTCATGTAAAATGCGGAATAAAAATTTCTTTTCATCTACAGAACATATCAGTTTCTGTAAATAATTTGCATGCAAAAACTGCACATCTTTTTTTATTTTACAAAATCACATGGTTTGTCTCAATATCATTTAGATCAGGGTTGGCACAGACTCTTGAAAACGGGTCAGTGAAAGTCAGTGAAAATGTGAAAAGTGCAAAAACAAATTCTCTGCAGGGAAAACTCAGGTAATATGCCAAAAAATAGCCAATTAAATCGGGTAAAAATAGAGAATATTACTTTGTTTTTGGCCAGTATTAAATTGTACTCATGTAATATCCTCTACACACTATTCCAAGGTGAATGATCATGTGGTACTAACAACAACAACAAGTACCGATTCAAAGTACGTATTCGTTTATAGTGTCCTTATTACGTAACGGATTTTGATGAAATATGGCGCATCAAACGCGTCTTGTTAAGCTGCATTTGGTGGTCACTATATTTTCGCAAAAACTTCTGTCGTTTTTGCGAAGAATTGATTTCCGCGTCGGAGACACGGAAATCGATTCTTCGAAAAAACGACAGAAGTCCGTGACAAACTCCATAGACCACCAAATTCAGCTCATGAAAACGCGTTTGTTGCACCATATTTCATCAAAATCCGTTGCATATTAAGTAAACTATCAAATAATACTTACTTTGGAGTGGGCGACGTTGTTGTTGTTGTAACCACGTGATCATGCACCTTGTATTCACAACAATAGTGTTCGAATACACACTGTCAATGTGGTAGTGCTCTTTTCGCCCTTCTGTTAGTTCGCCCACATTTCTCTCTTTGTCTGCCTCTAGTCTGGCAATAACTGACAGCTTCTCGTTAATTTGAAATTGACGAATATCCTAAGCGGCCCGTTTAGAGTCTGTTATTTACTTCATGCCAAATTACACAATTTTATATATCCACCGGGGACTACGAATCGAGAAAACATGAAGGGATGTGACTACTGTCTGTTTCACAAAACCATCCCAACTTTTACGGCCATATTATTCCAGCACAAAATATGTACACAATTCCCTAACATTTGATTGGCCCGTAGCAAGTCTCTGTCCAAAATTTATATCCCAGTAAACTCCCACGCCGAACTACTTTCCGTAACCGTGAGGCGCAGTTAAAATAATTCTTAAGAAAACGGAAAATAAACATATTTTCTTGATGAATTTATTTCAAATGCTGGAATTATAAGGAATGAATGGCCTTTTTGCGGAATTTATCGGGGATATAAACTTGGAAAAGTCGCGGGAATACTGGACGAGGCCTTCCGGCCTTCGTCCAGTATTCCCGCGACTTTTCCAAGTTTATACCCCGATACATTCCACAAAAAGGCCATTCATTCCTATAATAAATTCCCCAATGTTACGGCCATATAAACAACGCAAAAACAATACTCATATTAAATTAAGAATGAGCCTTCTTTTTATTTCGTGAAATTTGGTCAAATATTGATTTTATTATGAAAACATTTATTTGTCTATGGGAATTTAACATGGGGGAAAACGAGATGGAGGAGCTGGAGGAGGAGCCAAAAAGCGAAAACTTTTGGAAATTGACTCTGAAACCTAGCTAGACAGCTTGGAAATGATCTAAGAAAAATAAGTTAAATTTTGAAAATCGGTCCAGTATTTCTGAAATTCTAAAAATTTCCCCATGTTAAATCCCCATAGATATATATTTAACATGGGGAAATTATTTGTTCTCGATAAATTCAATACTTGACCAAATTTCACGAAAAAAAGAAGGCTCATTTTTAAATATTGTTTTAATTTAATATTATCAAAACAAATATTGTTTTGGCAATGTTTATACAGTGCAGTTTCCGTTTTTGTTCCACCGTAGACAACACTTGCAAACTCAACGCGAACGCAACGCGAACGCAACGGTTTGCTGTAGCGTTGTATACGTTGTTTAAACGTATACTACGGTTCGTACACGTGTAATACATATTGTCAAACCGTTTAGTTTAAAAGCGTTGTATACGTTGTTTAAACGTATAATACGGTTCGTACACGTGTAATACACATTGTCAAACCGTTTAGTTTAAAAGCGTTGTATACGTTGTTTAAACGTATACTCATGATAATACGGTTCGTACACGTGTAATACACATTGTCAAACCGCTTAGTTTTAAAGTGTGTAATACGTTTAGCTTCAAGGCGTATAACACGCTTTGGCGTATACATATGTAGCGAGGTGAAAGAGTTGAAACGTGTACAACGCTTTACCTGGAAGCGTGTAGCTATATCAAAGAGTTAAAACGTGTACAACGGTTACACGTTTTAACGCGAATACCTGTTCGGCCCCGATCGCTTTGAGGCGTCCTTGTTTCGTCCCTTTTAACATATCGCGAATACATACCCTCAGATCGAGTTCAAAGTACATCGGCGGTGTGATTTAGCACTTCAATTGATCCTAATCCCTTATGCCTAATGAGTCACGCTTTTAACACGACAGATGTACCTTGTCGTTTATCAAAATGTTTGCGAATTGTAGATCACGTGAGCCGGCTCATCAGGATCTGCGGCATTCCTACGTACATGTACATTTTATATACACAAAAATGACCCCTGATACAGCGTAATGTAACAGTTCCTAACTTAATATGGAATAGCCCGGGCCGATAGTCCGTGTCAGTTACTTGGGGTTAAATATTACGAACACAGATAAACACAGTGCATGGTTTCTTTATTTTATTTTAACATTATCAGAAATGGCGAGTCTAGGAACTCTCGTATCTTTACGCTGAAGCCATTCTATTTCAGTCACTAATCCCTATGCACCTGTCCCACGCGTGTGTTAAGAAAAATCGATATTTAGAGAAACTGAATACACAGCGAGCTGCACACTGGTTTAACACGGATATGGCCCGCGGATATGTGTCATAAACTACTTGGTGGTCAAAACCGGTACATTTACAAGGTTTATAGCGAAGTAGCAGCCGACTGGCAATTTTTCTCGGACCGATTTTTAAGACTAGTTTTCAAATCTCAATCGGTCTGAGAGTTCAAAAATCGGTCCAGAACCGGAAAACTGAAAATTGTAGATGCCCTGCAATGAGTCTAGAAGTATATATACACACACGAAGAACGATCTGAGCATGCGCATTCTACGCGATACACGGTTGGCATACCAACACGTGTAAGGCGTTAAAACACGTGGAAACGTGTTATACGTATAACACGGTTTCATCTGTACGGTGCAGTGTACATGTAGAAGCGTGTAACCGTTCGTCAAAGAAAGCGTTAAATCGTTTAAACGGTTTACCTTTAGCGTTGTATACGTTTATTACACATTGTTCATTACGAAAGTACAAACGTTGTATCAACCGTTTGTACACGGATTACACGCTTTTGAAACTCAATGCGTTGAACACGGTTTGTTCGACTTTCGCGCATGCGCAAGAGTGGGGAAACGCAACGCATGGCCGAAAACGTATTACACGTAGACGACACACGGTTTGAAACGCAACTAACGGAAACTCCACGGATATGCAACGCACAACACTTTGTACACGTATAAACCAGGAACATTTTTGACAGAAACGACTGTATGGCCATACAATTTGGGCAGGTTTCGTGAAACAGACAGTAAATGTGGCTGTGACTGGAGATATGGGGTGCATGGGATTTGTGACAGTGTAGCTCCTGATCATATAGCACACACTCTCTTGTCTGTAGTCTAATAACGATGCTTGTTAGAGATGCATGATTTGTGTTTCATTGACGGAATGGCGAAAAGTGCAGGTGCTGATCAGTCTGTGCGGATGCACAGGCTGATCTGGATATACACTGGTCGCAAAATCCATAAGCCCCATTTATCCAGTCACGGCCATAAATGTTGTTGATCCTTTTACCGAATCTGTAGCTGTAGCCCTAGGTCGCAGATGTGAATGAAACGTGAACAAAACTGTTGGTCAACAACAACAACAACAAAAAGCAATAACTGCAGATCTATTTTGTATCGTATGGTGGCATATATTTGCCATAGATATGTCGAAATACTTTATCGCGACATGACGACATTAAATAGCACGCCATGTCGACATAACGTGATATTATGTCGACATGTTGAGATAAATTATATCGATTTAACGTGATAAGTTATCACAACAAGTCAACATATGTGATAAGATATCACAAGTCGACATGCCATGATAGTTTTAACACACCATTTCCACATAACGTAACGGTGAATC